>JAHREE010000098.1:1406219-1462360 GCA_033628505.1 Tringa tobata
TTTTTTCTTTTTTTCTGGCAAGGTCTGTACAATTCCATTCAGTTCCAGCAGCAAAGCAGTAGATTCATTAAGATTCAGCTATGTTTTGTATATTGTCTTTTTAAATATGCACACTACTCCCTCAGAGCAGCGGGGATGTGTTCTGCACATGTGTAATGAATAGCAAGTGCAACTGATTGCGGAGCCTTGCCAGTCCTTTTTGTGCTACTGGTAACGAGTGTGTGTGGGAGCGGGTGTGCATTAATTAGGGTACAGAGGCATCTCCAGCTCTGCAGGGCAGCCACAGGTGATGGCAATGGCTCGTTTAGTGGATGGGAGGTGTCCCCAGTGTGATGGGATGATTGGAGTCACCTGGGGATGGTGAGGCAGGTGGAGAAGAAGGGCTGGGCTGGGGGAGAAGGTGTGGGAGTTGGGAGCCCTGAGGAGCAGGTGGAGAAGGCAGGCAAGTAAGCTGTTATTAATAAGTATGGGGGATGTGTGCCTCTTCTGGTGGGGATATCTTTTTGCTGCCATGGCTGGTTTGGGGAGTTTTCATCCTTGCTACTAGCCAGGCAGAGCACTTGTGCGGGGAAATCCTGTAGTGATAGAGATGGATGAATGGACTCAAAGAGGACTGTTGAGCAATGAACTGGTGTTCTGGGAGGAGGAACATGGCTACAAGATCTTTCCTATTACTTAAGAAATGAAGGTTGCAAACATCAGGAAACAGCAGCATTTCTTTCCTTTAAACACAAGCAGGGGTGTGCTTTAAACTCAGCTCTAATCTGGTCAGGTGGAGTGTGCAGGGCCAGGTGAGGTGCGAGCCAGAGAGTCCAGGGCTGGTGGCTGACAGGGTGGCACCCTTGGAGCGGGAAGAGGTTGGGTTGTTGGACTTGCATGGTGAGAAGTGAAGGAAGGATTGTGAAACTCTCCTGGGAGTGGGTTTCCTTTCCCAGCCTCTGCAAAGGGGGACAGAAGGCCAGCTGCATAGGAAGATGTAGTCTCTTGACTCTTGTCAGGCATTTGAAACTCTGAAGGATGATCTTGATGTGTTTCTGCCAGGCCACAGTAAAGAGTGTCTTCTCCTTTTGGTGAAGATGCTGTTTAAAAATCCACTTCCTTCCTGTGGTTAGGGAAGTATGTGTGAGGCAGAAAGATCAACAGATCCAACAAGGGGCTCCTTGCCCTATGTATCAGATGTGGCTGGCTGGTCCATGACCCGCCATCTCCGGACCCTTGAGGGGGGAGGAGATGCTGAATGCACTGTTACTGATGCTCCCTTACTCACCCATCCATCCCTGTAAAGTCCTCTCGGACCAGCTCCTTGTCTCCGCATTCACAGGTGATTCCCCAGTGGTGCAGCCCCATGTGTGTAGTTTAAGATGTCAAGTGATGTGAGCTTTGAGAGGTTTGTAAGATTATTATTGTATTTTTAATGTGTTAGAGTTCTGTAATGGAAATTGTGACCTGCAACCCAGTTCTTCAAAGAAAGGTATTTGGCATTCTTGTTTTACTGTCTCTGTTGAGTAAAGACACAAGCTTTGTGTTTCTTATCTGAGGGTCTCCCAGGGCTCTGCAGGGCATCACTAGTGTTTGTGGTGCTCCCTTGTCTATGGAGGAGAGCGTGTCATCTTAACAGAAGCTCAGTCTAGTGTTGATAAGATTTAAAATGGTGACTTGATAGAAAGACAAGGTGCTTGCTTGCTAATTAACGTATTTTAACTGGGAGGGGAAAAGGGTGTGGCTCTGTTTGGGACTTGGGCACGTGTTCTTTTTAACAAGTTCTTACAAATACAAGGAGATATGCTTGGGATTAAGCCGCAGAGTGGAGATATGAATGAAAGACAGACATGAGCCCTGGTAAGAATCTGAGGCCCTTTTATAAGCTCTTGTTAATCAGTTGGAAGTGGATTGATTCATATTAACGTGATCTAGGCTCTATACAAACATATGTGGTTTCTCCTCAGCTGAGCCTAAACACAGCTGTTGCGTTTAGCTAATTGTCTTGGTGTAATTGGCAACAGGAGAAAACAGGGCGATGTACTGCTCTGTACCAAATCCAATACAATTTTCAGCTGCTGGGCTGAGCTTTCTTTGAAATGCAGATGAAAATTAATGTCCTGCATAACTTCATAGCATATACAATAACTGTCACTTATGTGAGAGTGGTGAGTTTTGGAGATGGGAAGGAACTCTGTTGGGGAATAGGCAGTGGGAGTGCAGAGTTCTTTACTCCGTAGAGATTTAGGCTGTGGTTTCAGTCACAGAAAAAGTTTTCATCTCCTTTCTCAATTATATATCTACTGTATCCACCCTACCAAGCCATCCCACACACTGTCACCCATGCCAGTGTAATATTTCTGTCTCTTCTAGCACGGCTGTATTTCTTATGTAAACAGGGCACCTGAGGATGCTCTGGGTTGCACTGGGTGCACGTGAGCCTCTCCAGTGGTGGCCAGGCCAGGCCAGGCTCACTGCAGGTGAGGCTGTGGGGACGCTGGCTTCAGCCCCATTTGATGGGGCTTGGTGGTGGGGTGGGTTTGGGGGGTGTATAACTACCAGGGCTGGGAGTGCTCCTTTTGTTACCCCCAGATTAGTCACTGGGACTTGCTCCTTCTCCTGAGTGAAAGGGGCAGGGATCCCTGCAGTGGAGGCGATACCCCTGCGGTCCTGCCACTCCGGGTTCCATGCCCCATCTGTGTCAGCACCACCATTGCCAGGAGCCTGCTCCTAAAGCTGCCAGCATTCACAAGCTCTGAGCTTTAGGCACCTGCTTTTGGAGTGCTCCTGGCAAGGCACGAGCCCTCGCTTTTCTCTTGTAGTGTTGACTAGGATGTCAGGCAGGTCTTGCTCCTGTTCCTCCATGAGCCTTCGCCGCTCCCCGCAGCAGGCTCTGTGTGCGCCGTGCCCGGCCAGGGATGGAGATACCATGTGAATGAGTTTATTGTTCGGGGGCTTCTACTGCTCGCTTTCATTGAACACCCACAGCCCAGGAACACAGGGAGTGTCTATGCAAAAATGCTCACGTTGCCTTTTTTTTTTTTCCTTTGAGCATGGCTGGTTCTTTCAGCTCCCAGTGGTGGTGGTGGACTGGGGGCAAGCAGGCAACTGGGCAGCTCAGGCTCCACAGGGCTGTGCACCAAAGCTTTTAAATCTAAATTCTGGATGTCTGCTCAACTGAATGCTTGCTCAACAGTGTTTCCATCTCAACATATAACACGTGTGAAGGATCTAAATGACTTGAATGAATCACTTAAAATTTTATGGCAAATCCAGGACCTGAACCCCAAGCTCGGTAACTGATGCTTTCCTTGCAGCCACCCTGCCTGGATCAAGGGAAATTAGGGATGCTGTTCTCTTGAGAAGTCCCTGTAAACCCCAATTAATCCGGTGTACCCTCTGGAAAAGCAGGAGTTGTCTGAGGCAGGGAAGTGCATCTTCAGGCAATAGCAACCAGAGAGTCCAGAGCTGTAGGGGACATCTTGGGGAACCAAAAATCAGAGGTGCAGGTGATTAAGGATGGTGCATGTGCCCTGCATCTAGGACATCTCCGAAGCACAGATCCAGACCCAGCAGGTACCTTGGGATCCTGCAGTCACACAGCCAGTTTGACGACCTGTGTGGTGGTGTTTACTTCGTCTTGGAAGTTGAGTCATTTGTGCTTTTCTCTTGGGTCACAGACAAGACAGACTGGTCCAGTCTGTGCTGCAGAGTGTCGGCACAGCTCTGTGGGTCAGAGAGGTGTCTGAGATGGCCTTGCCCCGAGGAGCTGCTGGTGCAGGTGCCGACACAGCCAGTTTCTGGGCTGGAATCGCTTATTTGGCTCCGGTTTGGGGGTGGATGGGGAAGTGTCAGCAAACAGGCAAGTTCCTTGGCAGTAGCTGGGAGAAGGTGTTTTCATTGTAAGAGCGATGCTGCAATTTGAAGAAGAGAGGTTAAATTTTTGGAACTTCTTGTTGTGTGCTATAGTGTAAAACCTGTGTGGGCTCGGGAAATGGCTGTAAAAGTTCACAACGGAAAAGAAATCTAGAAGTGTTAGTAGGAAGGTGCCAATCTCCTGGTACCCAAAGTTCTTATTTAAAAACAATAAAATAATAAAATTGTTTGAATCTTGGGAGCAGAGCTTTAGGAGGGGGGTAAAAAAAAAAACCAAACCCCTTCGAAACAAACACAAGTTGCTAAGGGTGGCCAGAAGAGCTGAGCCCTTTGAGAAGCTACAGGGAACAGGGCTGGGGCTGTGCCTGTGTGTGCCCCTTCTGAGGGACTCGGTGTTAGGTCCAGATCCAGCTTTCTGCTCTGGCCACAGCCAAAAGAGAGAACAATCGGGGCTGAAACCTCTGGGAGCAGTTAAACTTGCAGCTGGTGGACTAGGATGGGCCCGAGAGCAGCTGTTGCTGAAGGAGGTGTGAGCGTGGTAATTCCTGCTGGCAGAGGGGGCTTGGCTTGCCATGGCCCCGGCTGGGGTGCGGTGGTGGAGGTCAGATCTGGCAGGGCAGGATTCATGGTGTGGCAGGGTGCTGCAGAGGAGAGGCCTGGGAACTGCACTGGTTTGGTCTAAAGTTCAAAAGACGAGGGTCAGGACTCACTAAAATACTTATTTTATTTCTTTATTTTTTCTTCCCACTGACCTATTGCCTTCTTCGTGGGCAAAATTCCATAGAAAGCATGTCTGAGGATGGTTTGGTGTATGGTAACATTGTCCTCGGTTATAAACAGCTCTGTCTGGAAGTAACTATCTCAGAATTATGGGATCAGACTGAAACTCCCACATAACATACGGACTTGGCCACTTGCGATTTAATAAAAGCCAGTATTTCCCCCCTTGGGTGGACTGTGCTCTGTCTTGGATGAAGGTTTTTCTGATGTCTCTTTCTTTTCCTTTTTTCCTTTGGATCTGCTGAGGATAAAAGCGTAATGCAAGGCTTAGAAAAAGCCTGGGAAATAGGGATCCACAAGCCTTAGCTGGCAGTTCAGCCTGTGGGCTTCTTATTTCTGAGTGTAGGCATCTCCTCCTTAGAGAACCAGGAGCAGCAGCTGCCCCCAGGATGGGGGTGATGCACGTGTTTTCCCACTTGCTCTTGTGACTTACGAGACTAAATCTTTTTAAAAATACTGTTAGACTCCAAAGCTCACTAATAATTAATACATTTAGGTTCTCCAGGGTTGTTGGCACTGAGTTTGGGGTGTAGAGGTGGGCAGCTGAGCAGTTGGGATGCTTTTTGAAGAAGTTTGCATAACCCTTTGGCAGCAGTGCTTTGAAGGAGGTGGGTCTGAGCCAGGAGATCATTGCAGTTCATGCTGAAGTTGTGGCTTGAGCCCTTTCCTCTTGGACTGAGTTGGATGGGGAGCAAGTCTCAGGCTGCTGTGAGGAGAGGATCTCCTTCCTGGAGCCTGGGTGTGCTCCGAGGCAGCCAGCTCAGGCAGGTGGCGAGGGGAAGCGTGTGTGCAGGCTCCTGTGAGCTGAGATAAGGTATCTGCAAAGAAATCTCTGATCCCAAATAGTTCTGCAGATCTCATCATTGCTGTTTATCACTACAAAGTATGACAACTATTAAGGCTTGGGAAGAAAGAGCTGGCTCACACAGAGCATGAGTTGCACAAGGTTTTGCAATGTCACTAGTGGCTTTAGCTGAAAGTCTCTCCACAAGTGTGTGTGAAACGTGGAGCTTTCTTCTGAGGAATGCAACCAGGCCAGCTGTGGTCCCACTGCCTTCTAGTAGCGCTGTCAATTTGTCATTTCTGTGGAATAAGCCAGTGCATGTGCCCAGTCAGTCCCAGTACCCAACAGCTCTGACTTCTGGTGGTCCCACTGTGAATGAGCTGAGATCAGTAGTAATGCAGACATGCTCTTTGGTGTCTGATGGCTACAGGTATGCAGTCGTAGCAGGCAGGCCTGGCCGTAGTAGGCCACCACTTGTGGTAGCAAAATACCACAAATGTAGAAATTGGGGCTGCCTTCAAAAGCAGAGATGTGGCAAGCCCAGACTTCTGCAGCAGCTTGTGACCGCTGGAGGCCATCTGCACCATCCATCCCATCAGTAGCTTTGTCCCTGTGCCTTGGCGGGGGAGCGTGTCCCGTTGTCTTTAAATCTGGTGTCATCAAGGATATTTTCCATTTTATTGCAGTCTCTGAAAATCTGCCTTGTAGTCTTGAAGGGTGGGAACTTCTGCTCTTTTTATTGTCATACTTTTCAGGCTTCTCCATCGCCCTGGGATGTACAGAGTCAGGCAGAAAACTGGGATTGTAATGTATGGTTCCACATATAGGCTATAGGATTGCCTGATCTTGGCAGCTGCTGAAGTATGATAAAGCCCTGCTGGAGAAGGGAACTGCTTGGACTAATTGAGCTCAATCTATGCAGCAGCTGAGATCTTTCTACCTTGCTGGAGTTAGCTGGGCTGAGGGGTGGGATGTGCATCCATCTCCTGTAACCACAGCCAGGTTTTTGGTCCCTGTTAGGAACTGGGGAGCACGGTGGCTACGTGCTTTTTCTACTGAATTTTTTCAGGCCGTGTGGGTGGTTTGCCTCATCAGGGGCATGTTGCAGTTGCTGCCTGGGGCTGCAAGTGTAACCTGCAAGTGCTGGGGCTGTAGGTACTTTTGAAGTTCAGCAATCTCACCTGTCCCATTGAAAGATGGTCACAAGTACAGCAGGGCAGGGCAAAGTCACCAGTGAAATGCATGTGTGACTGGGGTGGTTTTGGCTTTACCCACCCTGATGTTTGTACTCCTCACTTACTTCAGTCTTGCTTCCCTGAGCAGCAGAGTCAGAAATGAGTGTGGTAGTTGGTGATGCTCAGCCTGTGTGCAGATGTGGTATTTCTAAAAGTCAGTAACCTCTGGAACAAGTCATCTCTGCAGAGCAACTTCTTGTGTGCTCTGCCTCCTTCACCTCGCCAGTTCATCTGGTGACACCTCCTTTGGCTGGTCAGTGAGAAAGATGTAGGAAAATGAGAGGACTAACCTCTCCTGATAGTCTTAATGAAGTGTTACCAGATTCTGTCTATAGCTTAACTAATAATAACACATCAATACACTCCCACTTCTGTACACCAAGCATGCACATAGCTTTGCTGCTGACAAGGATCTGTCTTGTTGGAGGACCGGAATAAGAAGCAACCTAAATGTTCTCTGAAGTTTACAGTGAAGATGTACTCACCTTAATACAAAACCAAAAGGTTGTGTTTCTTCTTGCTGGTAGAAAATAGAAGTCAGCTACTGTACCATTTAGCAAAGCAACACTTGCAAATGATTTACTCTTGAGTTAAGCGTGGTATTATTTCATATAAACACAGGTTCTTACTACTGCTTCAGCTTTATCCCATCTTCTCTTTTCCAGTCATATTATAGGATACAGACACTTGTATCCATGCACAGTGTCTTTCAACTTTCTCTAATGAGCAGTGCTAGCTGATGATATTATCTAGTCGCCTAGATGCCACATCAGTTTAATTTGCTGAAGCTAGAGCTTTGAAATTGTTCCCCTAGTGAGAAAAACCTCTTGGAAACGAGGTTGTCTTTCAGGTGCTGAAAGGAATTATGGGGTTGTTTGGTACTGGTTGTCCTAATGCAATACTGTACAGACCCTGTAACTGATTAAAGTGTGTCAGAAACATACCAATGCTTGCAAATGTGGCTTGGCTTGTACCTGAGTCCATGATTTCGGGGATATTGAGTTGCAATTCTCTCTCAGATCTTGATCCACAGCTATTGAGACACTGTTAATGTGGCCTGTCATCTGAGTGCTTGGGTCGTGGTAGCTAGTCACACGTTCTTGGTTTAATTACCAGTATATGCCAAAATACCGATCAAATCTATTTAAATGGGTTACACTGGCTTATACTGAGCCAGCAGAAACTGGCAATATATGAAGCAGAACAGACCTGGGTGAGGATCTAGTTGCTTTAAGCCCGTGTCTGTTAGCACTCTGCACTAGTTAACTTCAGTCAACGTAGCTTTTGAATCGGGTTGTTCAAACAGATGCTCTCTTTGAGTATAGAAGAGGTCTATTTCTGGAAATTGAAGTGGGAGTTGGCGGGGTGGGGAGAAGCAAAATGACAATCCAAATTCCTGTACGTTATCCTAAAGGCTGATTTCCCACGTCTGGCTGAGAAGAGAAACAAATGCTTTCTAGACCCAGGAGGCTCAGCATTCCCCAAAAAAAGAATTATTTATTTTTAATTCTGATAGTTCACTGGAGCTCTTAAACCAAAAGAGAATGACAGTTTTATTATAAAAGGATTGAATGGGGTGAGCTTTGGGCAGTGCCCTGGCTGAAACCCTGGGATGCTGTAGGAAGGGAGCAGAGGTTTACCTGGCAGCCGGGCATCCGCACCCCCTGCCAGCCCAGCCTGAGCACAGCCAAGTGCTGGGGCAGCACCCAGGGGCAGGGTTTGTCCCTGGCTGAAATTCCGTAATAAACGGCACGGGATTTAACTTTCATGTTTCTTTGGACCGGCTACGTCAGCCTTCCTTCAATTCTTTGGCTTAAATAACAACATCCCACTAGGGTTGCGTGCTGGGTTTTTTCATTTGCTGCTGGTAGTATTTCAGCTATGGTGAGTCTTTTATTCTTTAGGAGGTCAGTTACAAATCCCACAGGGATGTCAAAGCCACTGGGACCAACAGAAGCACAGGCAGGTGGCAAACACAGAGAATGGTACTTGTGTGAGAGGGTTTGAAGATCATATGTAGGGTGTCCTGTTAGTGCTGTGCGTGTCATAAAATGCAATATCCTTGCAGTTACCGTAGGCTGTTTGCTCTCTCTTTAGAACTAGTGCTACTCCAAAACCAGCATAAGAACTGTGGACCGTTATGTACCACTTCCAGATTACACGTTCTTACATCAGTTGGCTGCTTGGTGTCTCCATGAAGAAATGTGTAGGTCTGGCAGATACTCCAATGCTTTCTTTAAGGTATTCTTGTAATGTTTAAGTCGTTAGTGTGAGGTTGTCTGACCATCCTGAGTAGCAGCAAAATCTTTGCAGTTTGCTTTTGTTCCCATGCTGGACTGAAGTTTTTGTTGGAAATGCTCTGTTTTCAGCATATGTTCTTGTTTTTCCTGATAAACATGAATGTCTGTTGGCCCACATTTAGAGGAGGTGGGAAGGGCTAAATTCATTCCTGGTGTCACTCCAGCCTAGTCAGTGGGGTGACCACAATGATCAGACTGGATCTAAGATTTATATTAGGTTTATTGCAAGCTTTCCCAATTTTTATTGATATGTTACTTAACTATATTTCTGGTGCAATCGATAAAGGTGCCTTTGATATGCCAGAAAATCTAATTTTAACATAACAAAAGCTGACTCGTGACAGAGGAGGAATGTGGAGCTGGCAGCTCCTTCGCCAAGCAGAAATGCTAACGGTTCCGGGTGCTAATAGCACAGACGTGGCTGACCCTTGCTCCAGACATAATTATCTGGATGGTGAAAGATGAGGAGGCTCCACTGCACTGGAGATGTGCTTTCTGAAAATGCAGCCAAAATTATCTGTAAAGATCTCAGCAAGGGCTGAGGGCCCCTGGTGTTGAGGGCTGTAGAGCTGATAGTGGAGACTGCACCGCAGCACGGACTCCATTGGTCCACGACATCTTCAACTTCTCTGATGCTTTGGGCTGAAGCTTCTTCAGCTGCTGATGAAATGGCTCTCCTGAGAGTGTTTGCTAACCCCAGATTCTGGGTTTGAATTTCAAATTTTCTTTCAACCCTTGATTGTACGATTGCCGTCCCTCATTCATATGCTCGCTTTTTGTCTGTTAATTCACAAACGTGCAGGCTTGCTCTGCTCTAGTACAGCAGGAAGGAAGCAAAATATTCCATTTTGAATATGTAAAGGGAGCTGCTGCTTAGCATAGACAGAGCTGGCTTCTAGATGAAAGAGTCAAATGCCAAACTGTTTTGTTTCAATTTGAGCAGGAGAAGCTTTGATCTGGAGGAGATGACTCAGTCAGTAGCAGGGAACAATTCTTTATAGTGAGTTTAGAAATAAAACCCAAAGATTTGAGGCTATGATGGCTTTGACACGTCAGTCATAGTGTATATTATGTGCAAATGAAAACCATAACATTTGAAATGAAGCGTGGAGGCTTTTTTGAAAGAAAAAACACACTTCTGATGTTGGTTGCCAAGAGTTTTCCTGAAGCCAGAAAGGACTGGGGATGGGGGAAGATCACTCCAATTGAGATAGGAATAATGAGCAACGTGGACAAACCAGGAAGGGGATAGACTTCCTGCAGCACAGCTCAAGCCAGAGGTGGGGCCAGGGGGAAAATTTGGGTCTCCTGGCCCTGAGTCAGGCTCCATAATCTGTGTATGCTGCCTCCTCTTCACCCTGACTCGGTGTGTCCCTTTTGTCACTGCTCGCAGCGCTCTGGATGAGAAGGCAGACGTGGTCAGACTGCACTCGGTCACAGGTTCTGCTCCAGTTGCATGGAGCAGGGGTGGCCAACTTCTTGCTACTGAGTTGCTTTTATTTGGAGCCAGGTGTCCGGACCCAGATCAATGCAGCTGTGTTTTGTGGCACTGCAGCTGACCCAATAAACACAGCTGGACCCAGTCTGGGTCTCTGCACACATGCATAGAGGGAGCTGTGCTCCTTGGTTGGTGTCGTGCTGCGTGGCCAGCATCCTGGGGATGTGGTGAAACACATCTGGCTCAACGCGACACGCTGTAGGCAATTCTTGGTATGAAAGGCAAGTGTCACTGGTGTTCATTATTTCTGCAGTTTTATTCTACATCCAGCCACTGACCTACATTCTGTTCTGTGCTGCTGTCCTCCATGGGCTGGGAACAAATGGGTATCTGTAGACAGCTGTACCTGTAGACAGCTTCAGAGAAGGCTTCTTTGTTCTTTTTGGTGGCTGCACGCAGTAGGTAATGGAGACTTCTTTGGCACAGTTGCCTTGTGAAATCTCCTGCTGTCTAACGGCTTATTCCTGGGGAGAGGGATGGCTCAACCCTCAGCATTACAATCCCACCTCCTTGCCTGCACCATCTCAGGCACTAACTCTCCTCACCGTACCAGCAGACAGCTCTAGCTTTTTGCTGGGTTATTTTTCTGCTGGCTTGGCTCACTGACAGACTGGGCAGCAATGGGAGCAGTGTGCTGAGGAGAGGGACTACTCTGTTGGGTAGCCATGCACTGTCAAGTGGGCTCACTCAAGATGAGGTCAAGACCTTCAGAGATGCCTGGCAGCAGGGTCTTCCTTGACCTGCACTGTAGCCTTCCTTAGTCACAGAATTAGTTATAAAATAGTAGTCTGATTAGGTGGCCCAAGATATGCAGGCCCAGAGGTGGTGAAATTGGCGAGGGAAAAGATCCTTTAGATCATCTAGTTTATCCCATGCTCCAGAAACCGTCTCCTGGTGTTTTCCCCATTTAAATGTGGAATATTCAAAGTGAAGTGGCTTGTCTCAGTTCTCTCAGGGGTTATTGCATGGTCTGTGAGGTGTCTGCTCTTAGGGTTATGATCTATAGGCTCTGTGAATTATTAGTATTGGATGTATATAATGGAAAAGTAAGATAACTTCCTTTCTTGGCATGGCAAAAAAACCCCACCGTTTTCGCTGATGCCAGAGAACAGCCAGTGCTGTGATGTGAGAAGTGGAGAATGTGCGTGTACCAGGGGATGTGCTGAGGGTGCAGCTACCCGCGTGGCGTGCTGTCACCAAATGGAAAACATCCTGACTGGCTGGGCTGTCACAGCCAACCTGTGCTCGCCAGGCAGCTGCTGTCCTCCTGTACGTCACCGTGCGGTTGGTCGGGGTGATGCATGCATGAGTGAAGAGATTGTGCTTAGAGATGGTTCAGAAGCTCAAGGCTTGCAAACAGACAGTGGAGGGAGTGTTGCTGGAGGGAAGCAAGGTCCTCACTGAGCTGGCCTGTGGGCAGGCAGCAGGGACGACCTGTGCTTGGCTAGAAGGGCTCTCCACGCTCGCTGCAGTTTTAGTGGCCAGGGGTGTGCAAGTGATGGACTGACCTCTTGCTGGTGTGGTGCAGGGCTGATGGACTGCATCCCATCCTCGAGGAGAAAGGAATGGGGTCACAGGCGCTTTCACCCTGGGGGTGTGTGGGAGGGAGTTGGCACCTGCTGTCCATCCTACAGCAGAGAGGGCTGAGAGCTCCCAGGTGTCCCCAAATCCTTCTCTTCCACTTCCAACTTCCCTTTGTACATACAGTTCTCGTGGGTTTTTTTGATGATACTTTTCTAGGAGCTACCACCATTTTCAAAGTCCTGCAAAGACCAGAAGGGAGGTGCCCTCTATCAAAGCTTGAGGAGCAGATGATCACGTTATTATTTGCTCCTGTCTTGAATGCGTAGCACTGCCTCTACTGTACAGTAGTATTGCGAAAACTATCGGCTTTGCCCAGTGGCACCATGTGAATGTTAAAGGAAAAACACTTTGTTGTGAGTAGCACTGGTAAAGTGTATATTAGAAAAGAGGTTGGAAGTGTGGGCTCTAATCCTCCAGAAAATGGCCAAAAGGACCCAACCGGAGGTGTTACTGAGTGTTATCAGAGTGAAGCCACTGGAAGCTTGTGGTACTGTTACATCTTGATGGAAACAGCCCTGTATTGAATGAGAATATTCATCTACACTATAAAATTATAATCTTTGCCATCAGTTGGGAGTTTTTTTGCACAACTTCCAGATATCATGAAAATTGTTTTTTATGAATTATAAATAGCAGTAAATGTGCCTGGAAACTTGAGTGCCATAACAGTTATTAACTACTCTTAATGTATGCTGAAGCAAAATGTAACTTCAGTTCAGAGCTGGTGGTATCCTCAAAGCTATAGATGTGTCCAGTACTGCAGTATTGTCGTGGAGGTCTCTTCTGGATGGAAGGAAATTGATGTGATAAATGTGGTATCAGAAAACCAAAACAAGTCTGTAGAAATTTCTGCTTACAGCGAAGATCATAATTTTTAAGTATAGGACAGAGATATTTAATAATAAATCCAGCAGGGAACAAGGAAGTCATGTAGCAACTGCAAAAGATCCAAACATATGGAAAATTCAATTCTATGGAGAATTAAGTCACTATTATGTAATTGGGATCAATGGAAATGAGCTGATGTCAGTATTGGACTGGCTTAATGCATGGATGGAAAATTGTGTCCTCTCAGAGAGACCTGCTAATAGGAGTGGAAGCTCCATGCACGCTGCATTTCCATTAACTGTTGGGCTTTTTTACCTGGGAGGAGCCTGATCCAAACCCAGCAGAAGTAAATGGGGTTTCCACTAACCCCAAACTGATTTGGGGTCTGAATCTAAAGAAGATCTGTAGAAGATGGCACACAGCAAGAGCCTGTAATGAACATCTACTTCATACCAGTTGTTTGGGGTGAAACTTATCCCTTTCTTTCTGTCTGAGCCTTTTGCATTAGGGGTACCTGCTCATCCCTCCAGGTAGGGCTATGGTGGCCCATCAGCCTTGGAAAGCCCTTGCCCGGGTAGGGATTTCCTTCCTGAACCCCCAGCTGCAGACTGAAAGGGGCTGTAGCCAGCTCCAGGAATAAGGGGTGTGCCCAAGGTGTGGAGACCTCCAGCAAGCGATGTAAAAGTGCCCAAAGATCTTCTAGCCACCTTATGGCATGACTGTGATCCCATGAGATGGAGCGTGTGGTGGGGAAAGGATGTAGAGCAGCAGAAAAGCCCCTGCAGCTGCAGGAGGTGTCCTGGAAGGTGGGGGCATGCGGTCATGGTACCCAGGATGGTCTTGTGCTTGGTTTTCTGTTGTGACAGGGCTTGATAGCAGCAGCAGTCTTGGAGGTTGTCCCTGAAAATAAGCCACCATTAGTCTGGCAGCTGTGCAGGAAGCACCAGAGCACGCTCCTTGGGGCAAGGACGCTCTAGTTGATGTTCCTGGAGGATTGTCCTTGAGAGAGTGGCAGCAATGCATGTTCCTAGAGATGCACGTGTATGCTCTGGTTGGCAGCATGGACAGGGAAGCACACCATGCTGCAGAGCCTCCCTCCTGGAAGAGTTGCTCAGGTTTGGCACAACTTAGAGCAACCCTCTGCTGTGGCCACTGGTCATTGCTGACCCTGAAAATCCAGCCAAGCATCCTTGCTGCAGATTTGAGAGCCAGGAGGAGGGTTTTGGAGGTTTCTAGGGTTCGGTGTCGTTGGGTTTTGTGACTTTTCTGGTTTATGAGTGAGGATAATGGGGAGGACGTGGCATGTAATGGTTTAGTGACAAGTTCAAGCTCTGGATGCTCAGATGGTGGTCAGGGCACTGCACTGTGACTTACTGAAGGTGCGTTTCCGTGATGAGCATAGGCCATATATTAACTAGAAGGGATCTTCTGGTGGGAAGCAATAGGCTTCCTGAGAGACTCTTCTCCACATGAGATAGGTTCGATACTCTGGAGTGTTACCGTGCAAGAAAACATGCCTCTGAATCAACAAATTAGGGAAAAATGTCAGCTGTTAAATGTTAGTGGATGGAGCTGTCCCATGAAGTGAGTGTGTGGGTGGTTTCGAATAAACAGAGATGCCAGAGGTGGGGAGAGAGTAATGAGGGAAAAAGGGATGGGATAGTTTGGCACTTTCCAGTCCAGTGAGAGCCTGAGGGGAGTGGGCGAAGTGAGTGTGAGGTCTTGGAGGGTGTTGTCACAGGAGAGGACCTGAGTTGCTGAACACCTCACACCCACTGGAAAGGGGAGCTGCTGTGCCTGTCCTTAGCTCTTCCCCTCGCCAGGCGCTTCTGCTGCTTGCTCTGGGCTTCCCCTGACAGTCAACCCACCCTCCCAGAGCCATTCGCTGGGCCAACCTGGGGAGGAGGAGGAAGAACAATAAATTTTGTTGCTGCCTAGATCTTCCAGTGAATTAGAGCTGATTCGGGTCAGTGCAGGGTGTGATGGATACCATCACAAGTGCAAGGCAGGGCTGAAACTGTGTAGCCAAAGGCAGGGAAGAGGAGCGCAGGAGTCTCATGAGCTCTATTAGCTCTTCCAAACCTCGTTTGGAAGGTTTCTGTGTCCCTAAAACAACCTTGATGTTTCCCAATGTGAACTCGTGGAAAGGGTATGGAGGGGGCAATTACATGAAGAGAGCAAACAGACTTACTTTCTGTTCCTTAGACATTTTTTCTGCATTTCTAGTAAGTCTGTTCAGCTGAACTCAAGAAACATTTTCTGTGCCGTGGAATAATCACTCTTAAAATGGTGCTAGAGAGGTGAAGACACCCTTGGCTTTCTGAGCAATGTTGAAGTGATTGCGTCTACTTCCTGCCCTGCAACTATGCAGATCCATTGAAAGTTGGCCAGTGTCTTTCCTGAGAAACAGCTGCTCAGAAATTTGGGAGGAAAAATATTTTATTCCTCACATTCTGGCGGATTTGAGGCTCACCAGCTGGTTGCGAAGCCTGCCAAGGCTCTGTGCTCTTGTGGAAATGTACAGTAACTGGGCATAAGTAGCTCTAAGCCCTTTTTGGACTTAAGTGTGAAAATGTCTTAGTGCTGGGAAGCTGTTGAATGTCTCTTTCAAAGTAGAAATAAATCAGAAGGGAATTGCTCTGTCTTTGCCAACAAATAAACTCATTCTGGGGAATTTACCATCCCTGTTTCCACAGCACCTCTTGGGCTCTGCCTGTTGGCTCGAGCTCTCCAAGCCCTTGTGCTGTTAATGTCTATGTTTGAAATACAATATTCAACCTAAAAACCCTGTCTTAAATTGGACATTTATTTTAACTGTGTCCATAATTTGTGTTATTCCAATCTGAGAATGAAATGCTCACCATATTGAGGAAAGTCTCCCACTGACTTCAAGGAAACTAGACTCTTGTTCTATCAGGCTGGGTTAAACAAGGAGAAGCAGACAGAAGATTTTTGTCAAAACAGCTTTGCTCCAGCAAATGCAATTTCTGTCAGTGTTTTGGGTTTTTTTTTCTTCTTTTTTATTTTTACCCAGAGTAAACTATTCTGATTTTTCTCAATTCCCTTCCCACCCACAACAGAGAGAAGTTTATACCAATTATTTTGTTTGACTGTTGTAAAGCAAGTATTTTGTTTGTTGTAAATTGAAAAGAAATATGTTTGCCCCAGTCTTGAAGCTTGTCTCTTGGTTGGAAAACTGGGTGGTTTATGGCATAGGGTGCTGTGGTGGTACTAAGCCACAAGGACAGCCTAGTCCAGCTCAAATGTGTGCCCAGGTTGGGATGTTATGGTCCAAGGGGGTGGGCTGTCGATGGGCAGGCTTGTAGATAAGTAAAGAATCGGCTGTATTTTTGGGCTTAAGAAAAAGGAGGTTATAGTTTGTACTCTCCCTGAACTTCTGCCTTCAGGGTGTGTTCCTGCAGGGGATGGTTGAAGGCTACATGAGCTGTATTTAGCCATTTTATTAGAGTTCTGTGTACGCAACCTGCCTGTCCAAAGCTGCTCTTACCTGGGGCCAGGAGCTGCTTGTGTGTGGCTTTTACAGTGGGATAAAGATTACTTGCGCTGCCAGAATAGTAAAGGATCCCCAGGTAGACTTCCTCCCTCTGGCTGCAACAGGCCAGTCTCCTTTTAGCAACCCCATTCCATTGGTGAAACTCAAATCAAGATTTCTTTAATGTAGAGTGAATTGTTCTCTTGGGATGAAGTTCAGGCTGCAAAAGGCCAGAGCTTCTTTGGATCTCACCCAAGACTTTAACAAAGCAGCATCAACCTATTTGTATGATTTATTATATTTTTTTTTTGTATACTCTATTCAAAATTTCTGAACAAGATGTTCTTCTAACCCTATGAAAAGAAAGGTCAGGAGAGAAAATGTGTGATGCCCTGGTGGGAGGCATTCAGATGCTGCCAAAATGGTGTGATGTAATTTCATACAGTGCCAATGTTTCATCTGTACACTGGATGCAGGTGAATGCTGATTGAAATCAGCCCACACAATATCTATCTACAGCCTCTGTTGTTTGGTTTAAGGTAGGATCTAGAAATACAGGTGAGGGAACCACACTCTATCTGTCTGGTGATATACAAGTATTCTTATCTCTCTATTTTAGACCTAAAACAGAAACACAAACAACCCACAGAAATGCAGCGTTACTCACTCTAAATAACCGTAACAAGAACCCCAAACACACCTTACTGCTTATGTTTAGTTTTTTGATGAGTATACAGTTTGGGAAAATGGGGATTTATTTATTACACCCTATCATCTTGCAGTCTTGATGTGTGTAAAACTCCAATAAGGTAGCAGCCCCTGGGTGGCTGAGAGGAGAGTGGTGGATGTTGTTTATCTTGACTTTATTAAGGCTTTTGACACTCTCCCATTGCATCTTCATAGGCAAAGTGGTGAAGTACAAGCTAGAGAAGTGGACGGTGAGGGGAGGTGAATGCTGGCTGAACTGCCATGCTCAATGGGTTGTGAGTGGTGACACAAAATCTAGCTGGGGCCAGTCACCAGTGGTGTGCCCCATGGCCTCATACTGGGGCCAGTACTGTTCAACATCTTCAGTAATGACCCAGCTGGGGTGGCTGAATACATCCTCAGAGTTTTGTATCTAACACAAAACTGGGAGGAGTGGTTGATACACCAAATGGCTGTGCTGCTGTCAGGAAGGACCTCACTAGCCTCAAGGTATGAGTCAGCAGAGATCTCCTGAAGTTCAAGAAAGAAGGGCAAAGTCCTGCCCTTGAGGAGGAATAACCCCATGCACCAGTATGTGCTGGGGCCACCCAGCTGGAAAGCAGCTGTGTAAAAAAGCTCTTGGAGATCCTGGTGGACACCAATTTGAACATGAGCCATCAGTGTGCCCTTGTGGCAACAGGCCAACAGCCTCTGGGGCTCTGATAGGCAGAGTGTTGCCAGCAGGTCAAGGGAGGTGGTTTTTTCCCCTTTATTCATCCCTGATGAGACACATGGGGAACGTTGGCTCAAATGCTGGCCTCCCTGGGACAAGGAAGAAGTGAACATACTGGAGCTTGTTCAAGAAGGGGCGTGAAGATGCTGAAGGGATTGAAGCATCTGTCACAGGAGGGGAGGTTGAGCAAGCTGGGACTGTTGAGTGTGGAGAAGAGTCAGTTCAGAGGAATCTTGTCCATATATATAAATTCCTGGTGAGGGGAGAGTAAAGAAGATAGGCTTTTCTCCATGGTATCTGGTGAAAGGACAAGAGGCAATGAGTGCAGACTGGAATAGGGGAAAATTCCATTTTAACGTAAGGAAAAGATTTTTCCTGGTGAGGGCTGTCAGAAATCTGAATGGCTTTCTCTGAGTACCCTGCTGCAGTGGACCTGGTCCAAGCAGGGGCCTGGATTAGACAGTCTCCAGAGGTGCATGTCCTCCTCGCCTATGGGGTAGTGAAACCCCCTGGCTGTCAGCACAGTGCACAGTCCCTTTGAAGGGATTCCTGTGGTCGGTGAGAAATCTGGGATGGAGTGTGCATTGCTCCGGCCCTAGCAGCTGGTCATGTTAGGTACACCCTTAGTAACAGGGGAGAAGTTTTTAAACAAAATAGTATGATGCTCCTCCATAGAGGTAGAGCCTGTATCAATCAAGGGAGTTTTAGCTTCCTGGAGCAGGGCCTGTGTTCCCTTAACACCTGACACAGCTGCAGGGATGAACACCCATCCCGTCACACTGGATCTGCTTTTGGCACACTCCAGGTGTCTGTGAACTTTCTTCTACAGATGAAAATCTTCAGTGTTGGGAGTATAATGTCAGGGCTGGGAAAAGAGGCTTTTCTGTGCTAATGGATTTACTGCCTTTCTGATTTCCTCGAAGCACTGCTAAATGTGTCATGCAGAAAGGTGGTTTCATCAGCAGTTCTGCCTGGCTGGAGGGAAAACACTATTTCATTTTACTTATTTGGTTGGTTCGACATGAAGTCCCTTTTGGCAGGTCAGTCTCTTCCCAGGCACTCCCAAGCCTCTGTCTTCTGTTCCTTTGCCGTGAGCGAGAGGTGAGCTCCCACCCCTGGCCAGCTGTGGTCAATGTGGGCAGAGCTGCTGGCCAGGTTGGCCTCCGGCTCAGCCAAGCACGGTGTTTGAAGTCCTCCTTGGCTGCCCTCTACTCTTAAAGGTTTGGAAGTGTCTCTGGGATGTTCCTCTCCAGAGGATCTGGCACGTCGGGTCTCCTACACGTACTGGAGTTCAGCTGGGCAGGAGGGACTTCTAGTGGAAATGCACATCTGTTACTCCTTAAGCGTGACCACTGTCAAGGTTTCCATCCCTCCAGCAAAGCAGTTCTTAGCCAAAGGCTCGTTAATCTCTGATTTTTCGGGATGGGAGGGAAAGGGAGCAAGTCTTCAGAATAACTGATTCTTTTTTTTTTTTAACTGAGGAGATTAGTTTTGTTTTAAATTGCATTATATTGAGTCAGTGTCTCTGACACCCACAGCTGGGTTGGAGGAAAGCTGCTGGAGGACTTGGTCGGGCAGGATCCCACGTGTCTTCCCTAGCTGGGTGCAGGATGCACCTTGCAAGGGACCTTGCGCAGGCGCTCACGGAGGATGCCACATGGCTCCCACGCCTGGCTTTCCTTCTCCAGCGGGAGTGTTCCTCTCAGAGGGTACGTGTCTGCCCAGCAAAACAAATGACATTGTTTTCACATGGTGTAAAACCGCTCCCTCCACCTTCCCCTGCGCCACTGCCCGTATCTCGGCTGTAAATCCTGAGGGGAAGCAGCGGGCTGAGTCATCTGGCACCCTGTGTGTATTTACAAAACAGAAAGGCTGGAACACTGCAGAGGGAGGAGAAACTGATGCACAGGAGATCTTGGCCAGAGGTGGTGGGTTCCCCCCACGCTCCTTGCCTGTTCTCGGGCTTGGTTGCTGACACAGATAGCCGGGTTTCAGCTGAGAGGTGATCAGTAGGAACTGGTTCCAAAATAAACTATTGATGAGGCATCAAACTGCTGGGCTAAATTTGCTTGCGCTTTCCTTGAAAAGCCTTGTATGTGAGCTCAAGGCAGGGACTGAAGCATGGAAAAAGGCTCACACAGGGAAGGGCTTTGAAGATTTACAATGCTCGCAGCCAAGACAAGAGGGTGGGTTGCCTTTGCCCCATGGCACCCAACTGGCCATTTCGACTGCTTCGTGCATTAGCTGCAGCCTGCAGCAGTGTAGCTTTGGTCTCCCTTGCACAAGGGTAAGAGAGAAGGGAGCACCAGGGCTGCTCCTGGGGCTGCTTTGGAGTGGGGTGGCCTGCTCTGGTGGGTGTGCAGCCTGTGCGGGGTCACAGAGGGACCAAGAGAAGCCTGGCACTGCACCCTCAGGGTAAGCTGGCTGTTTTGCAGCCTCCCCATATTCCCTCCTGGAATAACAAAACCAAAGCAGGGAAGCGCGAGTTACTCTGCTGGGTCTCTCCTTCCCCTGCCCTCCAGCAGCTGATCGCCTCTTAATGAGCAGAGTTGCCCGGGGATGCCACTTACCCAGGGGAGGCAGCTCCCCCTGCACTGTGGCATTGATTTCTTGTGGTAACCGCGTGTCCAGCCTCGCTCGCGGGTGCTGTTATCTCTTTCCATGCTTTTCCCTGGAAAAACATGTTTTCAGCAGAAGGGCTGTGTTTGCAAGCTTCCTCCTTCCTGGAAGGGACAGAGTGAAATGGCTTGTGCTCCTATTACTGTATGAGGGGAGGGATTGCTCCTTTCCTCTCAGTGTATCCCACCCACACGGTGAGAATAGGGAGTTTGTGGCTGAGGCAACTGGGCGGAAAATGGGAAGTGAATAAAGGAAAAGGCTCCTTTGCCGCTGGAAGTGAGATCTGTGGGACAGGCTGCTGGGGCCAAAGAGTTGCTGCTCTTAGCCAGCTTTTAAAAAGGTTTTGCTAACTGGATGTAACCCAAATCTGCCAGAGCTCAGAGCAGTAAGTCTGCGTTGTGCCTTGTGGCCAGGCACAATCAACCTGCTCGCTTGGGAGAAGCACGGAGCAAGTATGTCATGGGCTCCTTGGGCTTGGGGGGGTTGTACAGCAGCGGATGTGGGGCTGTGTGGTCTTGCAGGCAACACCTGGAAAGGCTGAGCCTGTCCCTCAGCAAGGCAGGGGTGGAAGAAGACCTCTATAAGGTACGCTGGCAGTATCTTGCTGTCCCATCTGGTCAGGGTTGTGTGCCACGCTGGGACCCAAAACTTGGTACATTGCGACCTCAAAACACAGACCTGAGCTGTTTGCAGATTTGCAGGTGCCTGGTGCTGCAGGGGATATGGTCCACTGTGGAGCACCAGGTATCAACTTGGGGGTGCTGGCCCAATGGTTCCCACCACCGCTGCATCCCTCCAGCTCCCTAGGGTCCTGGGATTTGAGGCCAGGGGATTTCTGTTTGTTTGTTTAAGAATGTTTTATTCATTTATTCCTAATCACATACAGTTCTCATCACTGCTCAGGCTGTGGCTTTCAGCTATCTCAAAATGAAAAGAAAATATATGTTTGTCTTCCAGCACCTTGGGAGCCAAGGGAAGCCTTAGCCAGAGCCAAGATGTAACGTGGCAGTACAAACACTAATATCCGATGTTCCCCCAGATTTGTAATTAAGAGCCGATGATTTTCCCAAGGTTACCAGAAGGACACTAGCCTACAGGACCCAGTTGTCTGGCTGCCATAAGACTAAACCTGTTCCTATGGCGATGAGCTGATTGCTGTTGGGTTTTGTGCTGATTTCAGGGTTGGTTTTTTTTATTTTTTTATTTTCTTACAATGAGGGCTGCTATGTTGGTCCCTTTTTCCTGACGCAGCCGGGATCTCGGCACAATTTCTCGGCGCCGCAGGCAGTGCCAGGCTCTCTGCGGGGACCTCGTGAGAAGCGGCCCTTTTCCCAGGGGTCCCTCAGTCCCAGTCCCATCACGGAGACGAAGGGAGCCAGAGCAGCCCCAGTGGCTTCTGTGGGGGGCTGCTGCTCCGTCGTTTTTTCTCATAGTATTTTTGTCAGAGGAATGCACCTCCTGACCCGCTGCTTGCGGCGCTGCCTGGGAGAGCGGAGCGCCGGGAAGGGGGAGAGCGGAGCGCCGGGAAGGGGGGGTCCCGGCCGCGCTCCAGCTGCGGCTCGCCAAGCTGCTCCTATTTTGGGAACGGCTGGGTGTTTCCAGGTCCCCTGGGTGCGTGCTGCGTTTGCCTTCTTGCCTTTATTAATGCTACTTGGACAATAACGAGGAACCTGGAAGCCAGTCATAATTTATGGTTTTTTGGGTTTTTTTTATTAGTTAAGCAAGAGGCAAAATGCATCCTGCTTACCCTGCCGCTCGTGTTTTACAGAAGGGTTGCTTGTCTGAGCGCAGGGAGGGCTGTGTTGGTGCAGGTACCAACCAGGGGTTTTTTTGCCTGGTTGGTGCTCCCAGGCCACACCTCGTGTAGCAAGGGAAAGAAAAGAGATTTTTGTCCTATTGAACATCTGGGTCCTGCTTGCTGCCTGTACTGGAAGGCGCAATGTGTTAGGAACAAGCGTGGTGTACCTCTCAGGAGCTCCTCTCTTCTCTGCTCGCTGGTTGGGATGCTTTGGGAGGTCTTTAAACTGACTGCCAGCTGGGAAAGCACAGGCATGCTCCTGCCTGCTTTACTGCTGAGACATCCCTCCCCCAGCCTGAACACGGGCTCAGATCCATCACAGACTTGCTTAGAAGTGCGTCGTGTGTGCACGGATGTGGTGTCAAGGGATGGAGTTAACTGCATGCTTGACTTCTTTAGTTGAACCAGAGCCATAAGTAGGCCAGTCACAACAGTACAGCATTTTGTAAATGTCTGCCCTTCTGAGTTGCTAAAAGATGGGCTCATTAGTCATGGATTAAAGGAAATGCATGAATTTAACACAGCCTTCAGATCACCCACCTACTGTACTTGGTACATGCATGGGCTTCAGGTCATGTGTAAGTCTAACAGCGGTGCTGAGAGGGATGGCCATGAGGATGGCTCCCTCATGGCTCTGCAGCTCCACGTCCTCCCTCTGCATGACTGCAGCAGTGTGTCCCAGGCTCCTCGTTTCCCTCTTTTCGTGGACATCCTGAGAAGTTTCTGTTCAGCACGGCTCCCATCTGAAGTCCTTCTGGAAACCAGATGTGTCAGCTCAGCAAGACATCCTGCCTGAATATTTTCAAACAGAAGTTTAGGGTTGCCTTGTGGCTTTTGGTTCAGGAGGTGTTTGTTTTTTCAATGTTGGTTTTTGGCCTTGTGGCTATCCCTCTGCATCAAGGCCAGGTCCTTATCTGACACTCACCAGTCGGACCAGAAGCAGCTGGTACTGTGTTGGGTGGCATGAAGGGGAGTCACCTTCTGAAAGGTGACTGTTTCCTAACCCAAATATCAGCACAGAGCAAGCCCCTTGCAGAAGCTGCTGGGTCTCACCCTGGTAGGGTGCTTGCTGGAACTGCAGTCAGCAGCAGGAGAAGGGGAAGGAAAGCAGGCACGTTAGGACATCAGTAGGGTTTTTCCATAAGAAAAAGGACACTGTGGAAGAACTTTGCAGCAGCCTGTAATTTCTGAGATGGTTTGTGATGTGCTGGAAGAGGCTGATTTGGGGGTTCCCGGCTGTAGCTCCAGGTGGGTGCCCTCACTGCGCACCGAAGCAGGTTTCCCTGCGGGATGCTGCACCGGGATGCTGCACCGGGATGCTGCACCGGGATGCTGCACCGGGATGCTGCACCGGGATGCAGGCTGGCATGGCCAGCACTGACTCCTCTGCAGGAGGAGAGACCACTGCCTCTACGAGAGATGAACTTAAAAAATTTCCAAGCTTCTCCTGTCACTGGGAGAGTAAGGGATTACTGGTACTGAAGCTAGAGTTCATGGGCCAAATTTATTGCTAATTCCCAGCTGCTTTGGGCTTTTTGGCTAATGCAAGAGGGCCATAAACCTAGTGTGCTAGTGCAGTTAACTAGGAGCTTATAAGGGCTTTGTAGCACCGCTCTGGGATGAAGTTGTTGGAGCTGCCCTGATTAATCTGGCCCAGGGGAACTCTACTGGCATGAAAAAGTCTGATCCTGTTATACTCTTACAGTGAGTAGAAGGGAAGAAGTTTTTTTTTGAGTTAGAAAATCCTGACCCATCAGAAACTGGCTGGTTGGGTTTTGGTTTTTTGATTTTTTTGATATTTTTTTTTACCCCTGCTAAGTGAAGCTGTAAAAAAAAAATATTTTTCATTAAAGTTCCTCAGGTCCTGGCTGGTATTTCTGATCATAAACAGCCTTTTGTGGTGATGGTACTGCCCAGGAAACTCAGGTCCCTAGACATGAGCCTCAGAGGTCACTGCCTCTGTCTCAGGGGGACTCCTACCCCAAGGAACAGGAGTAGCATGTACATGTAGGGACACAGTATGTGTATATGTAGGGGAACTGGTGCTTGGTATGCAGAATTGCCTGTGGTATTGCACAATCTGAGCTCGGTTTTGGTCCTCAGTCCCTCCCATCCTGGAGGAGAACTCTAGCAGCCCAGTGAGGTTATTGGCTCTTGAAGGCTGGTGGATTCTGTCTTTATCTTCTTAAAAATAAACAAAATCCTAAAGTTTGGGCTTCCCATTGAACATGGAGTGGCTTGTGGTTTCCCATTTCAATGAAACGCAGCTTGCATTTGTTTCACTTTCATCTTGGATTTTCCTCTGGTGTTTTGGTATCCTAACAGCTGGACATCTGGATCTGACGTGAGTTGGGAATTTTCTGCACTGTTTGTGCTTGCATAAAACTGGAGTTTCCTGGTAACAGGGCATCCTTCTCTGTGCTTAAATTAAAGCTGTTTTGGTAGGGTTCGGTGGAGCTGTATAGATCTATACCAGATGAAGATACAGCTCAGGTAGGTATCTGTGGTGACTACACAGCAGTACTGAGATCTTTACGTATACTCTGAGCATTTCTGTGCTCTAAAAGGAATGCTCCTTTTATTTGTAACCCAATTTATTCTAAACCCAACCTTCTAACTTCCAGTGCGAATCCAAAGGTCCGGGTAGACCTGCCTGGCCCGTTGAGCTGACATAGCGTAGGAACACCCATTTCCAGCCAGTGACTACAGAGGTGAGCATGGGGAGCAGCGTGTCCAGTTGCCTTTGATTCATGGCCCAAATACCTAGGTGGCTGCTTGCATATTGGTCAGGCTGATGGTATCACTGATACCTCCTGGAACAAATTTTGAAGTGGTATCTTGGCTTCCAAAGCAAGATGCCTTTTCCAGTCTGCCACTACATCCTGAAATATGGCACCCTTAATATACCTTCTTGTGATGCGTCGTTCAGGAGTGGCTGCATTTGCACAAAGGTTGTTCTGTTTCCCTCAAAAATTGTGTCAGGAGCTTGTAAAAGCGAGGCCCTGTGGGACCCATGGGGATAAGTGGCATAGGGTGAAAACTTCCATTCCTTTGAGATTACGGCTGGATCCACAAGTCTGAAGCAGATGGGATCCAACACAGCTTGAACTAAATTCGCAAGGAGCATTTGAATGCCGAGACAATTTTCAGTAAATACTTTGTGTTATGACATCCAGTGAGCTTCCTCAGAGTGTTACTGGAAGCCTGATTAAGCTTGCCAAACTTCCAGCAATTTTTTTTTTCATTTTTTCTTTTTTCTTCACACACTTTACAGATAAGCAACTCGAGGGCCTTAAATGCAGTGACCCACTGAGCTGGGAGTGGGGCTGTCTGGAGGCACCAGTGCCAGGTGCTTTTGCTTGAGCTCATTCCTCCAGCCTGAGTCACCACATCTCACCTGCACCCAGCGAGACAACACGAGCCCTGTTTGCCTTCGGAGGGCTGTTGACTCATTTTAGTTATCTCTGTCACTGTCTGGATGTGAACCATTGAGCAAAAGAGTCTCTACTGTGGGGGAAAGGGTCAAGAAAACAGGCATTAATGCCTTCGGGTAGGGAATAGATGACGGGAAGAAATGGCTTTGGTGGAACACTAGCTTTGCTTTGCTCCAGGACTGCAAATCTTTTGGCCTTGGGTCTTATTGCAGACCTCTGGCTTTGGCTTTTGCTTTCACAGAAGTGTTGAGACCTCTTGGTGGAAGGGCCATAACGTTGAGTTCTTTGTGAGCCACTTCAGTTTGCTCAGGAAAACCAGAACAAAAGTTTCTGCTGGTTTCAGCTGCCATTTTGCTGTTGCAGCCTCGTATTTGTTTGAATCTCCAATTCAAAGCCTCCTGTGGCAGAGCAGAGATCTCCAAGCAGCAGCAATCTAGCAATGAACCTTGGTGACTGGAGCTTTGTGTTCAGTTTGATCTCTTTACATCTCACCTCTCCTGACCTGGCAGGTCGATCACTGTAGAGCAACCATCAGCGCTCGTGGACCCTGGAAGCCTTTGAAGCCTTTGCTTCAAAAAAAAACCCTGCAATGAAGGAAGATAAACTGTGTCATATACAAAACCAGTCCTCTAAGAAACATCTTATCTCTGAGGGGTTTGCAGAAACCTTCTCGTGTTTGGGAATGATGAAAGCACGACAGCTATTAATAAGCTGAAAAGAGACATTGGAGCAGGAGGCATCTGATTTTTGACGATGGCATCTTTCTCATGTCTTCAGCAATTGCAAGTGTTTTCTGTAAAAATGTTTTGAGACACAAATATTCATGAAACTGTATTTCTACTACAGGCTAGAAAGCTCTGGGAAAGCTAAAAAAACTTTTTTGGCAGCAGTTCATCTTTCTTAGCCTAGTGTACTTGCCCAATCTGTGTCCCTTTTAAATTCTAATGACTTCCTCAGGCACCACAAACACTCTGGCCTTGTCACTTCTCCTTTTGAAGTTTGCTTCTCATAATGCAGCCTTTTCTGAAGAGCTCCTGCTGTCAGTCAGCTAACTAGTCCAAAATACTCCCCTGCTTCGAAATCACTTAATTCCTTTTCAGTTACAAAGAAGGGCTCTCCTGTTCCTGGCTGCTGACTCATGCGAGAAAGATAGTGCCAGGGGGGGCAAGTTCCTGCAGCCACCTAAAATAGGGCAGAAAAATTGAAAAGCGAGGTGGCCAGGGTGGGAAGCAGAGATCTAGCTGCAGTGAGGTGTGTTAAGAGGAAAAACACGTCTCGGTGAAGCAGGAGTCCGAGTGTCAAGTCATTGCTGAGTGTGTATCTTCACAGAAGCTTAGGGTGTCAGCCCCATCGCTGAGATGTTGTGCTTTGACCTAAAAGGCTGCCTGTGATGAAGGGTGAATACTGAACAAAGTGCACTTCTGGAAAATCTCTGTAGTGTTTAACTGCACAGTAGTCTTTTCCAGGGCCAATATTTTAAGTGTTGCAAAAGATGAGCCTGCAGTTTGGCCCAGAGATACCTCAGCTAGCAGAGACACAGCTCCTGGGCACCATGCTGTCCTAAGATGCTATTTCCAGGATCTGAGTGTAGTCTTTGTGTGCTGCCACGATGCGTGAGCGTTCTGACCTGCTCAGGGCGAGGTGGAGATGCTGCAGCACTGAGGGATATGAGGTGTCACACGTATTTTTCATCACTGACCTTCCTCCCACCCCTTCCTGTATCCCCCACTGTGTCTGCCTACACCGAGCTGGGGGTAGATTTACTGGTCCTCACTGAGGTGTCTTGCCCTGCATGAGGGCTTTCACTTGTCTTCTGGTGCTTTAAACCAACATGCAACACTCATCCTCAAATGCCCTTTGGAGGTGACACCCTGAGACAGGCGTACAGAAGATGTGGAGTGTTACCTCCAAAGCACTCTGGGGGAGGCTGGATAACCAGGGGTGGAGAAAGTGTGATGGATTATTTTGTTGCTGAGATGTTCCGATAGATCCAGTTTCTCTTCTACATCTCTGAAACCATTTCCTGCTCTTTCCTTGCCCCCCAGGAGGGGGAATTTGTAGAAGCATGAGTTGGCATGTCACACCTGGAAATTTCAGGCAGAGGTAATTCAAAATGGAGAGGAAATTGAGATCATACATTTCTTGAATGCCGTGGAGGAGCTGAGGAGTTTGATGGCTTGAGCAGCCATCGAGAGCTTGGCAACTCCTGTGTCTGTGGCTTTTGGTCTGCGTTTCATGCAGTGTGTGACCTGTTCAGCAGCTGTAACAGATGTCCCTGCCGAAGGCTGACATGGAGCTAATCCCTGCTCCCTGCCCTGGACAGAAATCTTGTTTTAGGGGCAAACAAACAATGATACTTGCTTTTCTTTTTTAATAAAAGTCAAGAGATGAAGGACTAGGTATAACAATAAGTAGAAACTTTTCAGTGGACCAGAAAGAGATGCACAGTGGCTACATCCCATTTGCTGTTTGAGATGGCACTCTCTGGGTGGGCGAGCCCGTGCTCCTTCCCCTCTGTAATAACATAAGCAATGGAGCAGCCTCCAGAGAAGACTAATTCAAATCCCTTCAGTCAGGGGAGGGATTTGAATCCACCTCCCCACCTCAGAGGTAAGAGCAAGAGGGCAACTGCCTGGGCTTTGGGGATCCAGCCGCCTCCTACCCCCATTTTTTTTTACTTTCCTTTTTTTTTTCCTGAACCAAGTGAGCAAAACCAAAATTACTTTATCCCCCTAAAATAACTTTTTTTATTATTGTTTTCATTGAGTTCTGTAACAAAATATGCCTATCCCTAAAAATGGGAAGTGTTTCCCTGGTCATTTGTCTTTCTTTCACCTGCCTGTCTATTTGCTTAGAAATCCTGGGCAAGCAGATAACAATAAAATCAATGGAATTGCAAGAAACCACAAGAGAAACAATTCCTGGAGTTTTCCTACCCTGAGGAGATTGCAAGGCTCTGGGGCTTTGTGCTCCCTGGCTGTCTCAGCTTTGTCTTTGAGGCTGGAGCTTAAGTGCAGAATTCATAGAATGGTTTGGGTTGAAAGGGACCTTAAAGATCATCCAGTTCCAGCCCCCCTGCTGTGGATAGGGACACGTCCCACCAGACTCCCATCCAGCCTGGCCTTGAACACTTCCAGGGATGGGGCATCCACAACTTCTCCGGGCAGTTGGAATTACTGGAAGGAAAGTCAAAAATCAAAACGGCCGGTGGTTTTTGGTACCTTCTCTGCAAAACTGGAAGGCTAGTGGTGGGCTGTGGCTGGCTGTTCCTTGCCAGCTGGCCGGTGGTTGTGAGGACATGCATCTCTTTATGCCTGTGAGCACCAGAAAACTATCTGGAGGGCAGTTCCTGCTCGTGAGATGCTAATCATGTCCTCGATTGAATTGCTTCCAGTGCCAGAGGCAGAGCAGTGAACTAGCCAGGCTGCGCTTAGCAGTAAGTACATAGAGAGTTCCTTCAAGTTATTACTTTCATGAAAAGCCATTAATTTATTAGTGCCAACACTTAACTATATTATGTTAACGTTTTGGAAGGAAAACAGCAATGTGGCTCTGAACGAGGGCAGCGTGGCCTGCCCTGGCTGCAGGGACCTGGGCACGAGCTGCTGATCCCAAACTGCTGGCGCTGCTCCCCTGGGCAAGCGCTCCCCAAATAACCCAGCTGGGAAGGGATCCTCAGTTGCTGAGGATGACATGAGTGTTCATTAGCACATAATACTGAGAAAAAAGAAATGCCGTGCTGGGTAAACTATAGCCAAGCTACAGGAATGCCTCCAAAGTCTGTTAAGAGGGAGATGAAAGAGTCAAATGTGAGTTTAGAAAAGCTCCAAGGAAGCTGAATTTGCTGGAAGGGCTTGAACTCATTCATCAGCAGTTTCTTGTCACAGATTTTCTGCTGAAATGGTAAATGAAAATAATGATCTAACTCTTAAATCTGTGATAGGATTAGTGATACCTTCAGCATATTTATGTAATGGGTTTCAGAGATTTAATTCAGAGTATTGTTCCCAGTCTGGATAACTGGCTCTCGTTCATGTAAACAAAGTGCAAGGCAGACAAAGTAAGAAAATCTTTTTTATCCGGTAAATGGTTGTTTTGCTGGTTTGAGAGCTGTCTTTCATTTCCCGTGCCTCTCAGTCAGGATAGAAAGGGAGAAGTTTTCCAATTCACATGATAAAAAAGAAATGCCAGTCTTTGTCGTGGTTCTTCGCTGCCTCAGCCACCCTGGGCTCCTGGGGGGCCCTGCTGGGGAAGGGAAGAAGGCAGATGTGTAATGTGGTTGTCTTCTCCTGAGTCTCTGCTTTCCCACCTGTGCATCTCTGAGTTTGACTTGCTGCTCCTCAGTGATGAGGCCGAAGCCCAGGGTGCAGGTGGTGGCTTCTCCTGTCACCCTAACAGTAAAACAAGGTTTCTTAGTCCTGGCAGCCCTTTTGGTGCTTGCCTCTCCCACCCCCTATGCAGAAGAGCAGTTGTGGGTAGTGGGACAGGTTCACTGCCATGACTCAAACCTAGAGTCATCCATTTAGGTAGGTCACTGCAGAAGTTGCTTATCTCAGTAGATAAAGGTCCATGGCTTCTCTGATCCCTGCTCCATGAGTGTGACCATCACAACCCATGTGGGGCTTGGACCCATAGGGAGACAAATGGGAATTCATGTTGTATCTCCTCGTGCCTTGGTGTGCAGCTCCAGCAGTCTCCATGGCACTTGCAACCTGACCCTTTATCGTCACTGGTTCTGTGTGGGTTTGCTGGTATGCATCACTTATCCCAGTATGCTTCTGGCTTATAAGAAGTATTGTCACCTGTGTTTCCTTCACATGGTGAATGGGACCTGTGTTGGAAAGGTAACGTATGTGCAGCCATTGCATACATTGAGAATCTCTCTTCTGAGGCTCTTCCCTGTGAGTGACAGTTGTTTTACCCAAGGCAGCCAATACTTGTTTTCCTGAGTATTGGAAAGAGAGGCTCTGCTAAGAAAACATATTTGGGTGTTTCTCGGGCAACATGGATTAATAACACAGATACCAAATGGTACCAAAAACTTGAACCACATTTGAAAACCTGTTGAGCGAGGAAAGCGATGGTTGGGGTGTGAAGCAAGGAGAGCCTCTGTTTCTCTGGAGCATCACCGCAGTGTTAGGAAAACATTGGTGTTTCCCCACAGGGCACATGTGTCTCCAAACACTCATGTGGTGCCCAGCTGCTTTGGTAATCCACAGCCAGCAGGGGAGCTACCTGCTCCTGGGAGCCTGCTCTTCCACCCTGACTTCAGTGACATGTCCTGTCAGAGGTGTGGGAGGGGAATAAAGATGGCATCTCTTGAATGTGAGAGCAGGGACATCCAGCCCTGTCCTCAGGTCACCTTTCTGCAGCAGTTCCCTCCCCGTGCGTGTGGGAGGGGGGGGGGAAGCTGTGGCCTCCTGTGTTGGCGGATGTTGGAGCCCTACTGGGAGACGCTCTCTGAGCACTGGTGACTCATGGCAGGAGAGGGTTTGTAATTCAACCTCTGAAGCACAGTGTAGCCATTCCTAAACCTTCCCTTTCCACACCTCTTAACCCTAAACTGAAGCTTAGTAAACGTTGGTTTGCTTTGAATCTTGTTAGGAAGGGGATTGAGCTTTTGTCCTTGGTGGTGTCTGTAGATTGTGGAATTTTTGGGGGGTGAGGGTTTTGTTTGTTTGGGGTTTTTGAGCGAATTTGTCTGCTGAGGATTATACACTAGGATTCCAGAGAAAAATCTGTGGTTTGCACGTTGCTGCATCAACACTGCTCAGTGCCTCAGGTGCATGATGCTCCTTCCCGATGGTTAGGCTCCCGGGGTGCCCTGAAGAGGATGTCTAAGGATGGCATGCAGTGCTGGGACAAGGGATTGAGCAAGATTATTAGGAAAGAAGTCTAGCAATCCGTAACGATGTTGCTGTAGGCTCTGCCAGTCTACCCTGGGATGCTTTAGGAATAGTTTTAAAACCTGTTTTCTCCCTGCACTAGTGCAATAGTCTTGTGTAGTCATTCTGCTTTTCAGATGATGCCCAGCGCTGGCTGTCGAGGCCAGCGTGGCTGGAGGAGCCCCTGCTGCAGAGGAAATGGCAAGGAAAAGACTGGGGACTCCAGGGCTGTGAGTCCTTCTTTCTCTCTGACCCCAGAGCTCTTGCTTTTTCTTTCTCAAACATAATTGCTTTCCCCTTCTGTTATGTTTCTATTGTTCATTGGAGAATGATGCCATTAAATCAACAGAGAATGGTGGGAAAACGCTTTGATATGGGGCCTTCAGAGGGTGTGTGTGTGTGTGCTTGTCCTCTCTTAAAAAAAACACAACTCTGTGTGTATCTGGCAGCTTCCTTTAATTTGTGTCTTGCCTGCAAGAAAGAAATCCATCTCTGAATATTTTTGGCAGTTAACCTCCTTTATTTGTACTGCAGTGGTACAAACTGCGGGGTGTTGTTCCAGGGCTGTCATTCACCATCATTGTGATATTTAATCTCATTAGGATCTTGCATTTTCCCAGTCACTGTTTTGGGAATGTGGTATCCCAGGCTTCCTTTTTCCATGGGAAAGAGGGGTCCTGTGGCCGTGGTCTGTGGCAGGCATTAGGACAGCAGTGTGCCCACTAGTCTGTAATGCAGAGAGGGGTGGAAGTGTGCTTTCCTCTAGAGGTAGCCACGCAGAGCCATGAACAAGGATGATGCAAAGTCTTCCACAGTGTTTTGACTGCAGTCGTGCTCCCTGACCAAGGAGAGACTTGGCTCCAGGAGCCTTGGCAGAGACCTGAGCTGAAGTGCAGAAGCCACCTTCGTGGAGCGAAGTCTGCATTAAGGCAGAGGAGATCAAGACTGGGCTGAGCGGGCGGCTGCGAGATGCCTCCAGTCCCTGGATTTGAGCAGTAGAGCCCCACGTGTTTGTCTCACATAGTTAAGTTTTTTTGCATGTTTTGTGAAAACAGCTGTCCTATTTGATCAAACGCCCCTTCCTGGATATAGCTATGCATTACATTAGATAGCAAACAACGGATGTCCTTTAAGTTGCAGGTCAAGTGGTCACCAACCCCCCAGTGAAGTCAGCCGTGCAGTCTTCTAAGGATCGAGGGATAGAGAGGAGAGCAAAACTTCACAAGACTGAAAAAAGCAATCTTAGCAGAAAACTGAAGGAATGGGGTGGGGTGGGGAGTGGAGGGGGGAAGGGAAGGGGGAAAAGTAGAAAGNACCTGACCCTTTATCGTCACTGGTTCTGTGTGGGTTTGCTGGTATGCATCACTTATCCCAGTATGCTTCTGGCTTATGAGAAGTATTGTCACCTGTGTTTCCTTCACATGGTGAATGGGACCTGTGTTGGAAAGGTAACATATGTGCAGCCATTGCATACATTGAGAATCTCTTCTGAGGCTCTTCCCTGTGAGTGACAGTTGTTTTACCCAAGGCAGCCAATACTTGTTTTCCTGAGTATTGGAAAGAGAGGCTCTGCTAAGAAAACATATTTGGGTGTTTCTCGGGCAACATGGATTAATAACACAGATACCAAATGGTACCAAAAACTTGAACCACATTTGAAAACCTGTTGAGCAAGGAAAGCGATGGTTGGGGTGTGAAGCAAGGAGAGCCTCTGTTTCTCTGGAGCATCACCGCAGTGTTAGGAAAACATTGGTGCTTCCCCACAGGGCACATGTGTCTCCAAACACTCATGTGGTGCCCAGCTGCTTTGGTAATCCACAGCCAGCAGGGGAGCTACCTGCTCCTGGGAGCCTGCTCTTCCACCCTGACTTCAGTGACATGTCCTGTCAGAGGTGTGGGAGGGGAATAAAGATGGCATCTCTTGAATGTGAGAGCAGGGACATCCAGCCCTGTCCTCAGGTCACCTTTCTGCAGCAGTTCCCTCCCCGTGCGTGTGGGAGGGGGGGGGGAAGCTGTGGCCTCCTGTGTTGGCGGATGTTGGAGCCCTACTGGGAGACGCTCTCTGAGCACTGGTGACTCATGGCAGGAGAGGGTTTGTAATTCAACCTCTGAAGCACAGTGTAGCCATTCCTAAACCTTCCCTTTCCACACCTCTTAACCCTAAACTGAAGCTTAGTAAACGTTGGTTTGCTTTGAATCTTGTTAGGAAGGGGATTGAGCTTTTGTCCTTGGTGGTGTCTGTAGATTGTGGAATTTTTGGGGGGTGAGGGTTTTGTTTGTTTGGGGTTTTTGAGCGAATTTGTCTGCTGAGGATTATACACTAGGATTCCAGAGAAAAATCTGTGGTTTGCACGTTGCTGCATCAACACTGCTCAGTGCCTCAGGTGCATGATGCTCCTTCCCGATGGTTAGGCTCCCGGGGTGCCCTGAAGAGGATGTCTAAGGATGGCATGCAGTGCTGGGACAAGGGATTGAGCAAGATTATTAGGAAAGAAGTCTAGCAATCCGTAACGATGTTGCTGTAGGCTCTGCCAGTCTACCCTGGGATGCTTTAGGAATAGTTTTAAAACCTGTTTTCTCCCTGCACTAGTGCAGTAGTCTCGTGTAGTCATTCTGCTTTCCAGCTGATGCCCAGCACTGGCTGTCGAGGCCAGCGTGGCTGGAGGAGCCCCTGCTGCAGAGGAAATGGCAAGGAAAAGACTGGGGACTCCAGGGCTGTGAGTCCTTCTTTCTCTCTGACCCCAGAGCTCTTGCTTTTTCTTTCTCAAACATAATTGCTTTCCCCTTCTGTTATGTTTCTATTGTTCATTGGAGAATGATGCCATTAAATCAACAGAGAATGGTGGGAAAACGCTTTGATATGGGGCCTTCAGAGGGTGTGTGCGTGTGTGTGTGTGTGCTTGTCCTCTCTTAAAAAAAACACAACTCTGTGTGTATCTGGCAGCTTCCTTTAATTTGTGTCTTGCCTGCAAGAAAGAAATCCATCTCTGAATATTTTTGGCAGTTAACCTCCTTTATTTGTACTGCAGTGGTACAAACTGCGGGGTGTTGTTCCAGGGCTGTCATTCACCATCATTGTGATATTTAATCTCATTAGGATCTTGCATTTTCCCAGTCACTGTTTTGGGAATGTGGTATCCCAGACTTCCTTTTTCCACGGGAAAGAGGGGTCCTGTGGCCGTGGTCTGTGGCAGGCATTAGGACAGCAGTGTGCCCACTAGTCTGTAATGCAGAGAGGGGTGGAAGTGTGCTTTCCTCTAGAGGTAGCCATGCAGAGCCATGAACAAGGATGATGCAAAGTCTTCCACAGCGTTTTGACTGCAGTCGTGCTCCCTGACCAAGGAGAGACTTGGCTCCAGGAGCCTTGGCAGAGACCTGAGCTGGGGTGCAGAAGCCACCTTCGTGGAGCGAAGTCTGCATTAAGGCAGAGGAGATCAAGACTGGGCTGAGCGGGCGGCTGCGAGATGCCTCCAGTCCCTGGATTTGAGCAGTAGAGCCCCACGTGTTTGTCTCACATAGTTAAGTTTTTTTGCATGTTTTGTGAAAACAGCTGTTCTATTTGATCAAACGCCCCTTCCTGGATATAGCTATGCATTACATTAGATAGCAAACAACGGATGTCCTTTAAGTTGCAGGTCAAGTGGTCACCAACCCCCCAGTGAAGTCAGCCGTGCAGTCTTCTAAGGATCGAGGGATAGAGAGGAGAGCAAAACTTCACAAGACTGAAAAAAGCAATCTTAGCAGAAAACTGAAGGAATGGGGTGGGGTGGGGAGTGGAGGGGGGAAGGGAAGGGGGGAAAGTAGAAAGGAATGTGGGGGGAGAAAGGAATCAGTGGTGGCAGCTTTAGAGGAAATTTGTGTCTTTGTCACGTCACTGTAGGATTCAACTCTGGGGTTTAGCAGCAAACACAATTTCTGATTTGTAAGAGTTGTTGGGTTTGTTTTCTTTCCTGCGAGGAAGGGAAGTCGCTAGGGCCTGCTCTTGGGGATATTTACCTTAAAAAGAGGACTGTCTTTAACATCCTACCCTGCCTGACTTGGTCCAAATTTTTTCTAGTCGATGCTTATCTTTATTTGGTTTGATCCTTACTGATCCTCTTGGCGACTGCGCTGACGTTTCTTTGGTTGCTTCCCCGATGTTTTCCTAGCTCGGTTCTGCCCCAGCAGGAATTACCGTGGTACACAAGTGATGTGTGACCTGGTCCCCGGCACGCTGAGGATGCGGCACTTCTCACGGTGACAGTCCCATCAACCCCAGGTCCCAGCATGGCTTTTCTGTGGCACTTTGTGATATTTCCCCACTTGCTGATGCTACGTGTCTCGCTAAGCACCTGAGCACAGACCTGCAGTGTGTAGCCCAGTAAAGCTCTGGGGATCTTCCGAGTTTGATGGGCACTCTGTTAATATGGCACGCTACGAAGGGAAGAGGTGCCAACTTCTTTAAGATGTCATCCAACAAATTTGTTTGCCAGGGTGAGACCTCCAGTGACTCACCAGTTGTGCTGTCATGGAAAGACTGAGACCCTTTGCAAAGAAAGATGTCACTGTATTGCCCCTGAAGATTCATGCACGTACCCTGCATGGCATATAATAAAGCAATATGGCACTAAAATACAAGACTGCTCAGTAAATACTCCTTACAACAGTCATTTTCATGTTTTGCTTTTCTTCCCTCTTCCTTTTTTTTTTTTTTTTCTTAATTTTTCTTGGATGCTGTTTCCCACCTTCCAGCGGAGGAAAGAGAAGTCTGTTGTTTGCTCAGCTAACTGAAAAAAAGCTTTGTGCGCGTTTTCTGCTGCCGTTTTGTTAAAGTTCAGGGTTCCTAGGTTAGAGCTGCTGCTTCTCAATATGAGTCTTGTTCAGACTTCCAGAGCAGCCCACGCAGAGCTGCTTGGGTTCATCTGTGCAGTTCACAGCCCACGACCAAGGAGACACATTGTTTGCCTCTCTCCTTCCATGATTCATACTTTGCAACAAAGAGGAGCCTAATGCTCCCAACGTGAGTGTGAAGCCAGGCGATGCTGGATTTTAGGTACATCAATAGAGGCAGTCTGGGTGGGTTGGGGTTTTTTTTTTTTTTCTTTCTTTCTTCCTTGTGAGGACTCATTATGTCTGAAAATCAGACAGCTTTGTTACAGTGGTCATAACTGTCTGACACTTGTCTGGCTTAACAGGAAAAGTATGAGAGGAGTTCTCTAATTTTACGGTTTTCTTATTTTGAGGAATTTTAGGTTATCTTGGGTTTGTGAATTTTGCCTTTTATTTTGTTTAATCTAGCAGTGATTCTCCAATGAGAGAGCTCACTGTTTACTGGAAGCTTGGTGGGGTTTTTTTGTGGTTTTTTTCTTTTTCTTTTTTACTTCTCTTTGATAAACATAGCACTTCTCATTTTGCTGTGGGGAGATTTTTTTTTTTCCTACAAATCTTTATATACTTATTTTTATGGGGAAAAAAAAATATGGAGGCGTTTCAACTGGACAACAATGGGCTGGGCTTTTTATTCTTTCTCCAGCTGGAAGAAGGAAGGCTGGCCAGTCACTGCAGGTGCGAGTGTGGGAAGTGAAGCCTGGTTTCTGATGAGCAAAACCGAGCTGGTAAACTTCAGTCAACTCTTGTCTGCTTTTTTTTTTTTTTTTCTTGTCTCCCCATTCATCAGCTTGGGTGAATGCTGGTGGGGTTTCAGTGTGGAGAGAATACATTTTGGAGAAGCAGCCTTCTGGGGTTCAATAGGGCTGTTGCTTCTTCATGGTGCGGTATTTGGGTGAGCCCTTTGCCACGTGTCCTTCCTTGCAGGAGGGCTGAAGCCTTGCTGTACCCTTTTCTCTCCTGCTCCTCTGCAGGACCCTGAAGCCGGTGGGATAAGGAAGGATCCACTTTGCTATTCTGGAAGGCAGCCCACATCGGGGGTCATCCAGCTGTTACAGCTGTCAGCATCCACACATCTGCCTTTCCTCACAGCTGGGGAGAATCATCTTCTCTAGCTGTCATCAGGGGTGACTTTTCCCTCTTGCAAAGGCCGACTGTTACTGTAAGACTCCAAATTGGCCGAGGGGGCCTGGGCTGGGTGCTCCTGCTCTGCTGACAGCGCTCGCTATTCAGCAGCCTGAATGCCCTCTCTGTGCCCGCCCGTCCTCTCTGCCGCTCCTCAGCTGCCCATTGATGTCATGCAGCCAAGGAAAAAAGAAACCAGGGCAAGAAAGGAACTGCTTTCTGCCAAAGCAGCCCCTGGGGACTCCCGGTGCTGCCAGCCGGGGCTGGGCAGTGGGAAATGAGGACTGAAGAGCTGCTGTGGGATGTCCTGTGTGGAGGAGGCTCTCAGGGAGGCTGGGGATGCCTGGGCACCTCAAGGTGCCCCTCTGGAGCCCCTCTGCTCCCCTGGGCTGACGCCTGCATGAATCACGGTGCTGTTATCAGTTTCACTATCTCTGGACTTTCCAAGGTTTTTGAAGCAAAAAATCTTGGCATGCCACAGGCTGCAGGTATGTACCGGCTGCCTGAATCCCTGCTGTTTGGCAGCAGCTCAGCCCAGCCCCTTCGAGGAGGGGTGGTGCCAGAAGTACCAAACCCAGATCCTGCTTTCGGCAGAGGGTTGGGAAATCTCCCAAGGAAGGGTGGTTTGGGAGTGAGATCTGCAGGCTTGGACACAGGAAAACTGGGTTGTATTCCTCATCTGCTGGAGAATACGCCCGTATTCTTGGACAAATGACTTAATCTCTCTATGACTTAGTTTCCTGTTAGCAAATCATACTCCTTATCTTTCACCTCTCATCTCAGTAGAGGAAAGAGTTTGTCTTTCAGTATGCATCTTATTGCGGTTCTTTGTCCGGTGGCTGGGGCCCCTCTACCTTCATAAAATAAATAATTGAATTTAGATTAAATGGTCTAATATAATCCTGCCCAGTGGTTACTAAAATATTTGAATGAAAGTTCATTCTGAGCCTGTCTTTCCATTTCCTCATAAGGCCAAGACATGAAGTAATTAGATGTAGACATAGGTTGTTATTGTAGCACAATGACAAAGATCAGTGGTTATTGGTAGGAATGGCTTTTATAATCTAGTTTAATGGTCATTTACCTTTCAGTGACCCTGGTGTCAGGCAAAATTGGCAGCTCTTCTGCAAGGAATGTGCTTCCTCCATGGGGCTTTGCAGGCTGCTGCATTTTTGGCTCTAGCTTCACATGAACTGCAGACACCACTGCAATGCAAGAGACTTTGTGTCCGCAAAGAATGGCCATAGACTCCTGCCAAAAGAAGCCCTTTTCAGTGCTGTCCTATTGCTGCTGAATTGCCCTTGAAACAGATCAGTTGTGTTTTGAGCAATGCTTTCCTTATTGCTGTGACCAAAGCTGCAACCTTCAGAGACTACTCTGGTCAGGGTGAGGATTCTGTAAAGGAGATTCTGTAAGAAGGGTTGCATTGCCTTAAAGTAAAAGAGGGAGAATATCTCTCATACTCCACTTAAGTGCATGGAAGAGGAGCTGGTAGTTCTGATTGTAACCCCCTGTAAGACCTTACTACATCAGTAAAGACGTGATGTTGCTATAAACTTCAAAGTTCAGTCCTTTCAGTACTGATTATCCACTCACTGCAGATGCAAGTCAGCCAGGTTTTCTATTGACTGTGATGAACGTACACCACTCTCCATCCCATGTTGCAAAATCCTTATGGTTTTATCCAGTGACTGATACCTGTGGCCATAGAGAAGAGCAGCATGATCTGAGCTGTGCTGCATTAAAGGTAACCCATATGTGTGGCCACACTTTGTAAGGAGATGGAGTAGGTCATATCCTGGGGCTTGGGAGGGCTGGATTCAGTAGAGGTGTTCACAGTAACCTTGGCTAACTTGTAATTCTTCTGAGCTAACCTTAACCTTAGAGGTAATCTCCTGTTTGCCATGAAGGAGGCTGAATTTTTGTAAGTGCTGTGGAAGTATTTATCTGAGATGGTGCCAGAAAGATTACTTGAGTCCCATCATAATTGTGGGTTCACAAAGAAGTGCTACAAGAGTTGAGAAGAGTAATATAGCTGTGTAAAGAGGTGTCTCAAAAACGTCTCTGAGAATTGCACTGCCTAGTGACTCGGGTTTCTGTCTGCTTCTGATCTCTTATCTTGCTGCTTGCAGCCATTTGGTTTTGCAGAAGAGTTCCTTGCACCTCTAACTATTGCCCTGCAGAGCAAGCCTAGCTATAGGAATCATCTCTTTACCTGCTCTCATTTCCAAACTGCTAAGGTAAGGAGCAGCTTGGAGGGGAGCCATTTGTTTTGGGCTGCTTTGGATATCCACCAACCCCGTTTTGTCATGAGCATGGTAGGTCCTCAGCTGAGATCAAGCGGTGGTTTCCAGCGTTCAAAATCCTGAGATGGTGTGACCTGCATGGGCTCTCAACTGGTTTTAGTCCTATTCACCTGCTGGGACCTGCTGTGATTCTTGCTTGCACAGAGGATCTTACAGACCCCCATCGTAGTAATTCTTCTTACTTCTCACATTCATCACTCCAATAAATATTAGCTTGCTCTCCTTTTGATATGAGAGAATGAATGGTCACATTCATTTCAACGGCAGTTTATTTTTGCAGGTATCACGTTTGGATTGGGAATGTCCAGCTGAGATCAAAGAGATACTTGCATAGAAGCAGATGGTTTATATGCTGCTTCTTGCTGAAGAAGAGCAAAACGAATCTCTCTTGAGTCCCTGAAGCCTGAACCTATTGCAGTCTGACAGAGTCTTTCCACTGACCCCTGTGGCCCCAGGATCATGTCCTAAATGAGCTGCTTTGAGTCACTAGAAGCCTGAATTCAGCTTTGGTGGGCTGGAAAATGTAGCCTACTGTATGGGCTGTGCTATTCATAAGAGCTCGGCCCTCTGTGTGTGTATGCATGTTAGCTGTGGATGCCTGGGAGAAGAATAAAGTCATTTTCTGCAGTTGTGGGGGTGGAGGAGGGAATGGGATTTACACCCCCTGCCCTGCAAGCATGGTATCGTGACTTCCACGCAGACAGCTGTTGGGAGCTGACCCGCTTCTGAAGCTTCAAATTAAGATTTGGTGGGGTTTTTTGTGCTGTGTTTCTTCTGATATCATCCCTGACACATAAGCGTCCTGTCCACCACGATGAACTGATAGGAACACACGTTGAGGCCTGACTCAGCGGGAACTCACCTGTTCCAGTTTTCTCAAATGGGCCACGAGTATAGCAAGGCTGTGATTTACCCCAGTGGAGTTGGCTTAAAGTTAAGCAGGGGCCCTGAAGATTGAGAGAAGCTGGTTATGAGTGTGTTTGACACCAAATGCTCACAGTTCATTGTTTAATGCTGTCAGTGGCATCTAATCTTGTTGTCACTAAGTACCACCTGTTTCCTTACAATTTATGAAAAAAACCTGTCATTTCTTGAACTGATTCTTGCTTTCTCTGGCTTCCAGTGGCTTACAGCTGGGCAAAACAGGAGTTAATGCAGCAAGTTACAGGTGTTTTCCATTCCTTACTGATCTTAAATCAGACCAGAAGAGAATTAATTTAGTGTAGGGGGTACAAAAAGAAGTGTAAAGAACTACCAGTTGGTAGGTTCCTCTGGAGCCATTATTGATTGATCTGGAGTCATTAGACTGCTTTACAGTCAAGCTAGTGAAGATTAATACAGTTTGAGAGCAGTAGCATGTTTTTCAATTAATGGCTAGTGACATAAACCTTTAGAGTGTAATTTATGCTTCATTTATCAATATTCTAACACATATTTGCCTGAGGAATGGTTGCCTGGTGGCTAAGGATGGGGGAGGTGATGGCTCTCTCCTGGTCTTACGCAGATGTTCTTTGTGACCTTGGAGGTGGTAGCACTTAAACTAGATATGCTTCAGTTTTGCCTTATGAAACCAAAATATTTACACTTTTCCAGTTCATTGGTATGAACTGTGACCTACAGAGGTACAATGGAGAACACACAGTGTGGAAATGCTGTGAGTAAAGGGGCTGGAGCATTGCCCCAGTTAAACCATCCCTATGCCACGTTCCTTGGTGGTGTGCTGAGGAGTCACAGCCTGGTGTGCAGCCTGGTGGTGGCAAAGACAAGCTTTGCTGCCCATCTCCCCTGTGCTTCCTTAGCATCAGGGAACGATGGAGTAGGGTGATGGGGGAGCCTCCAAAGGGGAGGAACTGGCCCTGGCTGTGTTTTCCATGCTTTTCCCACACACCATCATTCTTGCGTGGCGCTTCCTCTCTCCACATAATACTGTTATTTCCTCCCTGGAACGGCCGCCTGCCATTGCTGCTAATTAGTCCACGATAAACTTCAGCATGAACAAAGCGAGCAATTAAATGCCTGTTGCTTCAGCGTGAGCCCTGTCAGAGCAGTGATTTGTCAGTGGCGGAGCCGAGTAGCACCTCCTCAGAAGGAAAACAAACCTTTTAGCCTGGCTGAGCCCTCAGTGCTGGGGAGCAGCGTGTCTGAGTTGATTGTTGCAGGGATGTCTTTGGTACAAGTGGTTATCCTGAGGGTCTCTGAGATGCTGCTCAGTCTTGGGTCTTCATTTCCACGGGGTACAATGATCTCTGTTGTCACTACCCAAGCAAGACAGCTTGAGAATTTACTGAATTATGAATTCTCTATGTGCTTTTATTTTGAGTCTTTTTTGTGGGGACACACACAAAGGTTTTCAAATCATTAGGGAGAAATGAGGAGGAGGCTTGGAAAGGGGAACCAGAAAGTGGAGTCTTTGGTAGATCCAAATCCAGATGAGGTTTGAATGATGTTTGCCAGGACTCAAGATTCAAGTGTCCAAATCTTGCTAACTGCTTTTGTGTAATCTCAGTCTTAACGCTCAAAATCCCTCCAGGCTTTTCCCCCTGCCTTGAGCAAAAGTCCTATAGAAATAAGAAGAAATGTTTACATGGGGTTTTACTGGTGTGTAAACAGACGGAGGGAAGTTGGAGCCTTTTTGGTTTTGGGACCTGCTTTCTTTTCAAAACTAGAGGGAGGGTTCAAGTTGGAAAACTAAATATGAATTATTCCTGGGCAGAAAAATGCAGAGGATCTTGGAAAATTCAGCGTTAATGTATGCCCTTTTTTGAAATGCCACCCAACTGCTTTGCCAACAGTTGTCTCTGTTGCTGTTGTAGCTCTCGAGCAGCTGCTCACAGAACTTGAAGATTTTCTGAGGGTATTGGACAAGGAGAACTTGAGCAGCACTGCCGTTGTGAAGAAGAGCTTCCTCTCTGACCTTCTGCGGGTCTACACCAAGTCCAGTGGTACGGGCAAGGGAACCGAGGATGGGGCAGTGGGGTCTCGTGGGAACTGCTACGGGCTCTTGAAGCAACGTTTTCTTGGAGGTTGGTGGGAGGGGAAGACTTGAAAATTAGAAGGAGAAAATGAAACATAGATTATTTTTGCAGTGACCTCTACTTGTTTATGTAAAATTACTATAGTTATGTGTCCAGATTTACAAGCAAAGGATTCCCAAGATTCCTGGTACTTTCTGTTTTCCTTATTAAACCCTAAGTTTATTTAATCCACTTTGTAAGATACACAGGATGTACTGTTTGGCCAAGTTAATGTTTAAGTAGAAATTTTAATTTATGGAATTTCCTGAGTATAAAAGCATTTAATTTTTCCACTTTTTATTATTTCTTGGGGTTTTTTCTGCACATTGCCTCAACCAATGTGCTCTCCTCTGAAGTGTCTCAGCAGAGACACTTTTTACATCTGTCTTTGTGGAAAAACTTAGCAATGTGAAAGCGGCGGGTGGGTAAAGAGTTCACTTTTCCCTTTGGTTGCAGGTGGCGATGAGGAATACATTTATATGAACAAAGTGACCGTCCATAAGCAGCAGGGTGACCAGGAGAAACAAGACAAAGGTAGGGAGCTGACAATTAGTGGTTGCCTCATACCTAAAGGGGCGATGAAGGCGCGTGGGGTTAGAGCCTTGCTTTACTGGGACCGGTGGAGGCCCCTCTGGCAGCTCTGAGGGACGAGGCAGTTGATGGTATGGAAGGACTGCCATTTTCATTACATTCCTTTGGAAATTGTGGTCCTTGCCAACACTGTGAGGTTATTCCTGGAAGTAGCACTTTGGAGAGCGTTATTTTGGGATAAAAATGTTGCCTTCTAAGGCTTGCAGCTCCAGTGCCTGAAGTATTTAAGGAAGCCCTCATGTTTCCTTTGGCCACGGAACATGTCACTTCACCTCTTTGAGACCTTGAAAGCTTGTGTCGTCTTCAGCGTGTTGCTCTGCTCTAGCCCAGAGGGTCTGCGAGGCGAGTTCCCAGGCACAGCCTGCGCCCTCCCCATCTGCACGGGCAAAGCACCTTCATCTCCCAGGGGATACAAGAGTTCTGCGGCGTACAAGCCAAGAAAGTAGACCTAGATGAAATATTCATTTCCAATTTAGATTTCCCAGATTTTGAATTTGTAACATGGGAAAGAACATAACTCTCTAAAAATGTCCTTGCTCTTTGAAGTTCATCACAGAAGCTGCTTTTGATAAATTGCCTGGAGCGAGATTATTACTGACACGCATCTCCTTAATGCACACACAGTCAGAGGCTGACCCTCCCCACAGTTTCTGAGCCAAACAGATGAGACGAGAGGACGCATCAGTGCAGCCTGCTGTTGACGTGCTGGTCCTGCAAGAGTTGGGATAGCTCCATTTCCAGAATTGTTTGTTTTGATTTTATTGTTTTGTGGTGGGTTGGTTTGTTTGTTTGGTTTGGTTTTTAAAGTACCTGCAGCTGAATTTAGGTTAACTTCAAATAGCCCTGAAGACAGGATGTCCTCCCAGATTACGCGTGCAGCCCCAGTGTGATCTCTAGATGAGGCCCTCTGGGTGATGCTGTAATGCTCCATAACAGGATTGCACAGCCTCCCTGTAGCTCCCGGTAGCTGAACAGTGACAGAAACATCTCTTTATATAAGTTCTCATTTGGGTGGATAAAACAAGACTTGCACTGATCCACCATGCTGAAACACAGGGGCAAATTTCAGGCAACTTATTTTTAGAGTTGGTTCTTTTATTTCAGACTTTTCCCTATCAAGGCCATGAGCCTACCCACTCAGTCGCTCCCTGTGGGACCTGGCACTTCTCTCTTTCTCTGTTTTCAACAGCCTCCCTATTCCAAGTAAAACTTCTGAGTTACTTGGAAATGCTGAAGTCAGTGAGACATATGTATGGGATCTTAGCCATAGCTGCAGCTGGGTCTACAGCCCTGATCCTGCCTCTGTAACTGCACGGAGAGGTCTGTGCTGGCCTGGGCCAGAATTGGGACCTGCAGGCTCAGAATTAGCAGATGGAGGGGCCCTAGTACCCACTGGTGCTAGGGGGTGTGATATGGATCCCCCAGTGGTAATGCAGCTCCCTTTATCCCATTTATCCACTGCCACCCGGTGCACTTTGTTTCACCGAACGCCTTTGGTGGGATTTGGTGACTTCACTTTCATGGCTGAGGTCAATGGGACCTCTCATGCCCCATGGGATAATACATCAGCTCCAAAAGTCCCCTCTCCAAACCTTAAAACATGCTATTTCTGCAAAAAGCATATTTCACTTACTACTTCCAATTCCATCAGTAAGGATTTAATCTAAACACGCTCCTTTTGAGATGCATTTTTTGTGGTACAGTAATTGAATTCACTGCAGTGAGTGATGAAGACACCATCACTCACTTAATCTCAGCTACTTGAGAAACACAGCAAGTCTCTACCTTGTGAGTTTATGGGAGTCTTCAGCGAGGCAAATGCCATCTCCTTCTGGAAGTCAGCACAGAGGGATTGAGGTGCAGGTCTGACGCACCTCAGGGAGGTGGGAATGATGCATAGTGTAGGGTTCCTGGTGGTGCACACTGTGGTCTTCTTAGCCTAAATCACAGAATGATATGGGGTTGGAAAGGACCCTGGAGATCATCTATTCCAACCCCCTGCCAAAGCAGCTTCACCTAGAGCAGGTTCCACAGGAATGCATCCAGGCGGGTTTTGAATGTCTCCAGAGATGGAGACTCCACCACCTCTCTGGGCAGCCTCTTCCAGGGCTCTGCCACCCTCAAAGTAAAGAAGTTCCTCCTCATGTTTAGATGGAACTTCCTATGTTCAAGTTTGTGCCCATTTCTTCTTGTCCTGAACACTAGGAGGGATTCACTTTTACAAAGAACAGAGAGCACTGATAAACAACAGTTAGCACAAATGCAAATTTTAGCAGGCTTTTGGGTGTTTTTTCTTCTTCCTTCCTTCCTTCCCTCTTCTAAATTGTCTCCAAACTCCAGGTTTTAGGGAGACATCAGAAGACACCTGCAAAGTGTTAGTGCTTGTCTAGGAAAAAATACTCATTCCCTCCTACTGCAATAAGGAAACAGTCTGTGGTTTGTGGTGTTGACAGGTGTAACAGGAGATGGAAGGGGTATGTACAGCACACGCTGTGTGGGCTCTCTATAAAGAAAGCAAGCCATAAAGAAGGCCAAGAAGATCAGAGGGCTGGAGCACCTCTCCTATGAGGACAGGCTGAGAGAGTTGGGGTTGTTCAGCCTGGAGAAGAGAAGGCTCCATGGAGACCTCATAGCCCCTTCCAGTCCCTAAAGCGGCTACAGGAGAGATGGGGAGGGATCACTCTTTATCAGGAGTGAAGCAATAGGACAAGGGGTAACAGCTTTAACCTGAAAGAGGGGAGATTTCGATTAGCTATCAGGAAGAAATTCTTTCCTGTGAGGGTGGTGAGACACTGGAACAGGCTGCCCAGGGAAGCTGTGGATGCTCCATCCCTGGAGGTGTTCAAGGCCAGGTTAGACGGGTCTTTGAGCAACCTGGTCTAGTGAAAGATGTCCCTGTCTATGTCGGGGGGATGCAACTGGATGATCTTTAAGGTCCCTTCCAACTCTAGCCATTCTATTATGTGCCCTGTATGCTGGGCACAGCAATAGCTGCCCTTTGCAACCTCAGACAGAGAATGCTGTAACGTCTTCCAGGGGTCTTGTCAGGATGAAGGTTAAAAGCGGGGGTTCTTCCTGCACAGATCCTGAAAACCAAAGCTCTACCACATCCTGCTGTGCTCGTCAGCTGGAGTACATGGGTGTGCGTTCATGGAGGTAGGCAGGTTTCCAGCAGGGTGAGGACCGAAGCTGTGGTCTCTATCCCGTGCTCCAAGGTTGGTGGGAGGAGGAACTGCTGGTATAGAAATCAAACAGAATTTTCCTGGCATGGTGAGGTTCAGTGGGATGATTGCTAGGTTTGCTGGAGAGTCAAGAACAGATGGCCACCACTTGCAAAGGGTTTGGCAGTGGTTTTTGCTGCTGCAATGATTTCTCCGCTGTGGAGCTGAGCATGGGAGGTTCTTCCTGGCGCAGAAGGATGTCAGTTGGTCTGTTTCTCTCTGCCAAAGCAGCCTCTAAAAAGTTCCCTGTGTGGACAATTGTGAGTGTGGAGATAATCCTCTCTTGGGTAGTAGCCCAAGGGCTTTAGGAAATATCAGGCTGGTTTCTGGTCTTCCCAAAAGCAGCACTGGCCTCTGAGGCTGCTGTTGATGGAAGGTGTCTGCCCAAAGAGCACCATCTCCTTGATACTTTACAGAAAAGGCCAACCTCCAACAGCAGTCAGTGGAAATGGCTCTGGCAGTATAATCACGGGGTATTTTGGTAGGTGGATCTCCCCAAGATCAGTCTGTCTTACAGGTTCACCTGCTTTACTCTGAACCTTACAAGACCTCCAGCGGCCCTACTTGTGGGGCACAACAGCTGCTTGGAGTTGGTGTCTATTGATCCATGGGTCTCCATGTCCTCCTGACTTACTAAAGTTAGCCAGTGCTGACGACCAGGACAGCGATGTCACGGGGAGCAGTTTGTCACAAGAGATGTGTTTTGAGCTCTTGCACCATCAGGCCAGGAGCTGGCTGCAGCCTGGCAGGGCAGAGCTGTCATCGTGGCTTCCGAGACCCAGACGTGAACAAAGTAATGTGGTTTCCAGCTTCTATTTTTAAAGGCCAGAAATATGCAGCAAAGTTCCTGCCCATGTCTTCTGAGTGCAGTGCTAACCACTGCTGGGCACCATGCGATGCCGTGGTGGTTTCTGTGTGTGCCCGGGGAGTGTGGCTGGAGCATCAGCAGGTGACTAAGGGAGCTAGAGCATCAGCTCCCTGCACGTTTTGGACCCAGTTCCCTTTTAATTTACTGGACTTGCAATATCTGGCTAATACCTTAGCCTCATTTCTCCCAAAGCGTTTGGCAAGAGACGCTCCGTAAAAGGGCACTTCCCCTCTGAACGTGCAGTTCTTCATTGAAAGTTCTTCATTTTTCATTTTTTGCCTCTCTCCCGAGCGCTGCTGCATTGCGCTGTCTCGGAGGTCATGGGATTTGGGCACTTGTTTGAGGCCACCCAGGAGCTCTGTGGTGGGGCAAGAGGGACTGAACACAAGTTGTCTGGGCCTTTGCCGTACCCTCCAGCTACTGAATCACTCTGCGTTCGGCTGCGTGGAAAATCTGACTTTGCAGAGGCAGACACAGATCGCCTGGAGCGGTTCTGCTGCCATATGCCCTTCCACGTGTCTGGCCTGGGCTGCTTCGAGAGCAACTCTTCCTTCATTAGTGATTAAATTACTGTTCTTGGCTGCCTTTGGTAAACTGTCGTGCAGCAACCTTTACAGTTCCCTCTGGGAGCAGGGTGGTATTGGCTCCAGTTTTCTGGAAGGGCAGCTGAGGTGGGGACAGTCCCTGATCTGTCTGCTGGCAGCAGCAGGGATCAGAGCTAGCGAGTGGATTTCCAGACACGGTGTGATGTTTCTCGAGACCCTTTAAAGTTTCAGCAGTGGGTATGGGCTGCACAGTTTTCCTTCTATGAGGAAAAACATGCCCCAAGACCAGAGGGCAGTTCTTTTGGCTGGTGTCCCAAGTGCCACATTCCTGGCTGTGGCCTGAAATGACATGGTGGCCCTGCAGCGCTGCCTGTAATTGTCACTCTGCTTCTTTCTGAAATAGCACCTCGCTGTTCCTGAGCGAGTGCTCTGCTAGGAGATGCCATGGATGTAATTGTGTTTCTGGCTTGCAGCGCTGGATCGGAGAAACTCCTTGACCAATGGAGACTCAGGACTGCATTTGTCCCCTCCTCAGAAGAGCCTCCCGGACCTGCCACCTCCAAAGGTAGGTTTTACAAATCCTTTGCTTTTTGCTGCCTGGCAGCTGAACCCCTGCAGGCTTCACTCTCGTTACACATAAATGAAGAGACCTCTGCCCATGCCTGTTAGTGACACAAATAGTCCTGGTGAGCTTTATTTAAAAAAAATAAAAATAATATTTAACTAGGGGCTCCCTATTGTATGTGTTTCCAGCTATTCGTTTGGTGTTTACAGGTCAGTGTGTGGCTGGTGGCCCAGGCAGGGTGGCTGTGCTCCCAGGGCAGCTGGGCATCCAGAAAACCCTGTGGTTGCCAAAGCTCCTGCACAGATGGAGCAGGCAGCTGTGGGAGCCCTGGGCATCCCGTGGGTGTGCAGGAGCTCTGTGCAAAGCAGGCTAGTCCCTGCCTGGGACACCCACACCTACCGCATGGCCATCCAGGCTCAGAAAAGGAAGAGAATTGAGGGTTTCCAAAGAAACAAAGGCAAGGTTGGATCTTAACTGTTGCTTTGGAAATATCCCCTGAGTTGTAAAGCAGCTGTGCCCGGGCTGCTGGTGTGAAATAGAAAAGCCAGAATTCCTTCAGCTGCGGGGTGGTGGGGCAATGCCCAGGCAGAGCCAGGATCTCCCTCACCAGCAGAGCCTTGAGCAGTTTGGCCATTAGCAGAGAAGATGAGGTTTGCTTCCAGTGGAAGCGCCCGGTGTTGTCTGCACATTGGGTGACCCTGCAGGGCTTTATGCCGGTTGTACAGCCCCGTGGGTCTGCGAGGAGGAGTTGCCAGCCCTGTAGATTTTCCCCTAGGGCAGCTATAAATCGGGTCAGAGTCCAGTTATAAATCTAGCCAAGGTCCAGATCAACACCATCAGCTTTCGGTGGGATTTTGTCTCCGTGCCAGCAAGCCAGCCTGGTTGTCCTCGAGAGACGCAGGTCATCCCTGAGACCCCGGATGTTGCTGTTCTGTAGTTGATCCGACGTGGGAATTGCTGTAGCTGGGATTTTGGGATGTGAAAGGAAAGGAGAGCAGGGAGCGTGCATGGGGAGGAGGGGGAGGCGTGGAGGAGGATGGGGTGGTGCATCCATCAACTGTGGAGAAGCATCTGCTCCTTTCCCAAGAAGGAGGATGAGNGGGGGAGGCGTGGAGGAGGACGGGGTGGTGCATCCATCAACTGTGGAGAAGCATCTGCTCCTTTCCCAAGAAGGAGGATGAGGGGTGAGGCCTCAGGACTTCTGCCCAGAAGAGGATGTGTGGCTCAGCTGGAATTAGCTGGAAGAGCTGGGAAAACAAGGGGGTAGGACGGGATGCAGCCGGCAAACCCTTGGACAGAGTGCAGTTGCCTGCTGGGAGCTGCTCCAGCCCCGGGGGGGCTCTGCCCACACAGCCAGCCAGGGATAGGGAGCTGGAGTCGCCTGGGAGCAGCCACCAGAGCAGGAATCACTGTCTGGCTTTGGTTTTCTCAAAGCTGGAGGGGGTAGTGGCCATAGCAGGGGGTGGGCAGGAGGACAGCAATGCAGTGAAATGAAGGCATAACCAGGGAAGAGGCAGCCAGGTGTCCCCAAGGCATCTCTGCTTGTGCTTGCTGCAGCCCAGCTTTCTGATAGGGCAATCAGGAGATTAAACGAGGGAATTAGAAAAATACAGTCTTGGATGCCAACTGAGAAGGGTACCCAAGCCATCCATCTTCTCCCACCTGCTGGGAACTACCTTCTCCCACTTGCTTACCACTAGAGCTAACTTCCCTTGGGTAAAGCAATCAAGTGTCTCCTTGCTGTGAGCATCTGAGTCTCAGTGAACTGTTGGCAACAAAGCTATCTGAGCGTACATCAAGGAGCGGGGCTGGGAAGAGCTTTAATGTGGTCCCAGTAAGTGTGTGGAAGTTGCTGCTCTGGGAAAATTTGTCTTCCCTGTCCGTGTTTGCTGCTTCTGGCCTGGGCAGGAGCCATGGCCACCTGGGCGGTGGAGGAGAGAGCACAAGTCCTTACACATAAACAGGGAGATTAGGAGAGGACCTCAGAATATATTTGTTTTGGCATTGTGGAGTTTTCTGTGGTTTGGTGATGTTAAGGCACCCTGAGGTGCTGCTCTACACTTGCCTTCCGAGGCACAGGAGAAATTTGGTGATAAACTCTGCACAGCAGATTGTCCCTGGCATCCACTGACACAGCAGTCAATGGGCAACCCAACAGGGGTGGCCCAGCTGGATCCCACTAATTTCTTTGGATTTGTCCCAAAGCAACCTTCAAACAATGAGTCCTGCAGGCTGCGGCTCAGACATCGGTGACCTTTCATCTGCGGTTGCCCTGGCAGCTCCGCTGCTTTCCACAGCCGTCCACTGAGAAAGTCACCCAGTGTGGATGCCGATGCCCAAGATGGCTTTATTTGCATGATCCGTTGTGCCATAACTCAACAGGCAAATGTTCTGCAATGACCAGTCTGGGTTAGATAACACAGCGTGTACTCGTTGGCTTAAGCTAGAGACAAAACAACTCCACGCCTTTAGGGAAAGAGAAGAGGAAAAAATAGCTTCTGGGGCAGCTGAGGTGCAGTCCCACCTAGTCCCTGTTGGCTTCCATTGTCTGTAGGAAACAAAACAGAGCAGCCCCTTGCCTTCCCCCTTCCCTGACACTTGTGGGATGGTGTCAAATAAACCCATAGTGTTCCTTTGTGTAGGCAATTTGTTTATGGTCATAGCACAATGTGAGCTGGCTACATGCAGGAGGCCACCACAGATGGCAGTTGCAGACACATTCCCTGGCCAGAGAAGGGATTAAGTAAAGCTTTGGAGTGGCTGGTTTGTTTTTATTTCTTTAATTTAACACATTAGGACAAGTTCCTAAACCTCTAAGTGTTTGGAGGCAAGTGGCTTCTGGCAGTGTGTCCCACGTGGCTCTGGAAAGCAAGCTCAGAGTTTGCTCACAGCATCTGGCAAAACCACGTAGGAAGGAGTTTTCATCCAAGGCACTTGAGAAGTTTGCAAGGTTGGCAAAGTCATGGGCAGTTTGCCCACACGGGAGCAAGAGACGTGTGCTTTTGGCCAGTATGGTGTGGGTACCTAGTTCCCACAGGCTCAGCAGCATTCCCCTTCATGGGCAGTTGCTGGCTGGACCATCTTCTTCAAAGCTTCCTACTTCTGGGTAGCAGCACCTGTTGGTGGAGATACCCAGGGCAGGATGGACAGCTTTGAACCTGCATGTGCTGATGCTGGCATGACCTGCAAAGGGACTGATCCTGCCTTAGGCTGCTCTGCAATGCTGGTGGCCAGCTGGCCTCTCTTCTCTGGACCACCAGGAGCAATCACCTGAGCCGGCATGAAGGACTGTGAATGATCCATGACCTTCAACATTGCTGTCTCTGCAGAGAGTGGCCTGCTCTTCTGCCTGTCCTCCTGGGAGGAGCGGGACTTTAGCCCTGCAGGCACTGAACATCCTATCCAGGATTTGCACAGGTCTCGTTCAGAAGCCAGGTGAAGCAGTGTGAGCCTAAACATACCATTGTCAGATGAGAGGGGCTGGTTTGACCTGGGCAAGGAGAGGGGACAACTCCCTGAGGAACAGGGAATGCTACTGTCAGATCGTGATGGGAGAAGTGAGATGCCACGTATGTTGGGAAGAGCGTAAACTGTGCTCGTCCTGCTGTGATCTCTGGCTCTGCTGTCTCACGTTCAACAGCCATGTGAATTACTTGAAAAGTAAAAAGTTTGTTTCTTAGCTTCACTTTTCTTCTTTTTTTTTTTTTCCTCATATGTTGGTGTTTCTAAAGGATCAAGGCACTGTTTTTCCTGCCAGCCCTTGCTTGTGTTTAGGGAGGGGTTTGGCAGGCACCACAGGGATTTTCCAACACTTGGAGCCTTTTCAAAGACTTATTTTCCATCAGTGTTGTTTATCCATTTCCTTCATTTTTTTTTGCTCAGAGCACAATTAAAGATTCCTGATGTAGTTCCTAAGGCAGAGTAATCGAGCTGTTGGTTTGCTATCAGTCAGAGACTTGGAGACAGGACCAGTGACTGCTCAGGCTATGCTTTTCAGCAGAAAGCCAGGATTTCACCAAATGTCTGCCCTTCTGGTTCCCTGTTCAGATGGTCAGTAGCAGAGAGGATCACCCCCAGTCACAATGAGCAGCGTGGGGGGAGGTCTGTGCAGCAGGCACAAGTCCCAGTTCACGATAAGGCAAATGGGTTGGAATTGCTGCTTTTGAGGAAACGCACGAGTTGATCTTTTCCCAGGGCTCTCAGCAAAATTGAAATAATATTCATGGCACTGTTACACAGTAATTTCAAAGAACTCCTGTATATGTGAGCTAACTGGAAACCCTCCGCAGTCTCTTCCCTGTCATCTCGACCAGTTTACATGAAAATCCTGGTGTACACATCTAAAAAGTCTTATCCACTAGGATGCACCAATAAAAAAAATGCCCTGTTTTTTTCAAGTATCTATTTTTACCTTAAATCGTGCTTCTTTTATTTATTTATTCTGCAGATTCCCGAAACAAAACAACCTCCGGTCCCCAAGATTGAATCCCCAGAGGGATATTACGAAGAGGCCGAGCCATATGATGTCTCTGTAAATGGTATATCACAGCTAACTGTCAGGGGGGGTGTCATGTGGGAGATGGAGGACTTGAGGTTTATGAGAACAAGTAGACGAAAGCATGGACATTTCTTACAGCCTGTGTGACAAATTTGTTTTCTGATGCTGGTCACGCTTGGTATTACAGATCTAATGCTAGCTGGAAAGAAAAGGCTACTGAATTACTCAAATTTTTAACTTTCCTATAGAAATAAGTACTACCTCTGGGTAATATAACTTCACTGTAAAATATTATAAACTGTTGTGGCTTCTCTTTGTCTTGATGGTTTTCTGGAAGATGAGCTGTAGTCAAACACAGGTTTCTATTGAGGAGTGAGTGGTGAAGCTGTGGTGGCTTGCATTCATGTCCTAGTGCTCTAATCGTCCCTTTGGGGCTCAAAATCCCTGGCTCTGTTGGTCTGTTAGCCGTGATAACCGTTTTTATAATGGACTGTTTATTCAGCTATGTCTCTTGTGGCAGTTTAGCCATCTGTAAACTGGATTAAAAAGCCACCCTTCATGCGAGGGGACAGTGTGCGGGTTCCCTCTGCGCACACTCGCTGCCTGGGAGGGCACCTCTCAGCAGTGTCCTCAGCAGTGCCACCCATAGCTGTCACCCCTGGGAGGAGGCTGCTGCAGGCAGGCTGAGCTCCCAGATCCTCACTTTTTAAGATGCATTTCTGCATCCTTCTGTGGGTGAACACCCTTCAGGAGAGATTACCCTCCTCTGACCTGATGGCAGAGCTGATCTTGTCATCGCTTTGTCATCCATTGAAGCCCAAAGGAGACAGATTACGCGGCTCTGCTGCAGAGGCAGATCTCTGCTCCCCAGCCTCGGCTGCCCCGCGGTGGGGTGCAGTGGTGTACGTGATGTGGGGCAGAGCTGAATGGGGAGAGTCAAGCAGAGAAGTGAGAGTTAAGGGGAAAAAGTTTGGATCCAAACCCTTGGCTGTTGAATCTGAGCTGTTCATGAGAGAAGCCCGGTCTTCTCCTGTCCCAGTGTGCACCACTGGGCTTTGAAGCTCCCTGGCAGGGAGGCAGCAGCGGTGCCACTGCTTGAAGTGGCCGGGGGCTGATGTATCCCAACAGCCCTCGCTGTGTGTGTGCACCTTGCACACCTGGGCAGCTCGTAGCTCAGCTGGTCTCACAACGGCTTAGGAGTTGCAGTGCTAAACAAAAAAAGGGGGACACAGAAAGATCTTTGTTTCCCTGAGCCATCCCATTTTGATTGCAACTTCATCGCAGCGGTGAACGGGAAGGTTGTGCCCAGCTCGGGTGGGAAAAGGTGCAGGCTCATCATGGCCAGGGTGCCATTTGGTGAGGGGGAGAGGTCCCCTCAGCTCTGCCACATGTAGTTAGGTGCCAGCTCGGTTTTGCCAAAATGCTGTGGGTCGTTTGGCTGAGGGCAGGGCTGTGACAAGCGGGGTGCAGGGGAGTGAAGCCCTCCTGCAGCCTTGTTTCCAGTTGCCTGCACTGCAAGATAAATGGACTGTTTGTTGGTTTGTTTTTTTTTTTATCCTGCTGCGAATTGGGGAAAGAGGATAAGTTGCTAAGAGCCGTGGCCTGTAAAGACATACAGGGGATTAGCTGGAGTATGGCCACGGATCTGTGCGCTGGGAAACCCAGGTTACGTTATCCAGGCAGCTCCATGAACTCGCGCTGTGCCGAGGGGCTGGGCTGGTGGGGGTGATAAGCACACACCCAGCTTAAACCTCCACTTTTCCCCCATAACCTGCCGCTCAAAGATGCGAATGCACCCACCATCCACTGAAATCCAGGCTGGTCAGATGCCCAAGGAAGCGAGAGACCCGAGCCCTGCAAGCATGGTTGATAAAAAAGAGAGAAAAGCCCATATGATGGGAGCGCTGTCAGAAGGGGCAGTCCGTGGCTGCTGTGAGTGATGTGCAAGCCCAGGCAGTCCCTCGCCACCGAGGCGTGCGGTGCCTTCACCTCCCGTGGTGGCTCAAGCCCCAGCAGGTCCCTTCTTCTAGACAAACCGCCTGGTGCGGGATCACGCCGGTGGCTTTTGAGGTGGGTAAAAAAAAAAAAAAAAAAAAAAAAAAAAACTGAGAATCTCTGTGCTTTTTGGCACCCTCCTGCTCGAGGAGGTGCCTTGGGGCGAGCGGGGAGGAGGAGCAGGGAGAGATGTGGGGCAGCAGGTACGTGGCAGGAGGAGGCTGTGGGGGCTCGGGAGAGGGTGAAGCCTGGCACACCATGCATAGGGTAGGGCAGGCTGGGAAGCTGCTGGTGCCTTGGTTTGCCTCGAGGTCAGGCTCCGAATCCCATGGCACACGGGGCATATTTGCAGGTCTTGGTCCTGCCGTTGGTTCAACAAGTACAAAACTGGGTTCTCCATCCCTTTTTCCCCCCTCCTATTATCAGATGGCCATAGTACCCTGTCCCTGTCCTGTGTTAGTGATGCTTATTGCTAGCAACTGCTTTGAGACCTTGGTGCAACTGATTTTGCTAAAAGGGTGGTCAGGGCATGCATGGGTTTGCCCTGGCCAAAGATGCTAAAGCCTGACCCCAGTAGCCCCCCAAGCCCTCTGTGCTTACCCCCTTCTCTCCACAAGCTGGGGAAGGAAGGGGCTGGCGGCCCAGGGGACCTGCTGGTGGTGTTTCCAACAGAATAACAGCGTGAGCCTTGGAAGGCACCCATCCATCTCCAAACAAATGGGCGTAGTGAAATCAAACAAAAATAGGAACATCACTAAAATTAGTGGGTGCACTGCCAAGAAGGGACATCAAAGCAAGCCTCCAGATGGGCTGAGGAGATAGAGTATCTGTGCAACGTCAGAGGTGGGACTGCAAGGCACTGCAACAAACCGTGGGTGAATTAATTAAAATAAAGTGGGCGGGCGAGACCGCTGGGTCTCGGGGTCCCTCTTTCATCAGCAGGATTCCCGCTCCTCCGCTGGGGACACCTCTGCCTTTCATTTTACAGCTCTGGCAAATGCTGCTGCTTCCCTTTCCTCCTGGGCTGAAATGTG
>JAHREE010000098.1:1465221-1509398 GCA_033628505.1 Tringa tobata
TCTGCCCGGGCTGATTTTAATTACGATGACGATGATTCTGTTTTAAAGGGAATCGCCTTGTTTGAGGGGTTGGGTTGGAAACGTGGTCCCTGTTTGAAGCCTCACCACGCGGTGTGTTCCCCCGGGGGCAGCCTCACCGGCCGAGGGGGGATGCCCTTGTTCTCTGCATTTTCTTACCTGTGGCTTTCTCTCTTTGTCTCCCTTTCTCTTTCCTTTTGACTGTGCAGGTCTTTTTGGTAGGCTTGCTGCGGCTGGACCCAGGCCAGGGTTGCAGGTTACTGAGGGCGTTATTTATGCCACAATAACGATGGGTATGGCATGCTTTCCAAACCTGAAGTGCCTTCTTAAAAACAAAACCACCAACAAAAAATCCCCAAGCCATCAGCAACTCAGTCTTAGCAAAGATGATTAGGTGCCTCCCCCTGGTATTGCCCGTTACATACATGGAGGGAAACCACCTCTCCCCTCTCTCTGCCAAAAAGGCAGCATTTTTTGTGCCTTTCCCCGTGCTCAAGACGACAATAAAGAGAACTTCCCTAGCCTTAATTCCTCTGGTTCTGGTCACCGATGTGGAGCTGATGTGTGGTAATGCTGGCTGTATTGACAGGTAGCTGTTCAGTGAATGTTTGGTGCTCTGTTTGGGCAAAGGGAGCTCTGGAGTATGAGATGGTTGGAGCTTCCTGCATCATGGTATTGATTTAGGTCCCCGGGAGGTCGTGGGAAGACAAACAGGAAAGCAGAGGTGGATGAGATAAAGACATCCAAGAACATGGCTGTCGCTGATGTCCCGGCAATGAGAGGATAAAACCATTGTCTTAGTTGAAACTGCCAGTAGGTGGAAATGGAGACCTTGTACTGAAGGGCTTGAGCTGTATGAGTTGGGATTGAGTGAGCCTTACTAGTGATGACAGCGTTGTCTCGAGTCACCCAAGCAAGGTTTGTCCCAGTTTGTCAACTACACAGCCTGGAAAATGTTTTTGCATCATGAGGCTGTAGCAGTGTCACCAGGCCAGCAACGGCTGCAGCTCTTCAAGCAGAGAGGAGCTCATCTCATGAGGCACTTGTGGTTGTGGTTGATGCACAAAAGAGCAGCCAGGGCTTCTGCTGAGAGCAGGGAAGAATGTTATTTTTTTTTTCCCACAGGAGAAAGGTGGCAGCCTGAGGCCTGATGCCTAGGTGAGGGGCACCCAAAAGGGCTGAGGGGCAGTTAGCGATAGCCTCGTGTTGATAAGGAGGGAGATATAGAAGATGAGGTTCCCTTTGGCATCCTTGCTGCTGAGTAAGGGTCTCTAGCAGTGCAGAGGTTCAGCTTCTTGGTATTTCTAGGGACAAGGAACCTCGTCACTTTTGCTCCATCTGAGTTTCTGCTCAGGTGCCTGTGGACAAGGTCTGTGCAGTGATAATGCATGGGGGGAAATGTTTTCCCATAAAAGATGGACTCTCTGATAGATTGAGGGGATGGAGATGGTGAGGGAGTAGTGTGCTGTCAGCATCATTCAGAGACTTTGAAAGGGAGTATTTGCTTTTTAATAAGTTTGTTTAATTGGTGCAGCTTTGATCACTTGAGGGACATTACAGAGTGAGAATTCACCAGAGGAGACTGGCAGTAAGGCTGTAGTTTTGTTACTGCATCCCAGTTCCTTTTATTCTAAGAACAAATAAAACTAACTTAAGAAATGTTCTTCAGTGAAGCTCCTAATGCTTTTTTTTCTTTCCTGGATGCTTTTCCACACCCACCCCCCTCCCAGTCTGATAGTTACTTTTATGTGGATATTAAGATTTCATGAGAATCAAAATTAGATTAAATTCTGGTGAGAGAAACTTCGTGATATTCCTCCGTGCTGTTTGGTAGGACAAGAATGCAAAACCCTGTACAGATGCTGCCCAAATCTTACCATCTTGCTGCCGAATAAGAGCCGTACTGTAAACACCAGCAGCGCATTGCAAATTCCCCTGCAGTCACCGGGAACATTTTCATTGTTTCTAATGAATCTGACACTAATGACCTATCAGCTGAAAAGTCCAATAACCTACAGTACATGAGAGCTGGGTGTTGAAAATCCCAACTCATCCTAATAATGTAGCAATCCATTTAAGAGCGAACATGAAAAATGTGATTACTGTTATTTACAGCTGCCACTTCTGACTAATTTTTGCTGCTGCAACAGGGTATTACTTCAAAGCCCCTTGCTGTCCCTTAGATGCTGAGGAGAGACCTGTTAGCTCAGAAAGTGGAATGACATCTTGGATACAATAGATCATTGCTTGCTGCATGGCCTCGCAAATACCAGTTTTACTTCTGACATTCAGAGGACAAGGGCTGATTGTAGCTGGCTGTTGCCTTAAATGTTGTGAGTGTTTGGCTTGAAGTGGAAAGTTGAAAAAGCATCTTTGGGTGGTGGTGGGGGAAGCAGCAAACATCAGACAACGTCTAAGGGAATGTTCTCAAATTTGTGGTCAACTGAGAAGTGTCTTTTGAGTATATGTTAAGTGAGACTACTAGGCACAAAATGTTGCAATGAGATTAATATTGGACTAGAAAGAAAAAAGGATCTATGAGGGTTATTTTCCTATTGATTGTCCTCATGTAGGAGAGCCTCAAAAGACACGTCCCTATGCTGGAAGCTTTTGCATGTGTGAGCATGGCTGAGGCAAGCAACAGGCTCAGGGTTGTCCTAGGGATGTATTTAATGACAGAGCTTTGCTTTTGTTATAGAAGATGGTGAAGCCGTTAGTAGCTCCTATGAATCTTATGATGAAGAAGAGAGCAGCAAAGGCAAGTCAGCAACCCATCAGTGGCCATCCACAGAGGCCACCATCGAGCTGATGAAGGACGCCCGCATCTGCGCATTCCTGTGGAGAAAGAAGTGGCTGGGACAATGGGCAAAACAGCTGTGTGTTATCAAAGACACCAGGTTGCTGGTGGGTAGATCCTCCACTCTCTGCCTAAAAGAACCTATTTTCATGAGCTAGGGAGGGAAGTGACACCTCAGGCCATGTTAACTGGCTGGCCAAAACAAAGTTCCTCTAGAAGCAATGCTTCAGAAACCACGTCCCAGGGATTTGGGGATCTCGTTCCATTTTCAGAAGTGCTGTGGGCTTGGGGCTGTTGAAGGGGGACACAAGGGCATATTTGTGGCCAAAATCCCAAAATCCCTGAATGCCTAGAGATGCTTTTTGGGGAAGCTTTTTCAGGTGGTTAAGGGATGCTTATCGCACTGGCTAACCACATGCTTGACCTTCTAGCAGTATCTGTGAGAGGTATTTCAGACTCTACGTGCATGTACACAGATGTATGTGTATCTCTATGCATTTAGAGATGACCTGTGTGTAGTCTGTGGACATCACAGCCTCATAGGACCTATAGGACATTCTTGTGTCCAGTGCATTTAATGCACGTGGTTGCACTGAGCCACTTCTAGGTGTGACTTCATGCCAGCAAGTGAGAGGGAAGGCTCCTCCTCAGCCTCTTACCTGCCTTCCAATCTTCCTTCCCCAGTGCTACAAGAGTTCCAAGGACCACAGCCCTCAGCTCGACGTGAATTTGCTGGGCTGCACTGTCATTCACAAGGAAAAGCAAGTGAGGAAGAAGGAGCACAAGCTGAAGATCATCCCCATGAATGCCGACGTCATCGTGCTGGGGCTGCAGAGTAAAGACCAGGCGGAGCAGTGGCTCAGGGTGAGTGACCCCTTTGGGGCTTGCCCCGCTGGTGCTCCCATGCTTCTACCCTGGCTTTGCTGGGAGACCCTATCTTATCTCAGTCCTGTCCTTGTGTGCTCTGGCTCCCTTCCTCACTGCAAGCATGTATACAAATACACCACTTCATTTTCATGTCCTGGGATAGCCTCTTCTGCAGCTCCCTGCTGCTGTGTGAGGCTGTGGAGAGACCTCCCAGCCCAGCTGCTGCGGCAGGAGGGGTGTCTGGGGTGGGTGCCCAAGATGAATTGGCTGAGGACAGGGGGAGATGTGGCCCTCTCCTTGAGACAGCAGCAGGAGAATGAGCCTTTGCAGACCCCAAGGTGGCAACGGGCTGCGAGGCGCCAGGGCTGCCTTCGCTGGCAGCCTCTCCAGGGCTGACCCAGCTTCAGCAGTTTCTTCTGGCTGCCTGCTGCGACACCAGCAACGGCCCTGGGGTCACAGGGAACATAAACCCTGTGTCTCCGGGGCTGCTTTGGTTTTGCCTATCCCGGGTGGTAGGAGAAGTATTGATCCTGTTACTGCAGCTCTCTCAGAGGCTATGGCTTCCCCTTCTGTGCAGGTAATCCAGGAGACCAGTGGTCTGCTCTGCGAAGGAGGCGGTGACGGCAACCAGTACATCCCAGATTCGCAGCGTCTCAGTTACCCAAAGGTACACCTTGTCTCTACGGAAAGAACGAGCACTTAGGCTTTTCCACCCTGTTCCTTTCATGAATAATAGTTGTAGGTGCAGTATTTTTTTCTGGGCAAAGACTGATACGAGTGTAACCAGACCCCTGTTGTGCTGAAAAGGAGCATTATTGGAACAATCTTAATTTTGCTTTGCAATCTTAATTTTGTTGGCACGTCTTTCTTCCAAAAGTGACTCGGCGTTGGGCTCTCCTCCGTACAGGGCAGCAGCACTATCTCATCCTACAGGCAGTTGTGCTCACCAAGAGCTTTAGATGTGGATAGAGACCCTTGGATTCCAGGGCTTGGGCCAGTCTTTAGTCCAGGTTTAGGGTACAGTCCTCTGGGAACAGCTTGTTCCAAAACAGAGTGAGAAAAAAGAAACCTTCATAAGTCTCAGGACACCCTAAATTGACCTGCTTTGGCACCTGGTCAGTTCCTCTGCCCATGCCCTCCTATGGGGACTAGCAAATGCCCCCAGCAGCCAGGCTGCAGGGCAGGAGGCCATAGGGTGGCACTGGTGGTGCCACCAAATCACCTCAAGAGATGAGCCCAGCCAGGGTGCTTTGTGTGCTGGATCTGCCCATGCCAGGCTGAGAAATAACGGGGAGGGCACGGCGTGAGTGGGTGTCAGGGGATGTCTGTGTGAAAGCATCTCCTACAGAGAGGGTGGGACCTCTTAATTTCAGAGTGGGGAAAAAGCACTTGTGGCGGGTACTGGCTGGAGGAATGGGTCACGTGTCCATCTGTGGAGCTTGTGTCTGGTGCTTGTTGACAGGTGGAGGTATCCGAGAGGTACTCTGCAGCCTCTGAGAGTGGGAGCAGCACGGACGGGCACCCAGAGATGGCAGAGATAAAAGATGGTAAAAATTCACCCTGGGAATGAGGGGTAAAGTGGGCCATCGACCCTGTATGTGCAGTGAGGGTTTCTGTACTGTCTCATGCCACTGCCACCCCAAACTGAGTGTTTGAATTTTAGTGCTTTTTTCCATAATGAGGTGACAAGTAGGTGTTGGGATTTGTCAGCAGTTAGTTAGGATCATTAGGATGGGGGTGATACCTGCCCTACCACACAGATCCTGCATGGCACTAGACAAGTCACTTTGGGATGGTTTAAGGCAGCATAATTGCAACCTAAGTGACTTTCCTTAAAGATCTCTGCAGAGAAACTTGGAGTACCTGTGTGAAAGGCTGAGCTGTCTCCGGTGGAGTAGTTAGACTTTTGCACTAGGGCATCCGACTCTGGGCTTTAAGCTCCATTCTCCATCTATAAGATGGGGCAGGTAAGAGCATTATAAGAGGACATGCTCTGTTAGAAGGATGGTGGGACTCATCTACGTATTAGAGAGAAAGAGAAATCCATGCTGAGGACTCACTGGAGTCACCCAACAGATGGAGCTTGGCTGCTGAGTCCCTGTGCACTAGCACATCATTTTGTAATGCTAGAGAGAAAGAAAATCTGGAGTGAAAACATCCAACTAGATTTCTTATGAGGATTCCCTGATGGCTACACAGCCCCAGCCATATTCGTGTGCTTGGTGGGAAAGGCTGAAGAGGCTCTTTGGGCAAAAGCTTTCCCTCTCCCCACCTTGAGTCCCTCTTTTAGAAGGGAAAAGACTTGAAGGCAGTAAATATTTATGAGTAATAGTTTTTAATTCAATTCTTTATAGTGTAGGAAAGCAAAGGGAGGTGGGCATCTCTGCAAACAGCCTTCCTGCAGCTCCAGCAGCCTCTGGGTGTTGGGATACCATATAGATTGTGTTTGGCAAGTCACTTAACTGAGGTTACTGGTGCCATCTTGCTCATCATCTCCCTGGGCTTTAGACTATTACAGCCTGTCCCCATGTCACAGGTTTGCCCTCTGCAGGGGATGTGTGTGCCACAGCAGTGTTGGGTGCAGGACGGCAGCGCAGGCAGCTTTGGGGCAGGACACCCATCTGGGACAGCGGGCTGTGCATGTGGCTGGGAGTTGGGAAAGCAACACACGTGTCTTTTTCTTTTCTGGTAGTTAAGAAGAAGGGCACAACTGGCCTGAAACTGAGCAACCTGATGAACCTTGGGAGGAAAAAATCCAGTTCCCTGGATAGCCCAGAGAGATCCCTGGAGACTTCAAGTAAGTGGCAACACGAATTCCCCTGCAGGGTCTTGTCTCGGGGTTGGATCTCAGTGTGCAGAGCAGGATGAGCACCAGCCATCATCCTCCTCAAACCCCCATGTGCCAGGCTGTCCTGCTGGGGGAGGCAAGAGGCCACAGTCTGCTTGGTCTGTGCCAGTAAATCCGTGCAGATTGTGGTGCCTCTTACACATTAAGATGACTGTGTGGCTTTCAGGGGTAGGCAACAGCTCACAGGGTGACCCAAAAGGAAGGGCAGGTAACACCAGACAAGCACACAGAGGGCATCTGTGCTGCTCTTCCTGGGCATCAGCCCAGGGTGTGGGAGTCAGCAGGGAGAGGGTTATGTGGGTCAGCTGGTATTCACCATCTAGGACCAGCTTTGACTAACCATCTGCAGCCAACTTGCTGCTCCAAACCTAACCTGAATTTCAAGGGTCTTATTTTTAATAGATTTTTACCCTTTTCACCCTGTTTTGTACGGACAGGGGAGTTCGTCTTTCTGCTTGTGCTCTTTGTTGTTGCCTGTGGCTTTGTGTTCTGTGGTGATCTCAGAACTTACTGATCAGACAGCCCTGTGCAGGCAAATGAGTTTGGTTTTCCTCTCCCCGTGGGGTGGAAAATATGCCTAAGTAACCTGTGCTTGCTTGCAGGTTACCTGAACGTGCTAGTGAACAGCCAGTGGAAGTCCCGCTGGTGTCAGGTAAAAGATGGTCACCTCCATTTCTACCAGGACAAGAACCGAAGCAAACTGGCTCAGCAGCCCCTGAGTTTGGCAGGTTGTGAAGTTATCCCAGAGCCAAGCCCTGATCACCTCTACTCCTTCCGCATCCTGCACAACGGGGAAGAACGGGTCATTCTGGAGGTAGGGTGTATATGTCTAAGCAAGCTCTGCTTTAAGTCATCAGCTTGGGTGTCTTAGTTGGACTAAATGCCAGTGAGGTCCTCCAGAGGATCCCTTAGTCCAGCAAAACAGAATCTGAAGTGTGGGACATCTGCCTGCAGTCGCCCAGAAGGTGTCCCACCTTGCTGGTAATCCAGGTCCTGTGATGCTGGCGCCTCCAGAGGACCATTCAGCCTTCATCTTAGGAACTCATCTTAGGATGGGATGAAGGGTCCTCTGGAGGTGCCCATCTCTTTCCACTAAACACAGGATAAGCTTGCACGATTAAGTTACATGGGATGTATTTCAGATGGCTAATGTGAGATGAGAGGAATCCCACTTTAGGGATTTAAGTCTGTGGTTAGGAGGAACAGAGAACTTCATCTTCTGGAGATCGAGACTCCCAAAGCCACGGGTCATGCATCCCAAGTAAACTGATCACAGTTTGAAAGTGCAAATGAATTCATCTCCATCTGTTACTTTCCTTTGCCTGCATCCAGGACTGTTTATCTCTAATCTTAGTTCTCTCTGACGACAGCGTGATTATAGTAGGAGGTAGACAATGCGAGCAATTTCCTGTATTTTCCAGTGGGTGGAATATTTATAGCTTAAACAACTGACTCTGAGAGCCTGCTATGAAGTTTGAAGGTGTTTTTCTTTAGCTTCTGCTTCAGGGTATGGGTGTCTTAAGAGATTTTGCCTAATTACAGATGTGAAGAAGAGGTGCTGGCAAAATTTACATTCTGTGAATGGACGAATCTGAATTTTGTTGGGATGTCAGACTCAATGTACAGACTGGCTGGCTGGCTTCCCAGGGACTGAAGTCTCTGCTAAATAAAACAGATTGGGAGCTTAAAATATACCTTCCAATTTGGGATTCACTTGCCCTAAATTTCACTTTGTGCTTACTGCTCTAACTCCTCAAATCAAAGCAAAAGATGTAAAGATGGCTGCAGCAGCCCACTCCTTCCTGCTCCAGGTAGTAATCCCCCACTGCTGGGAAATGCATGTGGATATTTGCTGGAGTTGACTTTGAGGCACTGTATTTAACTTTTAATTTTTTGCAAAATGTCAGGCTGTTAACTGCAGCTGGGAGTTTGGTACTGACCACGTTAAGGCGAGAGGGTCGAGAGGGTCTCTTTGAAGTTCTTCTCTGATCCTACTTTAAACTCTCCCCTGTGCAAACAGCCCTGGAAGGGGTTTGGGCTCCCATGTAAGGAGCTCGTAGGCTCCCTGGTGTGCTGGGATCTCCTGGAGTCGGTGTTTGGCAATCCCATTGCTGCGCTCTGCTGGTGCAATATAAAACCCACACGTCCTGCTCCAAAGCCAGCTCCTCACCAGCATCTCCAGCCACGGAGACTTCTCTTACTCATGTAGGCAGCTGAGTTGATCATTGCTGAAAGGAAAATGCAGACCAACTAGAAATTCTAGGAAGGAATTGAGTCAAAAGCTGCGTTCATTTCTTCCAAATTTACAAATCAGTCCCTAGAATCATACAATGGTTTGGGTTGGAAGGGACCTTAAAGATAATTGAGTTCCAACCCCCTGCCATGGGCAGGGACACCTCCCACTAGACCAGGTTGCCCAAAGCCCCATCCAGCCTGGCCTACCCCATACACAGAGGGGTGCTTCTTTTCATGTGGTCTCAGATTTAATATAAATACCTGGTGGTTCATCTTTCCCCTTGCAAGCCCACGAGATAGCCAGCATAGTTCCCTAGCCAAGGCGAAGTTGGCCAAAGCCTTGGGAGTGCAGAGGAACTGCTGTTGCAACCCGTGCTATCTGTCTGCTCACCTCGTAGGCGAAGTCCTCGGAGGAAATGGGCCACTGGCTGGGCCTCCTCTTGTCGGAGTCAGGTTCGAAAACAGACCCGGAGGAGTTTACCTACGATTACGTGGATGCTGACCGGGTGTCCTGCATTGTGAGCGCTGCGAAGAACTCCTTCTTGTACGTCAGTGGTAACGTGTGGGGGCTGCAGGGACTGGTGGAGGGGAAGCAAGCTGGAGCGGTGGGGTCCCTCCACTGGGGAGAGGTTGGCTGCTGCAGGGTTGGGTGGTGCATTCACGGCTGTGACTTGGTTGCTTGCTTTGGAAGCGCAGTGTGGGACAGAAGAGCACTTCTTGTTGGCCCACCATGACATGTCTAACCTAAGCTGCGGCTGCCACAGGTTTAGGGACAAACGTCCAGGTGGCCTTTGCAGTGGCAGGCTGGTGGGGAAGGGCTGGGGCTGTGGGGCCATGCTGCTCACAGAGCTGCTGTGCCCGAGGGCTGGGTGAGAAAGGAAAGAGCCAAGGGGAGGCGTAGCTCCTCTCTGGTGGGTGCTGCTTAATGGGCAAGGGGAGCATTGATCACGTTGCTGCACGGCTCTACCTTCTCATCTCCTGCGTCTGGCCATGTGGCCCTGCCCGGACCCCAGGGACCACTGCGTTCAGATGCCCCAAAATTCAGTATATTGCAGCCACGCAGCGAGACCCATCCCTCCTGATGGGATGTCCCGCTGCCTCTTCACAGCTTAATGCAGAGGAAGTACTCCGAGCCCAACGCCTACATCGACAACCTGCCCAAGGGCAGGGTGCAGCAGGAGGAGCTCTACGACGACGTGGACCTGCCAGACCTGCCTGCGGTAAGATGCCCCGTGCCACAGGCAGCCCCCCCAGCTGCAGCGAGCTCTGCAGACACCACGGGCAAACATCTGGCCAGGGGAGACTTCAGCAGTGAAGGGGGAAGAGTTTTCAAACTGCAGCAAAGGGGATTCCCAGCCCCAGGGGAAATCCAGGCTTTTCCAACAGGGCAGAAGCGGGTGCTGGAGAGGAGTTGATAAGGAACGGGAGAGAGGGTTCCATCAGGATGCTCTGGGGTTCTTCAAGCAGCTGGGATGAAACCCCAGTTTCTGTCAGCAAACAGCATGGATTATTTGGGCAGTGGACTGTTTGGGGTCTATCAAAATTCCTCTTGATGTCTGTGAGATCAAGTCCTGTGCATAATGAAAAGAAAGACGGGCCATGCTGTTATCCTGATGTACAGCAGTGTGAGATCCTTGCACGGCGCTGCTGCTACCAGTAGACAGACCTAGTGAAGGAGAGCAGGAGGGGACTGGACTTCCCTTCGGTACACCAAAAAGCCCTGTATGGAATGACTTAGACAATGGGGTTTTAGTTCCTGTAAGGTTTATGGAAAATACTCCAGGTTGCCTGAGATGCTGCTGCTCTGCAGTGAGACTTTGCCTCTACGTCTGGCTGCAGCAGATGGTCCCTTTTCAGGGGAACTTTCTCCTTTTGCAGGAAGAAGTACCCAAGAGCGAGAGCAAACTGGAGGGGGACCAGGACAGAGTGTACCTGGATCTCACCCCGGTGAAGTCCTTCCTACACTGTGCTGGCAAGAAGTCATGTCAGCCTTCACCCCTCAGCTCACCAACCTTACAAAGGGCTGCCAACAAGGCTGCAGCAGAGAGCACACCCGAGACAGCCCTCGTGGCCAAGGAAGCTGAGCCCTGTAGTAAGGCCGTGGAGACCACGGAGCAGGTACTGTCCTGAGCTGCACTGTGGGGCCAGGCTTCATCAGTGGGCCAGATCCCCCCGCCCACATCATCTCACCTTGTTTCCCCTTTCCAGAAACACCCGGAGAAGCCAGAGCCCGACGAGATGCCCACACGGATGGCCGCCGTCAAAGTCCAGACGCAGCAGCAGAACATCGCCTTCCCCGAGCCAGCCCCCGAGCTGCCAGCAGGCACGGTGACAGCGGGCAGTCCCCAGCTGGCGCCCGCACACCGGCCCAAGATGCCACTGCCGGGTGAGTGGGCTGCACGGGGGGCTTGGAGGGAGGTGGTTCTCCAGGCATGAGTTTTACCTGCTGCCATACAGTAGCTTTACAGTGCCCAAGGGCCGATGAGTCTCCTGGTTCCTGACTTTCCAGACTCTTACTCATTTTGTTTCCAAGCACCCAAAAAGGTTTTTCCCTCCGTTTTTTTTTCCCCTGGCTTGAGCTTGTTTTGGTGGGTTGTGTTTCCAGCAGCAGCAGTGGAAACCAAGCTGGGCAAGAACAGGACGGAGGCAGAGGTGAAGAGGTACACAGAGGAGAAGGAGCGGCTGGAGAAGGAGAAGGATGAAATCCGGGCTCAGCTCACCCAGCTGCGCAAGGAGAGGCGGGAGCTGAAGGAAATGCTCGGGGGCAGCACAGGTAGAGCAGGGCAAGGGGTGATGTGTGGGAATGAGCCGAGGTGGCACCACGGGGCAGGAGGGGGCAATGAACCTGGCCCACCTGGGACCAGAAGGGTCAGGGGGAAGACCTGGTGCTTTGGGCCAAACCATTTAGCCCAGATTGCACTTGAGCAAGAGCTTGCTCTGTCAGTCCCTCTTGGGGCAAAATATAAGGACATGCTCTAGTCCTTGCTCCCCAAGTTCCCGTATGGCACCAAGTTACCCTTCCCTTCACAGACATGAGCCTGGAGCAGAGGCTGAAGGAGATAGAAGAAGAGTGCAAAAGGAAGGAGAGCCGGAGGGTGGACCTGGAGCTGAACCTGGTGGAGGTGAAGGAGAACCTGAAGAAGGCAGAATCCGGCCCGGTGACGCTGGGCACGGCGGTGGACACCACACACCTGGAGAACGCAGCCCCCCGGGTATGTGGGGGGCAACCCTGGGCTGCACAGCAGCTTCATAGTTGCACCATCTCAGCCCACTTAATAATATAATAATAATAATATAATAATATAATAATAATAATATATTATTACATTATATAATTTTTATATGTATGGTTTATATTTCTATTGTACATAAGTATATTAATTATAATGAAAACGAAATAATATGATAATAATAGAATGAGACAACAGCAGTGATGGGAAGGTAAAGAGGGGCTGGGGCTCAGGAAAGCAGCTGTATTTCCCTGTGGGACCTCGAGCAACAGGGGCCAAGCAGGTCTGGGCCAAGCTCCTTCTGTGCTCAGCTGAGCCAAGGGGTGTTTTATGGGGGGTAGATTCAGACATCTAAACTTCTTCCTGGGAGTTTGGTTCCCATGAAATGGAGATGGTCACCACCTGAGCCCTGCTCTGTACCTCTGCGTGAGTCCTCGACACCACGCACATCGTGGTATTTTGAAATCAGCACGTCACTGAAGAACATCTCTCAGTCCAAGTGGACTGTTGAGCTTTTCTGGGACATGGTAGTGGAAGGCAGCAATCTCTCTCCATAGCCTAAAGTCAACAGAATTTCTATTATTTTTATTGTAGATTCAGGCAAAAAGTGCCAGTCCAGCAGGTAGCGCAGAGAACTCACCAGTCAATTCAGCAACAGCTTTAAAAAACCGGCCTTTGTCTGTCATGGTGACGGGGAAGGGAACAGTCCTACAGAAAGCTAAGGTAAGGTGCTGATTGATACAGGAGAAAAATCCTGGGACAGTCACTGCTTTTCCCTCCTGGCACTGGAGAATAGTGGTTGGGGTGGGATGGGGTTGTAGGGGGGGTCTCATGTCTTGGTCTGGGAAGCACCCCTAACTGAGCGCCACTTAGAGCAGCCCAGCCTGGTTTCCCTCTGGTATTTTCACCTGGGCTCACCCTGGCTGTGATTTAAATGAGTAAGTGTGTGTATTGCTTATGCCAGAGGGACATCCCTGACACCCACCCTGTGGCCAAAACCACTCGGGTAGCAGATGATCGGTTTGATCCTGTGACATTACAGCTACTGTGGCTTGCCAGATTTGCCTTTTGTCTAAATCGCCTTTATTCCTTGGCAGGAATGGGAGAAGAAGGGAGCTAGTTAGAACCACGTTTTTCAGAGATGGACTAAAGATTGGAATTGCCTGTGCATGGCCAAGGGGATTCAACCATCTGCCGGTGGAGGTTGGGTGTGCAACCCAGCCCCACACCAAGCACCTCCTGCGCGTCGCGCCAACTGCTCGGACGCAGCAATGGAGTCAACAGCTGCCAATATGAGTTATCCCAAACGATCTTGCTCTTTCCAGACAAGTCCCAATCACGTAGCTAAACCAGTAACAACCAGTGGCAATCCTTGCATCAAATTCCTAACCCAGTTGATGTACACAAGAATGTCACTGTACATAGGGGTGTTTTGTGTATTTCTACTCTGAAGGTTTATCAATGAGTTATTAAGGTTTCTATATTAGTGACAGTAGTGGGTTCAGAAGGGGACTCTGCTATTCTTTATACCCCGGTGGTTTTCAGTCTGTCATGGCAAATTTCAGTCAACTAAAGCCTCACCTGTCTTGCTGCCAGTCATCACTCAGCTCCACATCATCCAGCCTGCAGTCAAGGGCGATATCCAAGCCTGAGCGATGGAGGAGTCAGGAATGAGAAGCACACAGCAGCCTGCCCAGGGGATTTTCAGTGTGTCCCGATGCATCCCAGAATGTGCTTACTCCTACCAGCCCACTGTACGTTTGCCAGAATATCAAGAAGGATCCCTTCTCACCTTTTTGTGCCGTAAGCTCTGCTCCATACTGGTGGCACCAAGACTTCTGGGCAAAGAAGATCTGCCAAGCAGATTCAGTTAATTTTCTTGAAGATCTTGATCTACTTCACCTAAGGAGTTTGTTCTGGGGAAAAAAAAAAAATTCCTATTTGAATGCTTGTTAATAATTCATCAAAGGCCCACGACTGCTCATTTGTTGGGTGTTTTCCTTCAGGGCTTGCCCTTTCCCAAGAGAGGGGAGGTGGTAAAGCCATCCCCGTGCTCCCGCCCTGGCTGTGAGCACCACTTTGCTGATGCTCTCTGGTCCCCACAGAGCCATAGCAGGCCAAGCCAACCCCACAGCTGTAGAATCTGCTGATGACATCTCTGTGCTAAAGAGGCCTCTCCACATGGGCAGGGTTCTCCTCCAGGCCCAGCAGGTGAGGTTGAACCACCACCTCTCTAATGGGCTGCTGGCCATCTTGGTGCTGTCACCCTTATTCCCAACTTATTAAACTTAATATAGTCTTTGGGCCCTGGCAGTGTGACCCACAAAGCCCACCTCTCTCAGCCCTAGCCAAGTTTTCTAATGAAAGATGTTGGACATTTGGGCCAGCTAGACTTACAGACATGGAAAGCTGAAAAGGTGGTGTAGGGGAGGTGTCAGAAATCCATGCAAATCTCCTCCCTGTAAACTGCTGTCATGTCTGATGGCCTGGAAACACATCTGATGGTCCTTCAGCCCTGGAGTCCAGTCTCAGTAACTGGGTTGAGTGGCGGGGGGGCAGCTGTTTTCCAACCCTGCAAAGCCAAAGCAGCACCAGGACCCTGGATGGGTTGTTCTGGGGTCCTGTAGCTACACCAATGAGCACCATGCAGAGCCAAGGTAAACACAGATGGGCAAAATATACCTTCCTAAACCTTGAAAACCTTTGACAGGCTTCACACAAAGGCCCAACAGCCCTGGGAGGACTGTGCAGGACTGTGACACCCAGAGGTGTTGGTGGCACTGGGGTTGGTGAGGATGTGCTCCCGAGGGGCTCTTAACTTGCCACCACCACGGAGCTGGGGTGCAACAAAGCACTTGGTCAGGGTATCCTGGAGGCAAGACAGGTGCCCTCGCTCCCGTTGGGTTTTTTACTTCTAAAGTCTCTGCAGCGGTGCAGATGGAGGAACGTGCTCATCCCAGGCCTCGAGTTCATCAGCCCCAGCGGTCAGGCCTGTCCCTGTGCAAGGTTTGCACCCAGGAAAAACTCATGCAAATAAACCACTGAAAATTCTGGCTCAGGACCCAGGGGTCTTTTCCTCTCCAAAGCTCAAGGAGGCCACGGACACCATGAAGCTTTTGTTTTGCCCCATCATGAGCTGGCAGGAGACCCTCTCTACACTCAAAGTATATGTGTGGTGCCATGCCCTCACCATACATCCTGCTGTTGTCCTCCAGGAGTTGTCCAGACATTTCACAGTGGTACTGGGACAGCGATGGATGAGAGCAGCTCTTCTTTTGGCTCCACAGCCCCGTCATCTGCGGTGGTCCTGCTGGGATGTCTCCATCGGGGGGTGGTAAACGTAGGCAGGTCCTGAGCAACACACATTTCCCCAGACACAAACTGTTAAACAATGTCTCTGTGTCCCCATTGTTTTCCTAACTCAAGGCATTTCCTCTGTTGTAACTGTGACCTATAAATTGGCGCTTTAGAGGGTTTTATAATAAAATGTTGAGTATATAATGTTACCAGTGTTTTTTTCCTTTCTAATATGGCTTGTCCCCACTCTACTTTCCCATGGATTTTAAGCACATCAAACCCCTGTTAATTACTACAAGTCCCTTAGCTACAGAGTCTACAACTGCAGTGGACTATAGCTTAAATAATTTATTCCTCTATAGTGACTGCACCATCACCCAAAAAATGTGCAGACCGCTAACCCACTCAAAAAAATAGCAATAGCTCTTACAATTTGCATGAATACGTGTAACAGGCTCCTGCCTGTATCTCACGTAGCTCAGTCCTCTTGCACAGAACCAGCAGAGAGAAACACATCCACTACCTTCCTCTGGCCACTAGATAGCCACCCTGTGCAACGCTTGGTGCCTGCTGCGGCCACTGAAGGGAAAACCAGGATGGGGTTCAGCTGGAAAAGAAGAAAAAGTTAGTAAAGAAAGGGTTTGAGGCCAGTCTCCACAGAACAGACATCAAACCAGGTATGTATCAAACCAGACATCAAACCACTCTCATCCCACAAAATACCACGTTGGAGGATCAGACACAAGGACACAGCTACGTGGAGAAGCAGAGCTCCAACTGCTACTGAACAGCTAACGTACAATTTAATGCTTACTGTTATTGCTGTGTTAGTTATTCTGGCTAACTCTCACCTGCACACAATGCAGCCAGGCCACCACAGCACCTGTGGTGTGTTGCAAGCAGAAGCCTATATTCTACTGGAAAGAAAGTTGCTGCTACAAACCATTTTTCTAAGCTAGTTTCTCAGCCAAGAACCTTCACTTCTTGCTTTGGATACACAGAGCAACCCTACAATAGCTGCTGGAGGTCCTGCCTAGCACATCAAAAGAGCTAGTCATCACTTTGATTTTCAAATAAGACACAAGTAAAGGAAATTTTAAAGGAAAAAAATAATAATCTGGCTGTTATTGGTGGAGAAGTTGGCCTAAATGTTTACATAAGTTGTCTTAGGTATGAATCAAATTAATTTACTGAAGAGAATAAGATTGCAGATGCTTTGCAAGCTGAAGCAGCCAGCTGGCTTTAGGGAGAGCATGAGCAGATGCAGTGCCAGCGCTGCGGTACCTCTCACAGGCTGGCCCTGGGTGTCAGTGCCCAGGGAGGGTGCCACAGCTGGGTATGAAGCCCAGCTTCTCTGCCCCAGCCTTTACAGTACAGGCTCCAAACACATTTACTCATGGCAAACAGGTATGATTTGTTTGCTGAGGGAAGGTAAGACTAAAGGGGTGAAATTTGTGGCACTTACTTAGATCCCAGCTCCTTAGAGGAGAAACAGGCTCTCCCCTGCAGTCAGCACACAGCCCACCACCAGCCAAGGCTCATCCAGCAATCCTGCAGAGCAAGAGGAATTCACAGCTCCATTAGTAACAGCCCAGACATCTAACAACAACCTGGCACAGACGGCATCCTCTGGGCTCCCCCGATGCCAGACGGGATTAGTGCAAGCTTTGCAGGGACCCCCAACTCCTCCGTGGCTGTGCCAGGCTCAAACACCGACCTAGCCTTAAGGGAACGAACTCCCATTAGGTTAAGTTCTCATTAAGTACTTCTGATTAAATCAAAACAAGTCTGTGAGAGTGAATTTTATGAGGGACCATGTCAGAGACTGAAGTCACTTACTATTTTTTAATTAAAATTTGCGGGAGAAAGGGCCTAGAAGTTAGCTAGGATCTTCAATTTTTACAAGGAAAAATAAAACCAACAGAAAACAGCCCCAACAACTGTTCAGCAATGTCCTGCTTGCCTGTGGGTTCAGTAGGTCTCTCCAAGACCATCCCATATACCCTGATCCTGTTATCAGCTCAGCTTTTCCCATCTCCTCCCAATGCCCCGACACCTCCTTACCTCGCACAGTGCTTTGTCCCGTAGAAAAGCAGAGCTGGTGGGTGCTGCTGCTGCCAGAGCAACCATCCACATCTTCAGCGTCCAGCCACGATGAGGAGGAAGGTCACAGTCACAGCACATGTAGGTCCCCAACACATGGGGATCCCTGGGGCATTTTGGGCACTGAGACCTCAGCCAGATGCACCCAGAAGCTGGGCTTTAGGAACCAGCTTTCATGGAACTCCTCCATGAGTTTCCAATCTTTCATACTATCTCTACTTGAAAAAACTAATGCACAGGGCTATATGTATCCCATCCAGGGTTAAAATGTTGTCTCCAGCATGAGATTTCACAGTCTGCGATTCCTGAATCACACAGAGGTTTGTCTATCTGGGCTTAAAACCAGCAGGATGGTACAAATGGAGGGTTTTCCCCCCAACTCAGGACTCAGCAAGCATCCTTTTGTCCCCGTAAAGCACATACACTCTAAAATGTACTTACTAGCTAGGTAAATAAGCTATGTAAGCTAGCTATTAAAATAAAAAGAACTTCCAAACAAAGGTTACATCCAAGCCCCATTTTCCACAAGGCAAAGTGCTCAGCAGCACTGAGCAGGCAACACAGGTACAAGGAGAAGGCTCTAAGCACCTGGGTGAGGCTGGAGAGCACAGCCCAGCTGCAGAGCTGTGTGCCAGCCAAGGTAAATACACTTCCACCTGGGAGGGAAGGCTGGCCCTGCAGAGGACACACGACTGCGAGGAGTGAACTAACGGCGCTGTTTGTCAGACAAACTGTAGCAGAGAGATCTCCAGAAGATGCAAACCCAGCAACAAGGTGAGGGAGCGAGGGTGAGAAGTCACGGTCTCTCCAGGGAGAGTTTTCAGAGCAGTCTGGCTGGAATCCAGCCGGCTCCACGGGTGCCTCTGCACCATAAAAGACAAACCATGTCTTTGGGTGTCAGCTGTGAGGCCCATCTAGCCCATTCTCCCTACAAGGGACGACTGACAGTCTTACAGCAGAGGCAGTGCTCAGCTACAGCCATGCCTAAGTAACAGTAATAGATTACTTTCTCTTTTTATCTCAAACGTCAGCCCTTCAACTAAGCCTCTATTTTGCCCTGGCTTCGGCACGGAAGGACACAGACAATCTACAGCAGTGGCAGTGAAAAGAAAGAGGAAAACTCCTTTCTCCTAGCCTGGTTTCTCCCACAGGGTACAACAGTGGCACTCCTGTCTCAGTGCCAGCTTTCATCCCCGAGAGTGCTTTAGACCATTCTTCTTTTGACAACGAACCTGCGGAGTAATTTGTGTCTCTCTCTTTGTACATCTAATGTTACTATTCAAACACAGGGCCGGGACATCTGGGTGAAGGGATTTTTCTTCTTCTGGGAACAACAGAGCCTATTTTCAGGAGTGCTGGCAGTGGCAGTTAATGTCTCTGCCTCAGCCCTGTCCGGAGGCTCCTACCTGTCCGGAGCTGCTCCTGCTCCCCCGAGGTGATGGACACCATGGGAAAGGCAGCAGAGAACAACCCCACAGTGTGAACCACAGGCCCTGGGGGAGCAATTACATACATTTTACAGCTTCGTGGGCAAATTGATCTAGTGATCCAGTGAGACTGATGCTCTGAAGGATGCGGGCAGGAGGCCAGAGTGTCTGTGGAGACACATCACAGCCCACCAGCTTGTGCTGCAGAGACTGCTGCTGTGCTTGGGACGAGATTAGCTTAACAGAACGAGGGGAGGCAGAAACAGCATTCAGCTCATCCTTCGGGGTTCAGGCCAGGACAGGCACCCTGTTCTCCACAGCCAGCTCCAAAAGGAGAGCAAAGCGACACGGTAAAGCTCAGAGCCACGGAAAGAGCAGAGCTGAGACTTGACTTGGAATGGTAAAAAAAAGAAGGAATAAGAAAAAAACCATACACCGGCAAAAGAGAAAGCAAAGAGCTGGCCAGCAGGAGGAGAAAGGAAAAGGTGGATGAGACCTGGGAGGAGAGGTCCAAGCCTCTTCCTCCTCTGACCTACACATTGCCTGCCATGCTCTGCTCCCATGCAGACGTTCAGGAGGTTGTCCTGGTCCTGTCCCCTCTAGGTCAGACTGTGGTTGACAGGTAACAGTGAGGCTGGGAGGGGTGGAATGGAGTTAAACCTGAAAGCACGCAGACCAAGGTCCACAGACCAGCAGAATGCTACAAACCATGGCTCCATCCAGAGTCTACAACAGCCCAGACATTTGTTTGGAAATGATGGGGGCATTGCCCTTACCTGGTGTGTTTGTAGCACAGGTAACTGGATTTGAGCTGGGTCAAACCTAGGAGAAAACCAGCCAACACACCTACTAAAAACAGCAACACGCACTGCCTGCCACAGCTCTGCCTTGGAGTTGCAGAAACCATTGAATGCTCTTGCAAAACCAACCCTTTTCAAACCTCTCCTTACCAAAAGTACGCACCTACAAAATGCCATGAAGATAAACCATATCAGATCACTCCAATTAAATTCAGAAAAGAAAGCAGGATGGATAACTTACAAAACAGAATGAGGCTCATAGTGAGTTCTCCTTCCTCTTCCTCTTATTTGTCTTCTGCCTGTAACAAGCCATTCACTCCAGCACCTGGGTGACACTGCATAATCTATGTCATGCCCCTTCACCAGGAGCTCCAGAATTGTCTGAAAATATGTATAAATCTGAGCAATCTCAAAGATCTCCCAAGAAGTCTCTTAAAGAAAAAATAAATCACATGGCACTAGAATCTGGATGAGGAAATGCAAAATTCCAATAATAAATACTTAAACACAAATATTTACTTCAATTAAAAAAGAAAGAGCACTGGGAAACCCAGTTTGTGCAATGCAGGAACTGGGAACAGCCTCAGCACAGTCTCTGTGCTGGAGCAATTCAATCACTGCCAAGGGCAGGGGTGGCTTCTGGATCGTGCCCGTGAGAGGTAGCAAGGGGTCCCAGACAGAGAACTGGAGCACTCAGCACATCTGTGTCAGTGTCTCTGATCCACGTGCCTTTTGGTGTGCTGGGAAGCTCTGGAGAAGTGCTGCCAACCACTTGAACCCCGCTGCATGTGGAAGTGTGAAGGAAGGACTGCAGACCTCGGAGAATCGCCCCGGAGAACTCCTGTTGTAGAAGAGAAGCTCGGATGTGGGATAAGGGCTTTAGGACCAAGGGATAAGCTCACGCTCCATCCATTAGAACCCAAAAAGCTTCCTCTTGGCCTTAAAAGCCACAGGGTGGAAGTCAGAACTCCTGGCCTCAGGTAAACAGCACAATACCAGGGAGGGGAAAAACACCTAATTGAGAAATTCTCACCATGGGCACAGGGTCACCTCTAGGGAGCCAGAGGCCCACCACCTCCTGGCCATGGCTCCCCTGCTGAAGAGAAGGAAGGCAATGGGGAGGCTTTCGTGCCATGGAAAGCACTGAAAACAATAGAGGGTCACACTGCAACACAGACAGCTCCCTCCCATTAAAAAGAAGACAGAGCTTTCTACCCAGGGAGTCAAGGAGGGTTTGTTTCTTCTAGCAGGGCAGAGGGAAAAGAGGAACAGAGTGGAGTGGAAGAAGATTACCAAAATTATTAGACCTTCTTGGGGTTCCCTCACAGCCAACTCGCTTAGTGAACATGCAAAACAGGGCACAGCTCTTGAGAGGAGCCCTTGTTCCCCTCAGCAGCCTAAACCTCTCCACTTTCCATCTGACAGAGGCCACATTAGCACCAAGACCTGGCCACCAAACAGCTGTCCAAGAGCTACAGCCGCGTGTCTGCTTGAGGGAGAGGTGGGACCCATTCAGAGGGGCTGGGCAGAATGGATGACATCGGCTGCGGTTGCCATCTGCTGATCCTTACTGCTCTCACAGTGGGGTCCTTCCCAGCCGTGGCACTCGCAGCGGTAGCTCCCAGGCCCAAGGATGCACACACCATGGTTCATGCACGGGTTGGGTTTGCACAGGTTCACGGGGCTTTTTGCTTCTGCAACAAACACAAGAGAACAGAAGGCTCAGGCACATGGACAGAGTATGAATAGCTACGTCCATCAGGAATGCTGCAAAAATAACAGCAACTACATATCCCAGATATCAGAAAATATCATCTAAGGCTAATGGGATGGGAAAACATTTTAACATGGCAGTTAAATGTAACATGTGGTGCAAACTCACAACCCTGTCTTGACAAACTCCTCTGTGTTTAACCTGGACAAGAAGAAGAATGGCTTTGCTAGATGTTCTGATCTGGAGGCAATTATTCCTAAAAAAAAGCTTAAAAGAGTGACATCACGTTAGGCTGAATGTCAAAGAAAAGCAAAATGGAGCATCCTTAGAGCGGTGCACTGAACGCACGAGCATCTTTAACCCCCCCAGATCCAGACACTGCCAATGCAGAGCAAGACTCGTGCCTTGCTCCAAACCCCGCCTTTGCCCTGGAGAAGACACGAGTTTCCACCAGAGAGGAGCAGGTGCAAGAAGTCAGCTGGGAACCAGGGATGGCACGAATGGAAAACAACACAGGAAAAATTTCTGGGCTTCTTTTCTAAGAGGTTTGAGCGAAAAGCCTGCAAGCGCAGCCCAAGTTCTTATTAGCCCTGTTCTTGTGAAGTATGTGACAGCTTTCCCAGCCCTCTTCACACAGCAGAGCCCAGCTGTCAGGGGGCTGGCAGAGCTTCCTGCTGCCTTGCTGCGAATACATTAGGTTAAGGAGCAGCATCCCAGAGGGATTTGCTTCCAGTCTGCTGGCAACTCCACCGCAGCGCTGGTAGGGGTGTGAAATTCCTCCACTGAACAATGGCGTGATGGAGACCCTGGACCTGCTGGCCTTGCCTTTTGCTCCACAGAAGAAAAAGCACACAGACAGAGTCGGAAAAGGGGGAGAAGGAAAGAATATAAATTCTATCGCTATCCACCAGGACGGTTCCTGCAGCTTACCGCACGTTGTACTCGCTCTCACATCAACTCCCAAACTACGCCCAAGATAGGCAAAATTATCCTTCAAATTCACTTTTTTGACAGTCAAATTCTAAGCCTGAGACACCTCAATCTTTAGTTCCTGTTGATTTTATATGAACTGAAGTTGGGTTCAGCAACGTTTCTGTTGTCATGAGAGGTCCCAGATGGGGTCCTGGGAGTCAATAAGGCTCTTACACTTCAGGGATTACACTCTTTGATGATTCCACGAGTCTGAATTTCCATTAATCAGATTCATATATATTTAATGCTTGGGATCTTTTCTCCTAAAGCCTGGAATGTTTTTTTTTCTGGTCTCTTTCAGCTGAGTCTTGGAATAAATACAATATTTCAGGTGTCTAGAGGCAGGGTGTTTTTCACATACTTTTATCATGAGTCATATTTTTTTTTAAGTCCTTTCTTTCACAGACAATGATTCTGTTATTGAGTCTTGGACTTGGAGTAGAAGACTGAAGGAAGGGCTTATCTTTACATCGCCCTTGGTCCCAGTCTATCTAGTACAAACAGGGATTACCTGCACATGAAATGAAAGCAGCAATTCAGTCTCAGGAAATGATATATTATTACCCTGACTCATTGAACCTTGCCGCCTCTTCCCCTTCATCCATGGCATCGCAGTTAATTTCATGGTACAGTAGATTGTTTTTATAATAACACAGCTGAAAATACCACTGTAATAGGAGCACACTGAAAAGTTTCAGGTAGAAATCATCTGCAAAGCCTGCCAGGAGGTCAGCTACTCAACCCAAAGAGACGGCGCTGTAGTTTTTGCTAACCCTGAAGGAGCCACAGACACGTCAAGAGATGAAAAGGACCTTTGATTGTGCTGAAGCTCAACAGGCTTCTTCATTTGATCTTGCAAATGGGTTAAAACATAACAAAAGCAAATAACTAGGTGTTAAACTCAGACTATTTTGAATAAGAAACATGGCGTAGCATTTTAACTAGAAGCACTTTTGCCACCACTAAAATCCACAAACTAGGGCTGCTATCTTTTCAGAAAAGCCAATTTCCATCAAACACACACAGGCACTCACACTCAGTATGCAAGTGATTCAAATGTGGTATCAGCATCAGTTTTTTCCCAGCTGGGGACTGGCCCTCAGGGCTCGAAGTTTTGAAGAAAGTATCCTTCTTTTCTTTTTTTTTTTTTTGGAACAAACATGACCTTTTACATGAATATTTGAAAATTCTTCCCCCTCACTTCGGCAATAAGGATTTAGTCCTGCAAACAAATTTAATCACAAGTTGCCTGAAGGCCTCAGTTTAACAGTCTGCAGGCTTCAAAATGGGCAGATTCTGATTTTAAATCCCGTGCAACACAAATAAAATCTTTAGACCCTACATGATAACTTCAGTAGCAGGACACTAAGGAAGAACAGGAGTGATGAGGTTTCAGCCCCACCACTTGGCAAACACCTGGGCACAAACCTGCTGAACAAGACAGCAGAGACCTCACTCAGGGCCCCAACAGAGTTGGCTGCAGAAACGTGTCCCATTACTCCCCTCCCAGCAACACTGCAGGGGGCACAGTAATGCACAGAAAATTCTACAGGTCTAAAGCAACATCAGAAAAAGAGCAAACTTCTTTTTCTTTCAGGGAAGGTAGAACCTAGACCTGGCAGGGCTGGAAAGAACCAGTAACCTAAGGTCTGTCTCACCCACTGGACTGAATCTTAGGAAAGTTGGTTTCTATTCCTATAGGATTGCTTTGGACAGTCACCAGCTCTCTATGCCACAGCTACCCCATCTATAAAATGCAAGAGATAATATCGAGCTTACTCGGTAAAGCATCAGAAAACATAAGATAACAACAACTGGTGGCATCAGCATAAAGAGCTAGGATGGGAGGTTCTCTCACCTTCACAGATTCTTTCGATGATAAGGTCTTGGTAATACTGCAGGTCTTCATAGGAGGAGATGTGGACCAGGTAGTTGGGAGACCCAGCAACTCTCAGCAGTGTGTCCCTCTGTGCGTCCCCAATGACAACCACAAACACCAAGATGCCGTTGTCCCTCAGCTGCTGAGCTGGGGCAGCTGCACCCTCCATACCTCCTCCATTGGTGAGCACCACCACCACCTTGTTGACACCAGGTCTCGCTCCTTTCTGCACCGTCATCACATCACCATAAATATGCAGCAAGGCGCTGCCAGCAGAGGCCGAGTCCCCGAGGAAAGGCGCCTGGTCGATGGCTTGGAGGAGAGCTGAGTTGCTGGTGTGGGTGTCCAAAGCGAACACAGTGTGAGGTTTGCTGCCGTAGACCACAAGGGCAATTTGGGTGACATCTCGGTTGATGCTGAAGTGCAAACGGCTGCTCCTGACAAAGTCCCTCAGCCGCAGAAAATTCTCCAGGCCAACTCCAGCCGAGGCATCCACTGCAAACGTCAGATCAAGAGACTGTGCCTGGCAGCCTGCATAAAAGAGTACAAACACGGTATTTTTCAAAATATATACGTACTCCTTTCTGGCAAGAAAAAAAAAAGCAGGGGGAAAATGGTGGGAAAAATTAATCAGATCACTGACTGTGAGGGGTGACCTATGACCCTTTTACACCAATGGATAGAGATCCATCATCATAAGCAGTGATGGAAGTTTAGTCCCTGGATCTGTGACTGACACAAACTAAACAAGGACATTCATCCTTCTGTCCTTCCCTCCTCCCCAGTGGAGTTCAGAAGACCTCCGCATGGTTTGACAAACTCATCCCGCAGTGCCCCTACCACAGCCTTACCTTCGGGACTGTCCACACTGCAGATTCTTCTCTGCAGCTCTGGGATCCTGTTGAACAGGTCCTGGGGGTCCGAGTAGACAATTGTCTGCTTTGGATTGCCAGTTACCTCGGCCAGCTCTGCTCTCACAAAGCTGCTGCCTACACCAATCAAGAAGAGATCTTGGTCCCTCGCATACTTAGCAGCTTCTGCCACTGGATCCTGGGACTTGGAGTCAGTGAGCAGGACAACCACGCGTGGGAGATCATCCTGCACGTCTGCAAAGACTGGAGTGCTTCTAAAACCGTGCTGTGCAACGTACCGCAGGGCTCTGCCTGTCAGGGTTCCCCCACCACCAAAGTTCAAAGCATCAATGCTCTTCATGAAACTGAATGCATCCTTGTGTTGCCCCACTTCAATAGGTATCCTGACATTGTTATCGTACTGGGCCACCCCCACGTTCATTGGTGAGTCCCGGCCCATCACTGCTTGAAGGAACCTCTTGAGGAATGCTTTGTAGCGCAGGAACCCTTCCAGCGTGACCCCCGCCGAGCTGTCCATCAGGAAAAGAAGATCCACGCCACACTCGAGACTCAGCTTTGGTGCTGAAAAGGGAGACAATTTGTCACATGCCAGGCACCTCAGCTGGGGCCTGCTGGAATCCCTTTGGTGTGGAGAAGGGACATAGCATCCAGTAACCTAAATGGTTTGCCAGACATGTCATGAGTTGGACGACAACTGGGCCAGTAGTGTGCTTTATTTTGGTTGGATGCCACGTTAGCCTTTAGAGACAGGAAATATTTGTGGAAGTCTGGGGGGCATTCCTGAACCTTGGGATGGAAAACTTCAAATTAGAAATGACAACTCCACTCTCTTACTACTTTGGGGAAAACACTCTGGGTTTCAGTATAATATGGGGAAAGGAGAGAGTCCAAGCACCAGACCCTCATCTGTAACACCCTAAGACATTCTGAAGTGAGTCTTGATTCTGAGAGAAGTACAAAAAGCATTTTCTGAAGATCAGGACCTTCTGATTTTGGGGGTTCAATGTAAGACACCCAAGGAGTCCCTCCTGGGCTGACGTGTGCAGGGAGAGGACCAACAGACATATTTATGTGTGTCTCTCTGCTCTCCAGCTCACGTGGCACCTGCGTTTAGACACAACAGCAGCCACAGCAGGATGAGACTGTCAGTATTGGTCCTATCCATCTCCACAAGGTTTCTGAGCCATGAGACCCTGTCACTGGACCTGACGCAGTCATAACCAGCACAAGAGAAAACTCAGCCTGTCTCCTGGAGAAAGGCCCAAAAGCTGCAGCCCAACCCCAGTTGTCCCTGGGCAGGATGCAGGGAGAGGACACAAAGGCAGGACCTAGCTGAGAGGAAAGGAGGGAGAGCACAAGTTCACACTTACCGCAGTGGATGTCTCCTCCATACCCCACCGGGCAGAGGCAGTGGTATCTGTCCAGTCCCTCTGGGACACACGTGCCCCCGTTCTGGCATGGCTGGGAGTCACAAGGCTCTAAACGGGACCAGGGAAGGGAAAGACACGCAGTCAGGAGGGAGCTTGCCCCTTCCCATCCTGTGTCAGTGTGAGCATCTACATTACTGGAAAAGGGGTCAAACCTCTGCCCATCTTGCTGCAGAGTTTGAACTAACCATAGAATCATCTAGGTTTGAAGGGACCTTGAAGATCATTGAGTCCAACCATCAACCTAACACTGCCAAAACCACCACTAAAGCATGTCCCTAAGCACCACATCTACCTGTCTTTTAAACATTTCTCAGGGACGGTGAATACACCACTTCCCTGGACAGCCTGTTTCCAAAGTTTGATGACGCATTCTGTGAAGAAAATTTTCCTAATATCCATCCTAAACCTCCCCTGGCACAACTTGAGGCCATTTCTTACTGAAATAAATCCCTGAGCATCCAACCTAACTATGAACCTAGAACTGATTTAAGCTGAAGGTGAGAGTCAGTAACTTCCAGAGAACCTTTACAGCCTAGTTTTTTTCTCTAATTAAAAGTCTCACCTTCCCTATATTCAGTCTTTCTGGGTGCCCAAAGTTCTTGTACAACCATGCAGTGTATCTCACAGGACTGATACAGCTCTTTTTCTTAAAAGAGGCCATGTGCAACCTCACTCACCTCCATGGCAACTTCGTTTTGGGATGGCTTTCCCACAGGCGGTGGTGAAGAAAGCAAACCAGACCGTGACCTCATTTTATTTCCTTTGGAGTAATGCCAATGAAGTTACATTTGTGTAAATACAGAATTGCTTAAAGGTCATGCAGCCCTTCCAGTTTTACACCAGCAATGAAGGGATCAGAGTCTGACCTGCTGCTTGGACAACGTTGTGATGGCAAAGAAAAAGCTACTGTCATCTGAAGCAGCAAAAGGATGGGGTTAAAGGCAGAACTCAAGTACCATAGCTATTTCCACAGCTACAAAAACAGCCTGACAATCAGCAAGTGCCAGGTTCCCTGCTAAACCAATGATGTTCATGGTACCAAGTGGAAGCACCTCATTGCTCCTCCCCTAGCTGGAGAGCAGTGAGTCCCTGCAGGCATCGGGAGCAGACAAGAATTAACTCGCTTCTCAAGTGGAAGGAGAAATGACAGAGAGATATTTTAAACCAAAAGAACTCTGGTCGTAGATACCCATGAGAAAACAGAAACAGGACATAGTATCAACTTCTTTCTAAGGATTACAATCTCTCACTCAGAATAGAATTTTTAGAAGTGAGAGTAAAATCCCATATTTTTATTCTTTTCTGTGTTGTAAATAAAATTTTTTAAAAGGCCAAGTCCTACCTGGACATACAGTTCGGAAGCATCTGGATGGATGTTTTATCAAGACTCTTTTCCATCTGAAACAGGAAGAATAAAACCTATCATGAATTTAAAGATTAACAAGGTATCTTCAAGGCTGACCTTACCGTGTTTTCAACGGAACGAATCTTCCTTTGAAAATGCAATTTTTCATAACAAGTATTTCAAAAGAAAATATCCATTCTGAGTGGGGTGGCAAAAGAAAAACATCATTTCATCATATCTACTCCTTACATTTAAAGATTATGTATGTATTTTTAAGGGTCCAAATGATTGTGGTTTTTTAGTTGCTACTGAAGAGATATTAAAGTTTTTGCTGTAAATTGGAATGAAAATAAAATTTTACAGCCGTGAGAACTTCTTATTCAATATTAATTCTGCCATTTAAGTTATCCAGCTGTAACCACTGTACAAGCAAGGTTTAGACTGAGAAGAAAGTCTCAGTCCTCAGCTGTGCCTCTGTGTGGGATTTTTCACCTTCTTCCATCATTTCCCTGCCCTAAGGTGACATGAAAAAAACCCACCAAGCCCTAGAGCAGAAGTGTATATTTGTCACAGGTCAGAAGGCAGGTAACGTTGGTTCCTGACAGCGTGGTTTCTGCTTTTTTTCATCCCTATTAATGAGGTTTCTATTTCTCCAACACCTGCAGCTTCACCATGCCACTGATTTCCCAGTGCTCTACATTAGGGGTACTCAAAACTGCAGCAACTGCGGCCAAAACCATCACTTTTGGGATGCTGTAAGCCAACCGTGAGCTGCTCTGCTTTCCCACACTGGCTCTAAGGTACAAGTATCTGGAAACACTCACAGACATCAGAATATATCTGCAACTACCCACACAATCATCCCCCAGTGTATCTCTGCAGCAGGCTATCAGTGCACTGCCCAGATCTGGCGTGATTTTCAAACACCAGCCTGACCGCCCAGTATTAGAACAAACACATGAAGCATCTCTTCAAAGGAAAAACAATTCCCCCTCCTGATTTCTGTACAACACCACTTTCACTCAGCTATTTTTATCAGCAGAGTATGAAGCTGCCTTTCCCTTCACAGCTCATTTTTAGAGCATTTCTCCCGCTGTACCAACTGCAGCGACAACACTATTTGAAGGACCTGACATGCTTTATGGGTTTTCAGCTCCAGCCTCCTGTCCCTGAGCAAGAGGACATTTCCCTCATGCAGCTCACTGCCATCGACCTGACAACACAGCTCTTTGTGTGCACCCCGGGTTTGGCACTGCCATGCTATAACTGGGGGGGATTTTCTGCCAGTGACTGATGCCTCTCCATAGGACAGATCCTCCCAAACCCCCTAGGGCAGCCAAGCAAAGAAAAAGGAGCTTCTCTGAATGGAAGAAATCCTGTGTGGATGAAAACATGACTAGCACCAACACAGGGAGCCAGATCTAGAAACCCTCTGCAGCACATAGTCAGTACAGAGGTGTAAACTGCAAAGCATCTCCATTCAACAGGTAGGAAACTAATCCCAATTCCATTTATAATATTTGTGGTGCTCCTGGGCTACTCATCTTCTGCTTCTTTGTCTCAGTTCCTCCTCTCACCCTTTGCTTCCCAGACCAGCCAATAGTCAGAGAAGAGAGAGCCTCTTCCTAGGTTTAGAGACCATGTATGCATCATTCTCCTGAGGTGCCTTCATCCCAGTAAAGAGTTATGGTCAGATAAAAGCCTTATCACTGCATCTCTCATCTTCTCTCAGCCCCATTCACTTTCAGAGACGCGGGTGTCCAACTCACCTGTAGAAAGGGCACAGTGAAGCCCGCACTGCGTTTGGCTGCTGTGAGCCTTTCCAACACACGTAGCTCCCAGCCAGCTCTTTCACAGTCTCCAGGGTCCTGCGTTCACAAGGGTGGGATTCAACTCTGCAGCCTGTAGCAAAGAACGAATCCAAACCAGGATCAATTGCCTGACAATGTAAAGTCTGTGTGGGAGTGGAGCACCATTCCAAAATGGGTTAGCCTTTCTGATCTACCTGCCAACAGCACACCAAGCAGTGCTTTAAAGAGCCTTCACGAGACCCTAGGAGAGAAATTTTTTGTCTCCAAGCTCACCAGCCTACCCCACTTCCTGGGGTGCTCACTATTCAGCCTCCTTTGCTTTGCTCTAAAACTTGCACTCCTGAGTTCAGGATTCAGTGACAACTTTCCACCCCCTCTAGTGCCTTCATCATTCACACATTTGATTTTCTTCTGCCTCTGGACCACTTTCTATCTTTTCTACCTCTTTGGAGCTCCTGGTGGCCTCCCCTTAAAACACAGCCAAGTCCATTAGGAGATTTAACGCAGATGTGTTTATCCCTCCATTCCCCACGACATGAGCAAGGACCAATATTCCCATTTTCAGAGGTGAACCAGGACACAGAAAGATGGAGGAACCTGCAGGTATTTGGAGAGGCAGCTGGCAAGCAGGCCAACCAGTCTGGGCACCAGAAGCAGGTTACCTCCAAGTGCCACATCTGCTAATTCCCCTGTACGTTTTCTGACACTGCCTCATCTTTCTCCCTCAGTGACATGGTCCAAGCTCAAAGCACGGGGGGGAAGGAGGAGCCAGGACAGGGGTTACCTGGAGCCGTGGCACTGCAGGCGGAGCCGGTGAGGGTGCTGTACAGGCCGTTGGCAGCATCGTCAGCATCTCCAGCAAAGAAGACGTGCTGGTCGGTGGGCTCACTAGCCAGCACGTGCAGCTCCTCCCACCTGCCGAGCAAGGTGGAGTTCAACCATTTGAGTAACAAGACCCTTAGTCATCCCCAAAGAATTCAGTATCAAAACAAGTCCTGTGCAGCAAATAGCTGATGCAGAACCATGACACCCTTCAGTTTTCAAGATTCTGGTGTATTTAGCCTCAGGCAGTAGCGCAGCTCTACTCAATAGGAGAGATTCCTTCACCAACTTTGGTCCTCCTTTTACACCAGTCACCAAATTAGCGTTTCCTCCATGCCCACAAATTCCCCTTTTCTCTTTCCAAAAATCATATCTAGCACAAGACCACCCTGAGGACTTGCCATTTGGCTAGCTGAGCCTCCCTTTCCAACTCTGTGGAAACCTTCCTACCTTGGAAACTTGATTCCCACTGCAAAAACTGTGATGTGCCTCTCCTTCAGCTGCACTGCAGGCATTGCGGTGCTGCCCTGGGACTTCCCATCCGAAATGACGATCAGGACTTGAGGGACACTTGAGTTTCTGCCACCAGGGAACCCCTTGCGGAGAATGTACTTCAGAGCCCGACCCGTCTCTGTGCTCCCACCTCTAGGAAGAAGGAAGATAAAAATCAGAAAAGCAGAAATCAAAGCTCTTCTGCTAATGAATTTACCATTTGATTTTCAAATTTCACCTTCTGGTAATGGGGAATTTAACATATTTCTGGCTGTTGCCATAGAACACATCCACAGAGTTGTCTAATCCTGCCATTCTTGTCATCTTTCTATCCATAGGTCCCACTTACTCACCCCTTACCTCCTTACTCTCCAACCCAGGGTGGCCTCCAGGAGACTTTTAACACACAGCAGAGTGTTTCTGCAATTGGAGCAGGAACCAGAGCTCTCAGATGTTTGAGTTTTATTTCCAGCTTCAACAAATGTCTCAACTGCTTCTGTTATTCCATCTGAAAATCGCAGTCAGTTCTTTAAGAGTTGTGTGGAAAAGCTGTTTTACAGCAACCTCATGTATTCCAGTCAGAAACACAGAACGAGTGGGCAAAATAAACAGAGACCAGCATCTCAAAGTGGTTTTCTTTCTCTTGACACATAAATGTGCTATAAATTCTTGTCACGTATCACCCCTTTCCCTTTATGGGGCCTTCTGCCGTTCTTAGACCAAGACCTAAGGCAGGGAGCTACACGTCGCAGCTTGTAACCAAGAGAGTGCCCAGAGAGTCCTTGCCTTTTCACTCCACCATTTCAAAGCATCCTCAATGACCACATCCTCATAGCGTGTCCAAATCTGCCTTTTCCTGACCAGATGTCAGTAGCTGTCAGGCACTTGAGCAAAAAGTGCTGTGCACGAGGGAAAATATATTGTGCACAGTCAGGTTGATGATTACATCTTGATGAACTCAGTAAGATGTGCCCATTTGAGCCCTGAGAATTAGAAAAAGTTAATAATAGAAGTCTCTGCACCAAAGCTCATTAAGTTTCTGATTGATTTGCCATTGGAGGTTCACTGCTTTTTGACACAGCGGATGTGTGTTTAAGGCATTACTCCAACAAGGACTTTCTGAAGCCGAAGGAGATGTGGACTTTACTTGCTGCCTCTCCTCAGGAACAGCACTAAGAAGGCTTCTCTCCTGTAACCAGCCATTGATTTGTATGAAAGAAACTGGTCATATTTTTCGTTTTGGAAATCACCACCCAATTTGGTTGAAATTAGCCAATGAGCTCAAAAGCTATTTGAATGAGATTCACAGAGAGAGACCGGCAGTTTCCGACTAAATCACAAAAGCTTGACTTTGGTCTAGTGCTGCCTCCTTTTAACTGCCCCCGGAGTGTAGGGCTGAAGTCGGGAAACGCCTCGCTGGCCAAAGGCTCATCAGAAGCACATCAAGGAGCCTCTCAACCGAGACCTCAAACACCCCGTTTTCCCGGAAGCCAACTGGAATCCATCCATAACTATTTTATCTACTTTGAAATGTCAGCTTTTCATTTAAACTAGAAGAAACGGCCGGGCACAAGGTCATTATTTCTGTTTGATCTGTCAGCATCCCTGTGTTGTCATCAAGGAATTTCAGTGCCAGACACCAAACACTGCTTCGCTTTCTCTGCTCTCACAGACTTTCAAGCAACAGCCAAAGAGGAGAAGTGTATCTTGTTTTTCCTGTAACATTACACGAGAGGTTTTCTTGATTTAATAAACTTAGCTATACAACAAAAACCCAGCCAATTGTCCCTGCTTGAAAAAGTCAAATGCGATCCCATTTGCTTGCAATATGTGCATCATGCTGAGAGCAGCAGACATCCATGAGAAATGTTGAGCTAACCTTTAGCCCTAATGCAGATCGGCCAAAGAAAGAGTAGACACTTGCAGGCCACACCAGTACCTCATCTATCATCAAACCAAGTGTTATTCTGGGGTGGCTGTTAGAGTCTCTGAAGATCCAAATGTATTTCTCAGAGATGAAAAATTTGGATTTTGAGAGGCTCTAAGGACAGTGCTTCTTTGGGCTTCTGGCTTCATTTCCTGAGGTCATGGGAAAACATCCAAGTCTTAAGATTCAGGAAGAAAAAAGACTTCCATCTGAAAACTCAGTCCTCTTGAATTCAGCAGGCACACATGCACAGACGTCTAGAGACCAGCAATTCATCACTACCTCGTAGGACAAAGTTGTAACCACCAAAAAATGAAGATGCACAGTCCCCTGCCTTTGCTCAGCCACAGGGGAATGCCACATTTGCTCTTTCCTGGAAGGATGTAACCCACAACCTAGCACAAACGGCCAGAAAAACCTGCCAGGAGGGTCATGGAAAACTCTCCCCTATTTCCAGTGTTATAGTGGGACACTGAGAACCTTCTCCCCTTTCACTGACAAAGGAGACCAGGTTGCGCATTTCTAGGGGACTGTGGATTATGGACCACAGACAGTGTTCATCCACCTCCCTCCCTGGGGGCATCACGATGGCGTATGCACAGCAGAGATGTCACCTCAAAAAACTCTCAGTCCAGAGATCATTCATAGCCCAGAAAAAGAGAAAAGCTGTAAGATAAGCTGACCTGAACGCAATCCTCTTGATTCTCTCTTTCACCTCTCGTTTGGTTAGATATGAATCCAGTGAGAATTCAAGGTGGGGAGTTGAGCTAAACTGTATCATTCCCACACGGACCTAAAAGAAAAGGTTAAACATTACAAAAGATGCCTGTGAGAGTTTTACTCTTTTGATCTGTTTACAGATTTGGGAGCACTATACTGTATTGAGACAAACACTGCTTTGCGTGTTGAGCCACTGGCAACCCAAATGAACTTCAAAAAAGAGAAAAAGAGCATAAACCACAGCATTATCTATACAGACTATAAACAAAGCAAAAAAGTTCATCTGCAAACAATGCGAGCCTCTGCAGCAGCTACAGGGAGCTCAAGACCTGTATCTACTCAGAGCAGCTAGTAGCCTCAAGGATGGTAAGTAACACCTTTTATACCGAGCCATTTATACACTGTGCAAGCAATCTTTCCATTAGTAAAAGCAGCTCCCCCTGGCATTGGGCACAGTAGGCAACACAAACCAATTATTTTTCTCACTACCTCCTCTAAAACCATTCTCTATAGTTGAAAATGCAAGCAGATTAAGTCTCTACCTATGCCAGCATGCAGATCCCCAAATGCCTCCATATGCAGCCAGTGCCTTGCAACGAACTCCTTCCCTTCTGCCCTTTCAGCTTATTTTGGAATAGAGACCTTCTAGAAGAAGCTCAGCAAGCAGAATGTATCATTTACCTCTGTACAGAAAGGTGATTAACTTCCCAGAGACTAATTCTGCAACTTTGCAGGGACAAACAACAAAAGATCCAACTATTTCAATCTATGAGCATCCAAATAAAAATAAAAATCAGTTTTTTAAAAAAAAAACATAATCTTTAATCTGAAGGATTATGTTTTTTTCTCAAGACCAAACTAAACTGTGAAATCTGTGAAGAATCAAGAAGTGTCCTCCAACTCCACTGCTTCACAGGGAAGCTTTCACTGCACCTTTCTGAATCAATACTCTGTCCCCACGGTAGCTGCTAGGTTGAATTTTGTAATTTCACTCAGCACATTATCACTGGCCTTTCCACACATTTCCAAGCTGCTTGAAACTAAAATGAGACATTCCTGAGACTCACCCTGTCTGGACGGATGTCCAAGGCATCACAGAGCTTGCCTGCGAAGTGCTTAGACCGCTCGAAGCTTCCTTTGCCAATGCTGTAGGAGCCATCCAAGAGGAAAAGGACATCTAACGAAGCAGAGCACTGCATCACTAGGAGAAAAAGATAGACACTGTGGAAGTGCACTTCATTAGTCTCTCTCTCTGGAAGCAGACAGACGGCCAAGAGCAGAAAATCCAGACAGATGGAATTGCAGAGGATGGAATGGGGCAGCCCAGTGTTGACATCCCAAAGCCCACGTGCCCTCCTGCTCTGGCCTGCAGCAGCATCAGTTCAGCCCTCTCAGTCTGCAAGACCTTCACCTGAGGTCTCAGCTCCCCAGCCTGGCTTCAGCAGCTCAGTGAGAGCGCGGGAGCAGCCACTCCGATGAGCCAACACCGTGCAGTATCATTAGCCGCAGGGAGAGGACAGAGAGGTGAGGAGTGGGGAGAGGCAGCAGGACCTGCAGGCTCTCCCAGCCCAAGGCATGGACAAAAATCCAGAAGGCATTTGCAAAGCCTACAGAGTCCCACGGAGCCAGATGTGTTTCATCTGCAGCACATTTTTCAAAACACACTCTTATTTTTCTAAACACAAACTCTCTGAACAGCTCTGAGGCACTGACAGGAACACTGCTCACAAAAATCTGCCTTTTATCCCGTCTTCAGAGAGGTGTCCTTGTGTCACCCCTGCCTGCATGAACATGACCACTCCCAAGTACAAGTTCTTGAGGTGCTTATGCTGCAGTGGAAGCCCCAGATTTCACTGCCAAAAAGTAAAAAAAAAAATAAATAGGCAGCCTGCCGACTCTGAAGAGATATTTTCAAAGCATTTACACAGAAATTTTAAAGCAGCATTTACCAGAACCAACTTCAAGGAAACTGAATCCAGAAGCTCAATACAGGGAGCAAGCACACCAACCTTCTAAGAGCCCTTCTGGCCCATGCTCTTTCTCTATCCCCATTATTATCATCCTCTTTTTTATTATCGCTACTTTTTTCCAAATCATTCCTACCAGCGAAAACCTCAATTTATAGTTAGCGTTTTCTAACACCCATTATGAGGGACTGGAAGTTGTCAAGCATTCCCTTCTGGGTCACTGGTTCTTCTAATACGGCAACCAGCCCTGCCCCGGAGCACCACACCGGGGATGAGATGGAGCACGGTCTCCTTGCCTGCGCTGTCCTGGCTTGTCCACCCTGCCCTCACAGCCGACCTGAACGTGGAGATGTAACAACCCTGGTGCTCACCCACAGTCACTGACCCCGGCTGCCTGCCCCTGCACGCACAGAGAAATCCCCTGTGCCCCCATCCCAGTTTGGGCTCAGCGTGGAGAAATGGTTCTGCGGGTTGCTCTGGGTCGAGGAGAAGGGATCTCCGTCTCGCAGCGGCAGCGATGCAGCCGGCAGAGACCTGTAGGCAGGATGTCTGCAGCCCACCAAAGGGCTCCTGGAGATGTGTGTCAGTGAGAAACCCCCGAATACGGCACATTAGCATGGAAAGTCTGAGCTGAACACATGGTGCTGTGGGATGGGGCTGGAGGGAGTGCCTGGCACAGGAAAAATTTTAATTTATCACTTGACAGAGCGATGATAGAAAATAAAAGCTAGTGGGAGAATGCACAATAGAGTTTATAACCAACCAACTGCACGTACAGCAGGGGAGCTGTCAGTGAGCACGGTCAGTGAGCCCAGTGTCCCTGCTCACAGCACCATGGCTGGTGCTGGCTTTACAGCCCTGACACATCAGCCACGTGAGAGGTCGGATCACAAATCAGGTCTGTAATTAAACACAGCTCCTTAAATCAGGATTCCTACAAACAGGCTCTGAAGGGGCCGACAGAAACACCAGCTGGCTGGGAAACAGCCAATTTGGGCAAAAGAGAGTAGCCTGGCATCCCAGGAGAGCTGGTACCAACAAGGGGAAAGGCCAGCCCGGAGCAGAAGCAGCCACAATGCTGTGCTTGCCAGCCTGAGAGAGAAACAAAGAAAGAAGGAATTCAGGAAGTAGATGACTTGCTTTAAAAAACATACTTACACTGGCCAGCAGCTGAGATCTTGCCAATCATCTCCTGGTCAGCATGAATCTCTTGTATACCCAACACCAGCAAAACTGTGGGATCAAACAGATGATCATTCATCAACACTAGAAACTGCCTTAAACAAAAAAAGAAAAAAGAAAAAAAAAGACATGCAGTCTTTAATCTATAGCAGCAAAAACACTGTTTTGCTGTATAGATTTCACACTCACAAAAAATAATTTGGCAACACAGCACAGCAGTGTATCTATGGAAGGAAATTCCTTCCAGCCAGGACACAAAGAACACGAAAAATGCCAAGGACCTGACTCCAGGGCCCGGGAAGACAGTCCCTCTGCTCACTGGATGCAGGGAGGCAGCAGGAGAACAAGAGCTAGGCTGGGCTCAGGCTCCAAAGATTACAGTCACAAGCACTGAAGAAGTCTATGAACTTCTAATATCATAATAGTAACATCAGCTTTTCCCATATCAAAGAGACTTCCCATTCAGATCAGTCTCCAAGTATTATTTTCTCCCCTTCTGTGTGAAATTATTTTTCAGAGGTTTATCCGTAAAGCTCCTGCAGAGGCACCCATTTGGCTCTTGTTCCTGGGAACAAAGAACTCCAGCTGGAGACGTGGAAGCACCTGAAGCAGAAACCACTGATGGAAAACAATGACTTTAAACGTACCTTGGGGAAGCAGGAAAACACAGATGGACTCAAAGGACAGGAGGGCCATGGTGACAAATCTGAAAGGAAAAAAAAAAGGAGAGAAATATTAATCCAATTCCTAAAGCCCACTTCTTTACCTGCAGCTGATCATCTCCTTGCTGGTTGTCTCATGTGATAAGTTCAGAAACATTTGGTCTGAGGAGCAAAAGCAACTCTTACCCTGGGGAGAAGGGTGGGAAACAGAAGGAACAAAACAGGAAAACAAGGGAATGATAGAAAAGAAAGTCTCCCTACTTACTCATCTCCTTTCCTATCAAAACTGGAGACAGCAGGCTTCGCAGGGGAGGGAGAGACTGCCCAGGCTGCCATCCTCTCCTTCTCTCCGTGGCCACCCAGACGGCTACTCTCCTCCTTCCTTCCTTCCCTCCACCTCCTTCTTCACTGCACCTCCCTCCCAAAGCCCAGTCCCACCAGAGCCCCCACTGCCCTTGGGGACCCGGTGGAGAGGCAAACACGGCTCCTCCGGGGTGTCACCAGGCAGAGCCATGTCCCCCCCAACCCCACCATCGCTTGGGGCTCTGGCTGAGACATCCCTGCTGTGGAGCTCAGCAGAAGGGGACACATCCCGTGGGGCCTGCCATGGCCACTGCTGCTGCCCATCCTCATCGCGGGTCTTCAACAACACTCAGCCACAGGCTCTTTCAAGCCTCGAATTTTGTGAGGACTGGCTTTCTGGGGAAATGTTTTCATGTATGTGTCCAGCAGAGTCAATTTTCTGCTCATTTTTCCTTTGAAATCAGCAAGGCTGCCATCACATCATAGGTGGACTTCAGTAACACTTTCAAGCATGCCCAGATTTAGACCAAGCATGTCTGGCAGAGGCCTTGGCTTTCTATTTAAAACACGTATATTTATTTTTTCTCCAGATGAAAAGCATTGGGTGCACTCACTAGAGCAAATCTGACCAGATTCGCACCAAGTCCCCACCTCTCTCATTGCAAAAGCAGATTTTCTTCATGTAAAGACAAATAAATGCATTTCTTGATAACCAGCTCTATTAACCAATTGTTTTTCCAAGAAAACAGAGAGAGCTTTTTCTCAGGAAAGACTTGTCTCTGCAGCAAATGATATATTCAATAAGCAGCCAGGAAGAACTGATGCTTGATAGTGAAATGGCCAAAACAGGCCCATTCCCATCACCCCAGGTGCCAATTCTTTGAAAGAATAACCCAGCAAATCTCACGCGTCGGGGCAGTGGGGGTCAGGAAACACCTTCCCGGGGTGTCCCATGTCCCACACTGCCTGTCCCCCTCCAGCCCCCCACTGCCACTGCCACCACCCCTGGACACATCTCCGTGCGTTGGCTGCTGCAGGAAGGAACACCCCGAGTCAGAGGAAGGAGCTGAGCCGCGGTTCCTCTCTCTGTCGTATTGTCTGGCCCTGCAGTCGATGTTCAGTGCTGGCGCATCGCTGCCTCAGTTTCCCCAATTTTTGAAATCGCATGTCAGCTTCCCCAAAGGTGGGAAGACACTCCTGTGGCTACTCCCTGGAGCCCAGGGGCATGTAACACTTCAAACCCCAGGACAGAAGCCAAGCTCTAAGCAACAGAAACTTCTCCACTGGGCTGGCTCTTCTCTTCAGAAGAGAGGGCAAGACACCTGAAGCTATGGGCATCCGTCTGTCTTGTACGAGATCATCAGTCCCTGACCCTTCCCTCTGCCAGGGGAGCCCCTAGCACCCATCCTGGTCAGACCAAGGACCCGTGAAGCCCATGCAGCTGCCTGCACCTCACACCCCTCAAACTGGACAAAGCAAGATACCTGCACCAGGCCATGACCAGTTACCTGCATGGGTCCAGAATGAAGAATAGATTAAAGAGGTGTCGTCAGGGATTACAGACACAATAACACTCTGTCTTGCAGTTCCCTACCCAGTTCCAAGTGCTTTACAAGCATCACGCTTCACCCCATCCTCCCAAGACCCCTCCAAGACCGCTGCTGCCAAATTAACAGATCCCAAGCTGGCTTAAGTAAAGGGAGGTAAACACAAAATATGACTTCATCAAGGAAGCCCTTGTGTCCCTCAATAGCTTCAAGCCCTGGCACATGCCATCGAGGTAAGGTCATTCTTTTGCCATGCCCCAAGGACATTCTTTCTAGGAGCTAATTCCAGAGCACACAACACCCAAAGGAGGACAAGCCTGTGCTTGTAACCAGATGTGACAGGTTGGGGGGGATTACAGGTTATTTTCATATAAAATGTTGACAGGTCGAGATGTTTCTACAACTTGGTCTTATCTTGGGCTCAAATCAATTCATTTGCAGGATGAATTCTTTGTCTTTCAGCCCAGCAAGACTCCCAGCAGGAGGAACTGAAAGAAAGCTTCATCATCACCTGCTACTCATCAGCATTCACTCAGGAATGGCAGCAGCCGAGCAACATTAGACACCAGCTTTGCTGGAGGACGGCATGGTGAGTGAAGGACCTTTTCATTTTATCTTCTTGGCCATTAAGAAAGGGAACTTCAAAAATGTCTACATTAGTACTGGGTCAAAAAGAATTATTCAATTTTTTTTAGTCACACTCAGTCAAAACTCCTGCTCTTTGCACCCAGATTGTTACTTGGCCACATAAATACAACGACAACTTTAGTAAAGCTAAGTAAGAGTGTAAGCATGTGTGCCTTGTTTGGAGGAGTGAAACAGGAAAGGGGAGAGGTAGAGGGGGGAAAAGCTCTTCTTGACAAGCATCTTTCCAATGTGTCTTTCACCATCTGCAAAATATCTGAGCTTGCTTACTCTTACCTATGAGATAGAACCAAACTGTGAGCTGAAAGCACAGTGAACCCTACACCCTCAGCCACCATGGTCACCTGGATGTGGAACAGACAGCTGTATCCCCGACAGGCCAAGAGCCTGGCTGGGAGGGGATCCAAAAAATACCACAGGCCGGTGTGAGAAAAGGAAACGGGCCTGCAGGTGATGGCACGTACCTTGCTACACTTGCCTAGCACAAACCACCACCACGAGATGCTGTCCTGTGTATATCCATATGAACACACCCCATTTCCAGACACGGAACAGACCAGAACAGTCGGTATCGTGCGCTACTTTGGGGCAAATGTCACACTTGTACTGCGACAAGAAGAAGAGACTTAAAAGTACCAGTCAGCTGCTTTAATTAATAACCAGCTCTCCTCACCTCAGAGACCTGGCCTGCAACAAGAGACATTTCCAGCCCATTTCTCAAACTGTCCCCCTTTAACTAAGTAGCAGGGCAGAAGGCAGAAAATATAATACTGCATATTCATTAAAGGGTGTTCTTATCGAGCCAAGAAACCCCCTGTCACTGCAGCTGTAAATCCGTGGTTCCCTTCAGTGCCACTCTCTCATCTTCCTCAGGTTTGGAGGCAGTGGGCCACCTCTGTTGGGAACCCCAGGCATCCCCTCTGCCCTGCCACGGGCACTGCCTGGGGCTGGGGACCACCAAAACTGAAGGGTGGAGGAAGGGTGGAGGAAGGGGAGGAGGAAGATGACAGGGAAATGTCTAACTTCCTCTTAAAACAAACATCACAAATTTCAGTCTGAAACTTTTGACAGTTTTCTTTCCTCCAAATGATAAACAAGATTAAATTTCCATAAGACGTTCTGCAAAACCGGCTTGTTTATTCAAACCCCCCCGGTTCTGCGGCGAGGAACAGCTTTGACAGGCTCTTTTCCCCCGTGCAATAAAGGATCCTGTACATAAAGAGACCTTGATCTTGCAGCTCACATGGGGTACTGTCAAAATCAACACATCACAGATCAGGTCCTGCACAACCCACGAGTTACGGAATAAAAGACACTTTTCTGACCCAAGAGCTCGTGCTAAACTTGCCGCGTAGTTTGTTCTGACAGAAGTGCTCATGCTACTGACTTTGCCCGTGGCGAGAACAGCGGGAGCGTCTCCATGAATGTCTCTCATCTTTTTTATCCTTTGCCACATGCGAGACCACCCAAGGGAGCCGGAGCCTGTCTCGGCGTCGCACACGCTCGGGCTCACTCGCAGCAGCCAGCGTGGATGCTGGGGAGCAGCTGAGAAATGGGTACAGTCATCTGCAGGAACCCAATGTCTTCGGGCAAACCACTGCCAGCGTAAGAAAATAGATACACAAACTTTATATTGAGGTTATGAAAGAATGGAGATAACTTGGTCACGTACCCCGCTGGGAACTACTAATTCGAGTCTATGGGATCAGTGCAATTACTGTCGTTGTCCCCCATCGCCCCCCGCCTCGAGCTGTGCAGATCTGGAAAGGTTACAGCTGGGTGCCCAGCTCAGGGCACAGCCAGCATTGCCTTGCATCAGCCAGAAACATCCACACCTGAGGCAGATCAACTACTAATCTACCTACACCGTGAGCAGGTGTGAATGGTTTCCAAAGAATGAGGGGGGAGACGATCACCCTCCCTGCAGCAGGCAGCTTTCTTGTGTGTATAAACGAGAATCATAGAATGGTTTGGGTTGGAAGGGACCTTAAAGATAATCGAGTTCCAACCCCCCTGCCATGGGCAGGGACACCTCCCACCAGACCAGGTTGCTCAAAGCCCCATCCAGCCTGGCCTTGAACCCCTCCAGGGATGGGGCATCCACAGCTTCTCTGGGCAACCTGTTCCAGGGTCTCACCACCCCCAGAGTGAAAAATTTCTTCCTGATATCTAATCTGAATCTACCCTCTTCCAGTTTAAAGCCATTACCCCTTGTTCTATCACTACATGCCCTCATAAGCAGTCATCTCTCTGCTTTATTTCTTTGAAGTACCACCACACCACACAGATCCCTTTGTCCAAAAGCTTCCCAGAGGGGCAGGAAGACCTTTGGTTTGTCACCTTGTCTCACAAGACAAAAAACCTCCGTTATTTCACTTGTCAGCATCAGTGTCCTGAGAGCCTCCCCCACAGGCAGAACGCAGAGGTGATGTGTTCCTGGCAGCTCCCTGCCGGTGGCAGGAGCAAACCATTGGCCAAAGAGCATCACACTGGTTGCTAACAAAGCCAGGCCTCACACCAAAGGCACCTGCTGGTTGGGTGAGAAGGACACGTCTCATAGTACCACAAGCAGGAACGAGGACTTAAAGACTGCTATGACAAACCTCCTTCCTGAGGAAACAAAATTCTGGTCTGTCCTTCCCCAGACAGCCAACACTGCAGAAGAGGAGGAATCCCACCTTTCCCAGCCAGTTGCTGAGATTACCTACAGCAGAGGCTGGAGGGAGGGAGAAAAAATCCTTTTTTGACATTCTTTAGTATTAAACTTAGCTCTCAGTGTGAGACAGTCTGTCCTCACCTCAGCATGTGTGATGCCAAGATCACCACGTACCCAGCCCTTTTTTACAAAACTAACCCCAATTCACACCTTATCCTCCTGCTGCATCTCTGGGAGCCCCAGGGACAAGCCACAGCCTGGCAATTTTCTCCACGGCTCCACTCCTGNCTGGGAGCCCCAGGGACAAGCCACAGCCTGGCAATTTTCTCCACGGCACCACTCCTGCAAACATGTACAAGCTGTGACCTGCATGCGTGTTCAGGATGGAGGTCTGTGGGCCCTTCCTAAAGGAGCTTTAGAAAGGAGGAATCTTCCATAGTTTTTCTTCTGCAGAACTGGGGTAAGGTCAAAAAAGGGGTTTTTTTTAAGTCATTCCATCTACTTATTCCTCTTAGAGTCTTCCTAGACATCTTCAGGAGCACACATTGAAGATGATGGAGTCCACTACCCCAGCACACTGTATGTGAGGAGATGGTCAGCACACACACAGCCCTGGAGGGGACTTCCTCCAGCACAGCCCTCTCTGAAGAAAGTAGGAAAATGAAATTTTATGTGGGACCTGTCTCCCAGTGGCGCCTCATCCTCACCACGCAAATCGACAAACAAAATGGAAGTCAACTCAGCAGAAGCCCCTGTAAAATCATTTTCACAATTTCCAGGTCAAGTTTTCCAAGTCTGTTCGTGTTTTCCCAGGTAACTTGGAAGTTCCCTGTTTCCCTTCCACCCCAAGCCACTGGGAAAAATATCTCCATCTCCCTTTAACGTACACAGAAACCAAAATAGAGAGAGATGAAGTGACTTGCTAACAGGTGCCTGAATCTGTAGCAAAACAGGGAACCAGCCAGAAAGTCCTCCTCCAGCCATTGCCTCACATCAGGAAAAGCTGCTGTTGCACATACTCAAAGACAGGAGCTACGCTAATTTCTTTAATGAAGTCCAAGTGCCTGGGCATATTACAAATATCATTCCACATCCTTCAGTCACTGCTTGATCAAGACTTGATCAAGTAGTCTTTGTGTCTTCTACAGAAAGGTTTTCCTTGATGATGCAACCTGTCTGAAAGCCTGCCCTGGCAAGTTCAGCCCTTTCCCCCGGCCACACCCCAAAACTTCTAGAAACAAGTAAATTAAAGCATTACAGCATGGGTTAGGTCTGGTTTTCTGGTTGGTGGGGCTTTTTTTTTTGGTTATTCTAATAACAGAACATGGCACTAATTATTCATTACAGTGAACAAATCCATCCCTTGTTCAAGACGAGCCTGACCCAGTCCCCGTTACTGTGCACAGGAGCAAAGCTTGTGCTTTGGGGGCAGACCAAAAAGCAAAATACACAGAGGCTGGGGCTCAACCTGCCTGGGAGAGGACCGTGGCTGAGCGATGGGGCTTTTGGGTGCCATCTACCATCTCCTCCCTGGATCCCGACCAGCACACGGGCTTTGAGATGCAGAAGCCATGTGTCCTGCCCCCCCAACACCGGGGACTGAAAGGCT
>JAHREE010000098.1:1513970-1537749 GCA_033628505.1 Tringa tobata
GTGTTACATCAAGAAATCCAAGAGGTTTCCACATTTTTTGTCTCTACATCAGTGTTCCCAAAGACTTCATCTCAAATTGAAGAGTGAAACTAAGTCCCTGAATCATATCAAGTCTCTTGCTTCCTCTCCCTTCCTTCCACTCTCTAGAAGGATTTCTGCCAGACCTCCTCTCCAGGTGAAACACCAACCACTACTTTCCAGGGGGTTTTGCCCAAGTAGAACAAGCAAAGATCCACTTTTCCTTTCTCCTGCTTATAAAGTTGGTAAAACCTCACACCAGGACAAAAGTGTAGGCAAGCTGGCTGCTGGAGTCAGTCACCTCCTGAAATGCAATGACTAGTTGCTGGGAGTATGTGGAAAAGTAAAAAAGAGCTGTGGGAGGACTAAAGCATCAGCAAGTTGCTTTACACATGTGCAAACGCTTGTGAAAGTCACACCTGCCCCAGGAAGTCAAAGGACACTCGAGACAGCCACAATCTTTGTTCAGAACCAGGGGCACAAAAAGAACTCTAGAAACCCCAGTGTAAGGAGCTCATTTAATTATTAGATATGGCAAGAATACATGGCAACACAACTATGAGGCAGAAAAACAATCTGAGGCAATTTAAGTGTAATAAAACATTAAAGTCAAAACAAAAATATTTTACTTTCACAACAAGTTTAATCCTTCAAATTCACACAACGCCTGAACTTACTATATGTACTTCAAGTAGACAAAAAGCTGACCCTGCAGTTTCAATAAGCAATTGTCTACTGTGCTCCATGGACAGTAATTTGGCATTCCTTAGGAACATCACCACTGCATTAGTCAGAAATTACAACAAGGCAGCAGCTACATTTTAGAGAAATACTGAAAATCTGTTAATAATTTGATTCAGTATTTTTGTAATTTTCCAGAACAGGGATTTTTCTATTGCAATGTGAAAAAACCTGATGGGGTAGAAATCCTGACAACATACCTACATGTAGAACAGCTCTGATACAATTTACTTTAAACCATTATTCACAGATGCGTATTTACACTTGCACTGTGTGATAAAGAATTGGGCACATTTCAGTGTTTACTGATTTTAGAGAGAACTACCCATAAGCAGTCCAAGACAAGATTCAGCTTTTAATGATACTGAAACCAAGTGTGTGAAGAACAATTTTCAGTCTAACTTTGGACCAGAAATGAAGCTAAAAGAAGACTAATCAAGATAAGATACAGTTTTTCAAGTAAAATTAATGGTACCAAATGGTTGAAAAATAATGGTACCGAAGTTGAAGTTTTACGATTATGATAATTTCAAATGTAAGTCTGCAGAATAGACTTCTCAATGCAATGGCCATTCCAGGAAGTTATGTGCGTTCAACGGCAAAAGTACAGCAAAAAGCTTAGCAGCACATTGTGGTGTAAAACAAAAACAGACCAGAAAATTTAGCTTGTAGCTTTGCAATCCTTCAAGTTACATATTTATCTCACAGTAACAATCCAAGCATACAGAGAAATACAGGTACGTAAACAGTAGGATTTCTACAAAGTGACTCTCAATCTTAAGCTAATGAATACACTTGCTCTTCCAAAAAAAAGGAATGGCAACAACCTGGTACACACACAAATCGAATGGCTCATGTCAGAGACTTAGTGCTCCAACAGTTTTTTCATTTCAGCGAATCCATCTGGATTTCCATACTTGTTTAAAAGGAAAAGCAGGATCTGTTCATGCTTTTTAAGCTGTGGGATAAGCAGAAAGAATTAGAAATGTACAGTTCTTTTTAAAAAAATGCTGATTTCAGATTAGGCTAGATTCTAAAAACCACTCACCTAAGGAACTCACCTAAGTCCCCTATTAGTTAATAAATACGCAGATCATTTTTGCTGTAAAATCTTCTAGAGGGGGAAAAAGCCAGCAGAACTTTAGCTGACTTCCCCTGCCCCTTCCCCCCCCCTTTTTTTTTTTCCTGAATAAGAAACCTCCTTGCATCGAACCAATTAAATACTCAAATTAGGAACAAGATCAGGATCTTAAACCTGGCTATTCACACATGCCTATTTCCTGATGTTTTCAGTTATATTGGAATCTTCTGTCTTTTCTTCTCTTCATCTGTCGTAAGACTTTGAGCCAAACTTACCCAAGTAAGGAAGGATGACAGAAAAGAGAAAGTGATCAAACTGAAGTCAGAAAAGACATTAGGTAGATCAAACTGGAAGATCAAAGAGATACAGAGCGGTAAGGTAAAGGGAGGTGCACCAGCCTGCAGTGGAACAGAGAAATCAGCTACATTCAGGAACAGTTTTACTGCCTTTTGCCACTAAACTGCTGGTAATTTTGTTTAATCTGAATTGATAAAAGTCTAAATGACCCTAACAGAAATGCTCTTTTCCTACCTCCAAAATATCATTAGTGCATATTTTTGCTTTTGACCTTCCTGCTTCTGGCTGGGGAGAGGAGGGTAAGTTTGAACCACCCTTGAAAGGGGTCTTTAAAATTCAAAATTTTACTCATTCCTCTGACAAAGATCCTGACTTTGAGAAAGGCTGATACATCTTTTCTGGTATACCTTAAGCTACTTTTAGTAATCTAAAATTTTAATTTTTCATAAAGAGTCTAATTTAAAACAAAAAATGAGAAAGCTTAAAACCTGAAAGCTTTCTTAAAATACAGGAATATATCATATCTCTAACGGACATTTCTTGTTTTTTGGTCTTCTTTTTTTCAAAAAGAAAAAAATAATCTTGCAATTGGCAAACATTGTTACAGATTCCAGTATTCTACTGCACTCAGATTCTCAGCCCTAGCGCCAGGACCGAAACTGTGACACATATTAATGTTAATCTCTGCTACCTGAAGTACACATTGTAAGAATTTTCTTACACGTGCAGCTGTCTGCCAAGTTGTATCCACGGCAAAACACAGCTGTATCACTGAAAAAAACCCCAGCTGTCCCTCTGGGGACAGTTTATGGAAAACACCACAACTACCTTTACACAACAGATAAAAGCAGATTTAGGTTCCTACATACTCTGGGGAAAAAAATTTAGAGCTGCATGTGTGGCAAAACATAGAGTAACAGAGTCTGTGTGATCTATACATCATCCTCCCGCAGTTTCGGGGTGCTCTAATTATTTACCACATATAAACCAAACTGAGAAAAAGCATAGGGATATTCACTTCCCTAATCCCATTCGCTTCCCACATAAGGCTTCTTTTAAATTCTGGCAACATTAAAAAATGGGTATTGCTTGGACTAAATCTTACTTGTATTTTTAATTCTGCGCAGCAGCATTTGGTCTGACCTCCACTGCCTATAAAAAACAAAGCAAGTGAATGAACAAAATACACATGGACACTGTTTCCCTAATTTAAGAGGTGATGTGTGGAATTCTCTAAGATTTTTAGAAGGAAAAGTCACTTAGGCATTCCACAGTTCCCACACCCCACTGTTCTTCAAATTAAGTAATTTGAAGTAATTAAGTGAAAATATGTACCTTGATGTTCAGTATGTAAGTTTTCAGCACTGCTGGATTTTACCAAACCTTCCTCTGCCAGTTTCTCAGCTACATTCAGACTTTCATTTTCACAAATTTTCTCCACTGTTACTAAATTAACATTTCCATTAACCCCTTTCACTGTAATTGTGACGCATTTATTCAATAACATTTCTTTCAACTTGTCAAGTAATAATGGAGACTGCTCAGCTTTCTCGATTCCTGAAAAAAGAAAAAAAAACCACAGTCAAGTTTGTTCTATAAAGAATTCCTTTATGATATTACTTGAATCTTACACATGATACTGTTTTTGAAAAGATGATGGTAAGCTTTCCTAATATAAATAGCTTAGATTCTACAGGTAATTAACTAGAAACATACTTTCTAAAGCAACTTTCCCAGTATTAACCAGTATACTATTTCAGCAGAACATCACATTGTTTATCAGTATCAAGGAATGAACGCTGTCATCAGAGTAGGTACAGATTTATAATGTTCAAGGAAATCAGTCAGGGCTTTTTAAGGTGGGTTGTTGGTTGTTTTGGGGGGTTTATTTTTTGGTTTGTGGCTGGTTTTTTGGGGGGGAGTTGTGTTTTTGTTTGTTTTTTACCTGCAAGTGAACATGCAATTGTTTGAAAAGGCAGCTTTAAGTATGGGTCAGTGATTGGCAGCACCTCTGAAAGTGGTAAAGTTTCTGTGTTCCCATAGTCTGCGTAAAGTACTTTCACTACAGACTGAGAAGCTTTCAGAACAAGAGCTCTGTACCAACGGCCATCACCTGAAAAGATTGGGACAAGAAGAATCACACGTACCATCTTATAAACACAGCTTAGTTTTCCAAGAATTTTAAAATACTCTGGTATATACAAAAGGCCACTTGACAAGAAGCAAGCCTATGGAACAAGGGAATAGTTTCCGATTGCTGTATTCATAAAGTTTTAAGTGTGTTTTCAGAATTTTGCTCAAATTATACAGATACGATTTTTACTACAACACCGTTTTAAGGATGCCTGCACAGTGTATTTCTAGCTACTTGCTTTTCTTTTCCAACACATATTCTCTCTTAAAACATAACTGAAATTAAAAAGAAAAAAAACAATCCTTTTTCCTCAGTTATCCTGAAGAGCCATAAACAAACAATATAAAAATGAAAAAAAAAAAAATCAGTGGAAGTTAAAAAAAACAACTGTCAACCTCTTAAATATACTTTTTTGGTCTGCCTAGTTTGTTGGGTTTTTTAAATTTATCTGTCCTGTTTTCTGTGAGCTGTTATCTGATCTAGCACTCAAGTTCATTTGCAGCACTTAGCCAGATATCCTGTAACAATCAACATCCAATATTTATGAGTCAACACTACTTTTTTAAAAAAACTATTGAGCTAATCTATCAGCAGAGTATCTCTTCTGAAAGACTATGACACTGAATTAAGTTCCCTCACTGTTAAGAACACATTTGACTTGAACTAACAGTTCGCTAAGCCTGGACAACTCGCTGAACGATCAGCTGTCACAGCCAGTGTCACTGTCTTGTGCTCACACAAAGCAACAGCAACAACAAAAAAACCCACCCAGGCACCCACAAACGAGAAGTGAATCTGCATAGATGCAAGCACACTACTGCTCTGCCATGAATTTCATGCTCCTGTGACTCAAACACAATCAAATTTCACTTTAAAGAGTAACTAGCTTGCTTTCCTCTTAAAGCTCTGTACATTTTGCAGGGCACAACCTATTCCATTCCTCATTTTCTCTCCTGGACTGTCAGACGGTTTCTTTGCCCTAAAGATGCCACCAGGCTATCCTTTGTAAGAGAATTAAGAGATCTGGAAGCACTTTAAAGGCAGCATTTTACCTTTTTCTAAAGCAAAAATGAAAGTTGTGTTTTACTGGTCAAGGAAATATATGAGCAAACGATTGCCTCACCTGAAAACCTGGCACAACAGGCATCTCCCGGTTTTGGTTTGAAAGGCTGGTTCTTACAAGATTTACAATAGCCTTCTAGTTCAATCAACTGCCTCTGTAGCTTCTCTTGATCTACAGAAAAAAAAAAATTTGATAACTAACCACATTTGGGTATAGTGAAGAGCATTACTTACTTTCATGCTCCCCTGTTCCCACCTTTTGCATTTCTTACATTTTTCTACTGTCCAAGCTACATTTCCACAGGGTTCAGCTGCTATAGGCATTCATTTTATTGACTAGCTTGCAATAGTGACTTCTTATAAACAGTCAAGACTTTTCCTTACCTTTAGTTTGAACTGGCACAGCATAGAACAAGTCTGGGCTTATAACTTCTGTTACACAGACAGATACGGTCTCATCTACAGCCAATTCAATTGGCTTCCAGTGCCCAAGTGAGGTTTCTATTAGAAATAGTAAGAAAATGCAGTGTACGGCTTTCCTCCAAACACATACATATTATAAGTAACTGTTACAGAATACATATTTGAATTTTAGAGACAACTGCATGGCTTCAAGAACTGAAATCTAAACCAAGAAAATTCTTAATTTGCTGTTCGTACACTATTAGCATGTAAAAGTGGCTAAAGTAAAAAACCACCTCAGAAAAATAAGATATTGGAAAGTAAACAAGGGAAAAGTTTCAGTTTAGCAAATTTGTCATTCTCTACTATCAAATAGCATTCATTTAAGACAAACACAGCAATTTCTATCTTTCTCTTTTTGTCTATAATGCCACCTGCAGGGCAGCTTGTGTTTAACTGTAAAAGCTGACAATATAATCAAGATTACACATTTATTATTAACCACAGTTAAATAGCAAGATCACAGTTAAAGGCTGGAATAGTGAAAATTCTTGCTCAATCTCCAAGTTAACATTCATTTAATTACCTTTTTTGTTGTCAGACTTCTGTGGGAAGTTTTTTTTATCTTGTAGAATTTCCTTCACAGCCAGTTTTTCAGAAGTTAGTATCTCATTGATCACTTTTGGATGACCTGTGGAATTGTCAATAAGCTCTACGCCTGCCCCGTTGCTGGAAAGGGAAGTTACTCTGGCTTGAAGCTTTATCCCTGCAGTGTACATATGAAATCTTGCTGTAGCTTCTGGAATCCACTTGCTATTACCAGGCTTTATACCTAAGGAGGTAGGAGAACTGTTCAAAATACCTCCATCAAGTGACTTGCTGCAACATTGTACTTTTGTTAAAGGAAAACACAAACCTTTTTATTTTTTTTTAAAGCACAATTCAAATAGCAAGGCTACTTTTACTATCTTAGGGATATACATTGTACTTCACTCAACTAGTCTCCCTCATGCTGCTTTCTTCTCAAATAACACATTCCCTCAGCACTCCTGGATTTTCTTTTCTACATATCATGATATTCTACCCAGTAAATCCTTGTGCACAAAAAACACTGTTAATACTGTTTATCAATCAGTTTAATATTACCTTTTATCAAAGGAACAGAAAAACAAAAGTGTTTTAAGAGACAAAAAAACCAAACAGCAAAAGACATCTTGACGAACTGTGGTTTTGAGCTTTTTCCTGTTTCCACATCTTTTATTTTTAAACCAAGTAGACTACATTAGAAAGAAAGAATAATTGTAGAATTCTGAGTGATTTGGTGTGGAAAAGGAAGAGGCAGAAAATTGGTAGAAGACTAAGAAACAGCAGTACGGCACCAAACTCCACAGGAATCAAATGAAACATCCCTACAGAGAACTGACTGAAAGGCCAACTTGCTTCATAAAAACAGATGAGCTCCTTTGCCTGCAAAAATTTTGAGAAATAATTAAGTTGCACAAAAGCACATTTACTCCTAGCAAAGCAGCATCCAAAGCTAGTAAGCACTACAGATGAAGCAGAACTAAATGACAAGTTCCCTTTGACTGGTAAATCAGTGAATAACCTCCATGCAGATCACTCCACAGCACTGTCAGGAGTTCAGGAAGAGCGACCATAAATGCCAGTCTGCTGTGTAATAATGCTAAAACAATGGCTTCCGCAATTTCCAGAAGCTGAAAGCAACACAGACATTTATTACAAAACCAGGAAAAAACCCACAAAATAAAAAAAAAAATGAAAACCAGTTCCGTGAAGTATACCCTGCCACCACCTCCTTCCCTTAAAGCAGCAAGTCTCTAAATGCAACAGCTCTTATAAAAGAAAAAGAATCCATAAGAAGTTCCACCTGAGAGCCAGCATTTAATTCCTTGAAATGGAAGTTTTAGGAACGAGGATGAGATCGGCCGTATTTTATCCAGTGGTACTTCCTCAACATTTCCATAGTCCACAAAGAATACTTTAACAGTTCCATCTGAAGTAACTTTTTGCACCAAAGCACGGTACCAGTTACCATCATCTAATTTTAAAAAAAGTTTAAAAAAGAAAAAAAATTACTTCACACATTTTAGTAAGTAAATCGAATTCTTTGCTATCCTGTGTCAATGCAAACTATCCGCTCTTTTTTTTTTTTTATGTTAACCCTGTAAAAAAGAAAATTTAGTCTTCTACTTACCAGAGAAAAAAGCACAGCAAGGATCTCCATTCTCAGGCTTAATAATATTTGGTGGAGTTTTCCGACAGTATTCAGACAATGATTTGTTAAGTAAGTTTAGGGCAAGTAACTCTGAAAATTAGAAAGAAAAAAAAACAAAGACAAGAGCAATGAAATAAGGTGACTTGAACTTTATCAACACTGTTTTCTGTATAGTTTACTTATAAAAGATTCGATGGGAGATTTCTGTGAATTTTAGAATTTCATGAAAGAACTCTTGACACTGAGTTGAACTATTTAGAAACAAAGAATCATAGAATTGTCTATGTTGGAAGGGACCTTGAAGATCATCTACTCCAACCATCAACCTAACTCTGATTAAAAAAAAAACCAAAACAACATCATCACTAAACCATGTCTCTAAGCACTATGTCAACCTGTCTTTTGAGTACCTCCAGGGATGGTGCCTCAACCACTTCCCTGGACAGCCCATTCCAATGCGTAAATAGCATTTAATTAAAATGCTTAGGAAGAGGTGAGATAGCTGATATTTACTAACAAGTTAGTACAATATGATAGCAAAGTGACCAGTAATTCTTCCTGCTAATCCATCAAGCATCCTCCATTCCAAAATCTAAAGTGTATTTTACAGCCAGATAACACCAGGGGAATTCTCTAGTTCAGCCAGTGCATATGACACGTTATGGGATCTCACTCTGCTTCTGAGTGAAAAATCAGGAAGCAAACAAACTAGCAGGGAAAAAAAAAAAAAGCTGAATAAACTTACCACTGTTATCTGAAATCTGACAGTAGAATTCTCCAGGATTGTACAGCGTACACACTATGACGTCTACTGTTTGTTTAAGAGTTAATTTGCTCCACTTGCAAATGCTTTTGTTCATTGTGTCCTCTACAGAGGACAGAGAAGAGAGAAGCAGAGGAAGGAAGACAAATTAGAGGATTTTTAGAGGGAAAAAAAAAAAAACAAATACAGACATCCTGAATATTCATTCATGTCTTCAAACTTGTTATAAATAATCCAGCAGACTGATTACCAGTGAGGGCCTCTTTGCAGAATAAAATCAAGAAAAAGAAATGTGCCAGTTGCTTAATGTATTTGATCACTAATGAGAAGGGCAAGCCATAGATGAGCAGGGAAGAGTAATCACACAAAGAGGTACAGAGCAGGTGGCAATAACCTGAGCAAGAGGGACTCTGGGGAACCTTGGTTCCTGGGAAACAGGGTAGGGGGTATAGAGGTAAAGAGCTGTCACCAGAAGTAATGGAAATGGTCTAAGGAGGAGAGAGAACATAAAGATTAGTAGAAAGACTGGTTGCAGAAATTCGCACTGTATATTATTATAAGGTACCTGAAAGAAACTTATTATTTCACAGAAGTTGTAGAACAGATCATGTGAAAACCAAATTATGGCCCCTTGGAGAAGCTACTGTTTCCACCATTAGCACATTATTAAATCTTCCTGTGTTTTTCATAGCTGTTAAATTTGTTATAGCTTGTGGCAGGCAGCTTGTGACATGCAGAAATAGTTAGCCTTTTTAAGGCTCAATTTCAAGTGGTTGGACTCTGACTTTGGTAAACCTTTGCAGTTTTAAGTGTTTGGGCTTTTTTCCTGAAAATGAAGCTCAAGATAAGTTTTGAGCTTCAAGTATGGCCACGCTGAGATGCTGTTCCACCTACCCAGTACTGCGTCCGCCAGCCGATTACTGTAGGAAGTCCTATTGCCAACAGGCAGAGGAAATGAACCACAAAACAACCCCACCCCAAAAAAAAATTAATAAAATAAAATACAAAGTTCAAAAGAATCTCTCAACTCTTCTTTGTTTTCAGTGGAATACAAGACTACCCTTCACTGCCAGATCCCTACTGGAAGGGACAAAGCAGTCGGTATGTTTTGAGAAATACTCAAAGAAGTAGAAGCTGGATGAATTTTCCACTCCAGAAGGAAGAAAGATTGACGAGAAAAATAAAAATTAACAAACAGCTCAAAGTTTAGAGAAAGTTTTAAGATGCTTAGCAACTGTGAAATATAATTGTTTATTCTTTCATGTGATGGTGAGATTTCTTCTAAGTAGTTGTCTAAATGAAAAAAAATACATTGTTTATTAATTTCTGGCAAGTTCACTGAAATCTACTCATATCATGCTGGATCACAGCAATCACTAAGTTTAAATAAAGCAAACAAGTTAATGAAATATTATTTTGCAAGTTGACAGATTAATGTATCTGTTGGAATTCCAACATAAAAAGAACAAGTTTTAAACCACATAAGACAAAAGTTGATAATCTGTTTAGAACCTGCATTCAAAAGCTCCCACTTGGTGTGAGAAGTTTAGAAGAAGGTGAGAAGAAACCAAGAAACCCATGAAGTATGAAACAGGTCCAGGATGGTGGCAGAGATGAACATGCGTTTGCATATAACCATGAAAGTTACCATTCATTTGAATTGTATAAAAGATTCCTTTTTCTCTGAAGAAAGATAACAAATAAGCACAACCTAGCTACAAAGCATTTAGTGAGGAAGATCAAAATTAAGGGATTTGGACGTAGCCTTGACAAAAAGGCTTCTCCCAGTTTTCATTACAGACCAATAAGGAGAAAATACATAGCTTTACCAGATACGGGATAGAAAAGAGGGTCTTATCATGCTTCATATGACAGAAGCTAGTAATCTTCCCACAACACAAAAAAATATGACATAAAATTTACAAATCTCTCAAATTGAAGCTTTGGTCATCAAATGCAAAAAACGCAATTTAGGCATAGCCTTGAAGTTGTACAGGCTACTGCAGTCAAACAGATTTTCAAGGAACAGATATGTCGGTTTAGGTTTAAAATATAGGACAATGCAGATCAAATACTCTTTGAGCTAAAGGACAAGGGCATAAGAATGAGCAGGTATTAACTAGTCATATCATGCTTCAACCAGAAATTGTAAGGCTTCTAACCAGAGAAAGTGAAATTCTAGTATAGTCATCCAGAATTAAGCAACTGCAACTTTGTTATGTATGCACACGTATATACATATACACAGACATACAGACACACAAGCAAACGCAATTTCCTCATGACATAGTGGCAAAGTTGCCACAGCCAAACTGCAGAGCTGTGAAGGCTACACTTCATGACTCAGGCTGGAAAGTTCTTACCAGTTAAGAACTTGCAAGTCAAATAATGCCAGTTCAGCAGGATGTACTCGTAACTCACCATTTGCTTTAACATCACTCGCTCCGATTGCCGGTAAGGCCATCCTCGATTCCCCAGCTGCACAGCCCTTCTCTATAAGACAGCTTGATATATTTATTACTGGAGTCACTGATGCATCTACAAGCTCCACCACAGATCTAACATCATCTTTATCCACCACTTTTACTGTGAACACTTTGTCTTTCACCAGTTGGTTCATTAAAAGGGTAGTTTTTGAGGTCCAGGCTCCTAATGGTGGCTTTATACCTAAAAAAGTCACACAGTAAGGAAAGGTTCTGAGGACAGTCCAAGTCTCAACAATATGTGGAAAGGTACAATGACACTCTTTAATAAAAACAATAGATTAAGCAGCAGACATACCAAGTAACTCGCCCCAACTCATGCTTGTAACAAGATTCCAAATCCAATTATATAGATTCTGAACTTTTGTAGTGCTTGGATTTAACAAAAATCTAGCAAAGATCACGTACAATTAGCCTATTGCACAAAGAGAATTCAGATTTAATTCTTCCTTAGTATGAATGTCTAAGAAGTGTCAGTCTTTGGGTCTCATGAATACAACCTATGGTTTTGAACAACATTAACCATCACTCAGCTAACGCATCTGCTACAGTAAGCTCCTTCCTCAAATGTTTACTCTTTATGCTACTAAATTTATTTCTAAGATATAAGTTATAACTAGAACTTTATACTAACGGATTAGCAGAATTTGCCTTCCAGAAAGGTATATTTTATGCAGCAGTAATCTTTGACTCTAACCAGGAAACATTTTATCTGATCACTTTGTGTCCACGTTGTGTTTAGGACCTTTCTTGGTCCTAGAACACTCATTAGCAGCTACAGGCATCATGATTTGCCCCCAAGAAGAGATTTCTTTAGGTCACATGCCATATGCATTGGTTTCATCTCTACACACAAGAGAGGCATTGTTTTATGTTTTCCTCCAAAGTAAGAGGTTAGAATGCTGCTCTGAACTTTACTAAAAAATTTCAAAAGCAGGTTAAATAACAAGTATTGTAAAGGATATCTAAAGATAGACATCAAGTATTCTAAAGGAAGGGTATGGAAGCAAAGGGGCAGCCTATCTTGCATAGTGATGGGAATAAACAAGGAAAATAAAAAATTTCCAACAGCAGCTTATGCTGTTCTATGTAGGACATACAACAAGTAGGTCAAAACCAACAGATTGTGATCCTGGCTTGAGACAGAAGAATGAACTAGAAAGAGTCAAAGTCCTTTCCAACTTGACAGATTTCACAAGCCTACAGAGAGGAGTCTACCAGCAGTTTCACTAGATTTGGCCCAGGGGAGGGACACATACACAGTTCTGAACTTCAATATACGAAATGAAATTTTACCTTCCCCTGCAGCATTAGAAACACAACAGATATAAGAATTCCACAAATCCAGTAGGTGACTGAATTTTTACTTAGAACAAAAGCACATGCAAAACCTAACAGGTATGTTAAAACAGCAGTTTTCCAAACACGTAACTGCAGGTCACCAGGTACATTAGGGAAGATTTGTCACGTCCTGTAGATATGCTGCAACAATTAAGAATTCTGGAAATAATGCTTACTATTACCTCCACCTTTCCTTGTATTTCAATATAAGACACTACAGATGGTTATCTAACCCCACTTACTTGGCCTCTATACAGTTTGAAACAGTTTATAATTTATTTCATACCTGCCAAAGTACATTTTATGGCTTGAGCTGGCAAGTCCATTAATCTTGGAATCATCGGACGAAGTCTAGTCAGCGGAAGAACTTCACGATTACCATAATCTATGTAGCCCACCAAAACAGTCTCTTCAGAAACATATTCTACAACAGCAGCACGATACCAAAGATTGTCTTCTAGAAAGGAAAATACAGAGGTTCATTGACTTGCTTTTAACTTCTGAGACCAGAATGATTTTCTGGTGCAGACCACTACAAAAATACGTCAATCTCAGTATAAAAAACAGCAGCATTACAGTTCACACAAACCTTCACAACAGAGAGATGTCATCATTTGCTACTAATAATTTTTGAAATCACTAACAAATGCTATCCACAGCTAAAACCAGACACAAATAAATGAAATTTATATGAAACATTTCTAAACTTACTTATAAAATGTGGGGGTTTTTTTGTAGTAAAGCGACATAAGAGTCATATTTTCACTTCATTTTTACCTGTGAACTGGGCACAGCACACATTTCCAACAGGAGGGCGGAAAGCTGGACTACTGGGAAATTTGCCACAATGTTCATTAAGAGACACCTGAAGCTCAGCAAGTTGACCTGATGTTAAAATATGTAAGTTTTGGAACATACATAGTCTTGTCATTATTACAAAAGTACACAAATCTCGAGTTCAAACTCTGGAAGAACATCTTGTAGTACAACAGAAATAATTTCAGATAATGTTTAACATAATACCAAAATAGTGATGAAATTAGGACTCTTCAATCAGTAAGATCAAAGAGAGTCCTCACATGAGTCTGAGGAATCACAGTGGTAAGAAGAACAGACAGGGAAAACCACTCACAGACTTTTTCAACACAGGAACAAAACTGAAGCCAGTAGGAAATGAAACCAAGCTAGTGGAGGCACGCTAGAAAGAAACCAAGGAAGACAGCTCTTCAAACAACAGGCAGATGATGAGTGTCACTTTTTGTCGAAGGACACGCTATGCTGTGAGTCCACCCAGAATTCAAAGGCTGTGCAAGTACACAGAAGAGAAACCCACTGTAGGAGATACACCAAATCACATCAAGCTCCAAAAGCCCTTTTAGCTGGAAAAAAAAAAATGCTGGCTCTGACAGCACAAGGAGGACACATCACACAAATTTACTCTGCTCTTATTCTCCCCAGACATCTGTTTATGACACCGTGGGAGATGCACCAGAAATCGCTGCAGCCTAGTATTCTATACTATAGTGTTACTTATGGTCTTTTACACCAAAGCAGGGGTGGGGCACTATTATCTGGTCTTCTCATACTAAGATATCCTCCCCTTAACTATGTAACAAAGAAGTTCAGTCCACAAATCCAGCCTATTAAGGAAACACTTCCCTCCAGTGGTAAAGCAACAAGGCATCAAAGTAATTAGAAACCCACTTGCATTTTTGGAACACATGGGAGAACATATTTAACATTAAATATTTCTGATACAAATTGATTTCAGATTGCTAAAATCCATGCGACACCATCTTTATACTTTGCACTACCCAGACTGCTCACAAATTATCATCTTACATTTGATTAAGTGATATTAACAGCTAATGCTGCCAAAAACATCCTCTACAAGACCATGGCTCTTAACTAAGGCATGGCCTAATGTTCCAGGGTCATTTCAGGTCAAACTACAAGACCAGCAACACTCTCTAATGCAGAGAAAAATGCCATACTCGGTATCTTACATCCCATTTCCAACGTGTCACTTACGGGCATTGTGTGTCTGCTGACAGAAAAAGATTTCTGGATTTTGAACGCAGGAAACCACACCGGAAAATGTATCTCCAATACATAGGGAGACACACTCTGAATTTGCAGTGTGAAGAAATTCTTCATCTTTCGGTATTTTTTCTTTACTTCCCTTAGAAAGGCTTTCTGACACTGTATGGGGGAAAAAGGAAAAAGAGGTTACTGATCAAAAGCTGGATGACTTTGAAATGTACAGCCTCCAACCTCACCAGTCAGGATTCAGAAACTAAAAACGCTGTGCTAAATTAAACATTATTAAGCATAAGAAGATATTTCAGGTACAGACATTTTAAGATGACCTCTAAATGGAAAGGTAAAATAAAATAAAATTAAAAAAAATATACATAAATCGAGGGGTAGGTTGGGAGAGTGAAAAGAGAGAGAAGCGCAAAACACTCTCCTCTTTTAAAGGTATTGCACAGGGGTAGCAGGAGGGAAAGTGAACATGAACTACTTATTAATTGTGTTGGTTTTTTCCGCCCCCACGCTACCAAGTACTTACCAAAACCTGGAAGAACAATGTCAACAGCAAAACTCAGCATCAGTTCCTCCTGTAATACGTCAACAACAGTTACTGAACAGTGCTTTCCCATGAGCTGGGAAGAAAAGTTAGTGATGCCTTCATTCCGTCCTTTTTCTTTTGGATCATAATTAGCAAAGGAACACTTAATGGCCTGAAAAGAATTACAAGAGATAGAAGGCTGTTTGCAACTAATAATTAAGGCCCTCAAAAACATCATCTTGCATATAGAAGTTAAAGCTGCTGTTGGAATTTGAAGCGCTATCAACTAACTTCTTTACAAGAGAATTAAGTTCAAAATGTAAACTATGTTTCCTCTGAATCTGCCACTATTTATAGTGGGAGATAATATAATTACTAATTTGTAATGGAAGACATTCAATTAGTACGGCAATGAACCGACACCAACAGCTGTCTTTACTCCAAACAAAGTTTGCCCAAACTATAAGCAATTTTCCACTACTGCATGAGATCAGATCAGAACATGTAGGCAGATTGTTTCCTCTGGTGTGTAAGGGCCGTGTGAACTTACCCACCCTGCAGGTGGTTTTTTTTTCATCAGTTCAGAACCCAAGAATTCTGTGACCAGGAAGAAAAAGAACCAGGTAGCCTTCCTCACTCCTATGGAATAGCTAGGGACCATCTGAGAAAGTGAAACTTAGCACAGTATAGCAGTTTTTATCCATCACTTTCACTGAACGCAAAATACTGTGATAGTGACAGTTACACTGAGACATGAGTTACACTCATTTTAGAGCTATTCATTTAAAATACCACAGCTACTTTCGGGAAAATAGAACTCACACATGGAGGAAACAGCAGTTCCACGTCTTTGCGCAGAGCTTTAACCCAAGAGAGTGGAACATTCTCTTCGTTTCCATGATCTATATAGAATACTTGTGCTTTCTTTTGCAATATATCCACATCTTTTACCAGTGCTCTGTTCCAGGTCTGTGTAGGAATAAGTGATAATCTTAGTAAGAGCACAACATATTTTGCTTTACTTCATCAGGTTCCTTTATCAACGAAGGCACTGACCAATTCTGAAGCAACTCAAATGAACACAACTCGCCGCAGTGTTGACTGGGGTGAGGATAAAATTCTACTCCTATGGATATCAGCTACTGTACAGTAAGTCAAGAACTTCCTAACAATGGAGGAGAAAAAAGGGAACAAATACAAAAAAAGGGTAGGAAGGGAAAAAGAAACTAGATATGGCTATAGAAATGCAAACAGAAAAGTCACATAAGAAATTAATTACGAATAACTTCCTTAAATAACCAGAATCATATTCCAAACTGTTCTAATTTGCCAAGAACACACATAGCCTTCATGAAAAAACAGTGCCCATACAGCTCAAGTACATAAACACATAGAAATAAACCTTTTAGAGGGAGCAAGAAAATCAATACCTCACATTTGAATTCCAGATGTTATAAAGTTACTTACTACCAGAATTCCACCACAGTAAACTGATCTCTAATTAGCAGCCTCCACTGGTAGAGGCATAAAAGCAAAATATGTAAAACATGAGCTCAACATAGAATGTCTATTTTATAGACAATCAGATATTACCTGATCCAGAGAACACCTTGCAACGCAGACTTCCCCTTTGACAGCAATATATTGTTCTTGAATAACTGTGTTAGCATAACAGTCTTGCAGTTTCACATAAAGCTTGTTGATCTGGTCTAAAACTTCTGGAGAAGTCATCTGTATATAAAATTCACTTGGACTCTTGAATTCTGTGACTGTACCCTAAAGAGAAAATACAGCAGATGATACATATGCAAGAACAACCTACGGTATATTACTTGGAACCAGCGTTCATTTCAATAAATGCATCTCAACCTATACCTGATTTTGTTCTTTTATTTTGAATCTAGAAGTAATTAGCTGCAGGGAACAAACCAGTAATGTTGATCTTAACAGAAATAATCTTCCTCACTTACTTCCCCTGCTCCCATTTGCACTTATTCATCTTTATAAGAATAAAGGAATTTTACATGTGAGCAAAATAAGACAAATTGCTGAGGTGACACACAGCTATGTATGCTTAACAAAAGCTTCAAATGCAACCTAACAAAGCGTCAAAGGAGTATCACAAAATAAAAGTACCTGTACTTCCATAGCTTTTTTGATCCCTAGAGTCTGAAGATCCGAAAGCATTATTTTCTTGATGGGTTCTTCTGTCTTGAGGAAATCCACAGATGTTGAATTACCCTGTTTAAAACAGCTACAAGTTATGTTTAAACTGGAGTTGTTCAGCTGCAGCTACTTGTAGTAGCAAATGAAAAAAGGAATTTATATCATTTCAAGAAGCATGTAAAAAAGTGCTTTTTTTGACTTTCAATAAGAAGTCATACAGAACTTGTATTACTCTTGAAAATAACTTAAAACATTGTCAGAGACATACTGAACAGACAATGAAAAACAAGTGCTGAAGTCTCACACATTTACCTCTTCCTTTCACACCTGTTTTACAGGACAACTCAGATATATTTTCTGCTCGTGATGCTCTCACAAATAAGAGGAATTGAATTTCACCTGCTTCCTTACATTTAGCGTAACATACCTAGTGCATACCATCTGTGTCATCCTAGAAACACTAGGAAAAATAATCTTATACACATCGTTAGGGAAAACCTCTTTTACGCTTGGACCAACATACTGCAGACAATGCAGAATGAACGAGATTACTCTTACAACTGCTAAATTAATTGTTTACTTGCAACAAAGATCCTTCTATAACATTTTCCATAAAAACACATCTTACGCTACAATAGCAAAATACATTAAATATCGTTCAGTGTCCAATATAAGCTCTCTTCCTTCCGCCAAACTTGCTCAAGATTCAGATGAACCAGTGAAAAATAAAACCTTCTGTTATTTCAAAATAAATTTGCTACAAATTGTTTACTCATATTGTATGACCTCTTGATATAAAGGTTTCTCACTATCAGCTGATCAATTTTACTAGAACACAGTCACACATACACACAGCAGAAAGCTATCAGGATGAAGTGACAGAAGTCTCATCACCCAAAATGAAGCCTCCTTTCTAAATTCCTTCAAAAAGTTAAGCAGATGAACGAGCTCCTTCCTTCAAAGCAGCATATGACAAAGGAGCTTTCTAGGACAGTGCAAACATGGGGCTAGTTGGGGGTACCCAGATTTACTCGCTTAAGTATCATTCCAAGAAACGACAAAGTCAGCAAAATCAACTGCAGAATAGTTCACAGGGAGACTACAAGAAATGTTTGGCTGAAAGTAAGATCAAGAGAGGCTTCAAAGCATTAAAAAGGAGAACTGTGTCATGTTTAATTCCTGCTACAGCAAAGAAACAAAAGCTTATCTGCATCTCTTACTATACAATACTACATTACATGTATTTCTGAACTAATTTAAAAGGCTCCAAGCATCAGTTCATGATCTACGCAGAAAACAAGAAGATACCAGAATTTTTCTGAATTGGACAAGCTACATCTATTTCCTTCCTAAAATGCTTCTCTAGCAACATCATGCATGTCTTGATTTTGAACTTTTTCACAAATGTTTTTTCAAACTAAAACAAGTTGTCTGATAGCATTGCTAAGGCTCTAGAAGTAACATTTTGTTATTAACTTTTGATATGAAAAAATATCTAAAATTAGTAGATTATAATATTTGGAATTTGTTCCTTTCCTGTGCAAGTTAAATTACAAATACTGCAACTAGCTCACAGTAAATCCATTCAAGACATAGTGAAAATCGTATTCTATACCTTAAGACAAACTCCCTTCTCAGTTTTATCAGGTAACTTGCCTCCATTGTTATTACTCACACTGTAATAATTAAGAAAAAAAAAAAAGGAGTTAATTTTAAAGAACTAGACAAGTAGCATTCATAAGACTTACTTGCAATTAAGACAAAGTCTGCGTTCATAGTATGACGGTTTTGTCAACCGTTATTCCTCCCCCAAGAAAATGCAGAATGGTAGATTTATTAGATCCCTGTCATGCAACACTTGGTCTGTTTTCCCTGATGCCATCAACAAAACATAAATTAGTTTTTATTAAAATGGAGAATGCTGTTGTGGAGTTCTAACACTGTGATCCTAAGCAAAACTTAAGAACTATAAATTCATAAAAAAAGAAATGGTGCTATTTCAATTGAATATGTAAGCAATACCCAGATAACATATATACCAGATTGTCCCCCCATTCAGTCACTGTAAAAAAACTTGTGGAAAAAAACCCATCCCTCTTGTAAATGTTTATTACGGACACCTGCTTGCAAGTTCAGTGCACTGTTATCATCATGCTAGTGATTGTCGGTTTAAATGCTCAGATCACTCCCCTAAACTATTACAAAGCCAGCCAGTCCATTTATTCTGTGTCATAACCTAATGGTGCTTACTTTAATTGAAACAGATTAGAGAGTGATCTCTTGAGCATCTAAACTAGCATAGTGAGCAGCTAGAGAATGGCCTGGCTGAGACAACTTCTTCTAATTGAGCTGTGCTCATCAAAGATAAAATATCCATGAAGTTCACTGAGGCTACAGTTAGATTCAAAGGATGCCTCTTCAGACTCTGTTAAATGCAATCCATTAACAATGCCATTGCTGAAAAGCATGGTCTCATTTGCCCTCCCTTCCTCACGTCATCAATAGCAATAACAAAGTCATGTGATAAACTCATATTCTTTTACTGCACGCTCATATAGTTCTGACACAAGTAAAAATAATGCATTTGCTTTAAATCACACTACAGGACACCTTAAGAACTCCAACAATATATTTCAAGTCACCTTCCTAAAGCAGCAGAGCTGAGTTTTCAGACAGGTATGAGATAATGTAGTACTAGCCTAAGAATAAGCAACATATTTTACTGTAATAGTGTTTTTATGTAGTCTTTTAAGTTGTCTCGGGAGGGATGTTGCCTTTCAGTAAAAATTATTTGGCAGAACTTTGAACAAACTTACTTCTGTTTAACTGGCTCACATACAACACTATGTGTTGACCAATCTTTCTTTTGACAATCTGCAGAGCAATAGTATATTTGCTTGCATTGGGAACATCTGAGGGATCCTAAAAAAAAAAAAATAATAGGGTAAAAAGGAATGTCAGGGAGAAACATCTATATGAGAAGAGACAACAGCTGTTAAGATACAGTCTCCGTGTATTATTAAATATCTGCTTCACAAGACAGTTTCACTATAGTTCTAAGCGCATGTAAATAGGTATTTGTACTCACATGTACCTATCAGACATTACTGCCCCAGATGTCCCAAATTCCTTCTATACTTAAGAAGGAAAAAGAAAACCCAAAGATTCTTCATTAAGGAGATGCTCTCTTCTGTTTATCAGTTCTGTACTCCAACTATGTTTTGAATAGTCACTACACTTGCATCTGAGAGGTTAGAATATACATCTATTTTAAGACATTTCTAAGCAAACCCTCTGATCTGGTTTCACTGATAAATATACTATGCATCACAGACTACAGGACAACAGGCACTTACCAAACAGACCACAATGATGGCAAGTCCTCATTTGAGGGGCTGGTACTAATGAATTAAAGAGACTCTTCTCATAGCCAATAGAGAAAGCATTTTCAGAGGAATATTGCGATTTCTTTTGCTTCTCGTGAACCAAGTCAGAATGTGACACCTGTGGACAAAAAATCTGAAGTGAATCTTACCAGAAAAAAGCTGCCCATTGGGGTATAAATATTCTAATATACCAAAATGTGACAACAAAGAGAGACAAAACTTCAAAGTTCTAGAAGGAGCAATGTATGCTGATCTTTTCTGCTCAATACAAATGTTCAGAAGATTTAGAGCAATTATAAAGTGCAATAACTCACAGTATTTCCTTTATTGGCTGCAGCTGTCAACAGCAAGTTCCCTCTGCTGGTTATGCCTTCCATGGAACTTCCTAGAAACGTAAGTATTTGCAAAGGGATATGATTAAAAACACTAAAGTCTGCATTTTCTATGGAGTATTTGTATCAAGACACAAGGCTCTTATCTATTCCTACAATTCTGCTAGCACGTTTGAGCAAATGGAGATGCTGGGACCATGTCACGCTGCGGAAGTCACTTCTTGTTATTGCTCCAACATCATGCTATTCAAACCTACCATCAGCGATATTATTAAAGCAACACTTTTACCTCTCTGTGCTTATCACTCCATTTAAGTCTTAATGTCCTCCATCCACAAATTTAATTAAATTTGTTCAGCAGGAACAAATTAAATTAATTTCTAATATCCATAGGGCAAAAATTCAGAAAATGCAATTTTACAGTAGCTGAAACAGAACAAGTTTATTTCAATACTGTTAAACATGTAGTCTATGTTAAGTTTATACTTATACATAGTTTTATCACATCAACAAGTATTCAGAAATACAATACGCTGAAATAAGGTTTTGACTTTCCAGTGAGTGCCTTATAAGCCTTGTAGTCTTTCCAGTGAGTTTATTATTTATCAAACCACTCTTACAAGACAAACATTCAGCTAAGGCTGCATACCAATACACTAGGAACTTTGTTTTTATAAGTGGGCACCTCACAAAAAAATTGTTTCGGTTGGAGACTACCCATACCATTCAGAGCTTGCTCCAGTCTGGCAGGTGTATTAGCCCAAGTCCTCTACCAGCCAACATAAAGCTCACGTGGCTTTTTTTTCTCCCCCTGGAAGCAAGCTGATCTTGTACACTTTGCCTAAACTGAAACTCTTGCCTAACATGAAATAAAATTTCATGAGCACTCCAGCTCCAAGATGGCTGCGTATCAAGCTATCTCAGATCTCCCAGAATCAAGTCCTTTCCTCCTCTTTTCCCTCCCATTAAAAGAGAACATGGATCAGACAGTACTGAGGCAGTGATGAAGGCAAGAAACACTGCTGGAGGAACTCCTACTCCCACAGCATGCATCTGTGCCAAATTCCCCAGTACTCCAATTATCCTGTTTTCTCAATTATCTAAGACATTCCAGCCCACACAAGTTTGGATAATTAGGAGTTGCTGTATTTATAAGCCATACTCATACCGATGATGTTTATCAATAATCAAGCATATACACAATTACAGAAGAACAAAGTCAAGATGCCTTTGTCAAGCTTTGGACAAAGTCTCTCTTTTATTACACTTGTGCTGCAGTTAAAACTTTGTGCATTGTTTCAACACTTGGCAAAAAATACCCTGTATCGTTTGTTCACAAAATACTGACTTTTGTTAGATATTTCAGAAATTCAGCCTCAAAACTGAGAGCTTTTCAACAGGAAGTCAGCACTTGTGGTTCTGCTGCTTGAACCTCCACCTACAGCTTTATTACCTTTGTTCTTTGTGTGAAGCGTTTCCGCCATCGTGTAAATGTTCGGATCAGAGTATGATGAAAGGCGGCTGCAGGCCAGGGAACTACAAAAGCATGGATTTAAAGATTAATTCAGGCAGGCACACAAATTAAATATTAAAATATTTTACGGAATCATAGAATTGCCTAGGTTGGAAGGGACCTCTAAGATCATCTAGTCCAACGAGAATTATAAAAAAAACAAACAAACAAAACACAAAACAAAACACACCAACACTAAACCATATTCCCGAGCACCATGTCAACTCATTTTTTGACTATTTCCAGGGATGGTGCCTCAACCACTTCCCTGGGCAGCCCGTTCCAATGTCTGATAACCCTTTCAGTGAGGAAATTTTTCCTAATATCCAACCTGAACCTCCCCTGGGGCAACTTGAAGCCATTTCCTCTTGTCCCATTGCCTGTAACTTGGGAGAAGAGACCTACCCCTGCCTTTACAGAAAACTATGTTCTGAAGCTACACTTAAACATCAGTTTTGGAAGACTAATTTCTTTATTTAATTTGTACGGTAAAAAGTAAAATACTTTCAGCATTAAAGATCTCCACAACAAACACTCCAGATTAAAAATAATTAACAAAGAGTTCTTCCTTAGAGCACTGAGGAACTGGGGGGCCATCACAACCTGCATGTTAAGGGTGCTGGACTCACAAGGGCCCCCTCTCTTGAGAAAGCCTCACTTTAATTTTGATAAATTGCCCCTATTTTGAAGCATAAGCTGCACTGATGGACTCCAGGTAAAGCCCCGGGGAAAGGCCCTGGGACCACCAGCCATTTCTGAGGGGGCAGAGCCATTGCCCGAGGGGCGACCGCTGCACTGGGCTCTGCCAAAACGAACCTTTGGCACCTGCTTTCCCAATGCTAACAAGCAATATAACTATTTTAAATAGAAAAATACTCTCTCACTACGCTATATGGGAGAAATCAAATTAAAATGAACTCGCAAAGTAAGCTGAGCAGCCTTTGGGCACATGAACCGACATGGCAATCAACTCAACCACAAACGGGCTTTCACAACCGTAACCGAGCAGCACCAGTATGTGCTACTTTAATGCTCTGAGAATAAAATTCATCGTGCCCACCCCACAGTCTCCAGCCGAGGCTCGGCCGCTGCCGGCGCAGGCCAGGCCGCCCTCCCCGCGCCCCTTCTCTCCCTCAGGGCAGCGCTGGGCCCCGCCGCGCCACACGGGAGGCCGGGCCGGCCCCTGACTCGAGGACCCGTCGGCTGGAGGGGAAGCACCGGCCCCAGCACAGGAGAGGCGGCTCCCCGCGGC
>JAHREE010000098.1:1542697-1564177 GCA_033628505.1 Tringa tobata
ACTCCCAGTGTGACACCCTGGAGACCAGCAGAGGATCTCTTGCTGAACTGTAATCTGTGTGTGAGATTAGAGATGTGGTAGTCTGACTTTATTGATGGCTTGCTTTATCTTCTTCTAAACTGCTTTTCAGAAGTTAAAATGTTGCAGGCAGAACACACTAAAATGTGACTGTTGTCCCAGTATGTTTTGTTGTATAAGGAAATTGTTGAAAGAGCATGAGCCATAACTCCCTTTTTATACCAACAAGGAAATGTAATCACTGGCTGCTCTGAATGCTTATGTTGCCATTGACTTTAGGAGGAGATGGTTAAGCTCTGGAAGTATGTGAAACTGAAAGTCTGAAGATGTTTCAGTAGACTGTCAACTTGAAAGGTCATCTGTTTTATGAAAAACAAAGAAAAGTAATCTTGTTCTGTATTGCCTTTGAGTCCTTCTCTTTTTTTTCTGAAATTTTTCAATCATCTGTTCTTGACTTGGCTTTCAAACAATATTTTCTATTGTTGTATAAGACTTGATTTGGGCTTGTTGATGGACGTTTGTTGGTATTGTGAGGTTTGCTATTTCCAAGTGTTGAGAAAAGGACTGAAGAACCAAATACCACTGAAGTGGTTTCTTTGGTCCTAATTAGCAGCTATGATGCTTATCACTACTCAAGGCTAATATTGAATTTCATGAGCTTTTTAAAGAGCTATGGAGAGAAGCAAGTGCTTTAGTAGCATTATTTTGCAGTAGAAATACGTTGAATCAGGAATCTGCAACTTTGGTTTGTGTGGGCTCCAGTAGGAAATACCCTGTACTTAGTTCTGGGTGGGCTTGTTCTGAACTTACCCTCCAGTTGCCAAAAACAATGTTGGAGAGCCTTATGGATAATTTTTTATTTTCAAGTTATAGACCAAGACCCTGCTGCCTCCAATTGAGGATGAAAAAAATAATATAATCAAAACCAAATTGGTGTCAGAAGAGAGGAGAAAATCATAACCTTAATTTCAAGAAGTACAGGGAATACTGATCACTTTTTAAATACCTAATAATATTGTATATAATACTGCCTCTTATATTAATTAGTAGAAGTCAGTCTTCTGTAGAGCTTAGAGTTGACTTATTCAGATCCTTAAAAGATTGAAGTTTTTTGTTTGCTGTTTGTTTGTTTCCAGGGATACTGGAAAACCAGGTTTGAAAGCAGTAGAGCCTTACCATCTTCATGAATGGTGTTTTTCAGTATGCAGTGGTCAGGCAGACATTAATGCCATGGTTGGAATTCTACAACCCTGTTGCGTGTTCTGGAAACAGCATTTGGAAACAGGGCATCGATAGCAAATACACCGGCATCTTCAAAGCCAAATAAACTGAGACCCATTGACACTACAGGTTTGTAGGAAGGTTTGCCAGTGCTCTGACCTTTATAGTGTGAACGAGAGTTATGACTCAGGTGTAGGTGGAAAAGACCTGTCATAGAATGTATGCTTTGTCCAGGTTGTGAACTCATTCATAAACTTCATTTCTTCCCCTCCCTTAAAACATTCTTCTTTGCACGGGTGATGTTATCAGTGCCAGAACGGGAATGCAGGCAGGGCAGTGGTAGTAGCAGGCTGGCACTAGCCTGGTTGTAAGCAGAGTTGAAGATGTGATGCTAAAATCCTGCAATGTTACAGTAGTGCTGTTGCTGGCGTTGCATCAGTTGCTGAAGGAGAGACTGGTTTTCTTAGAAGAGGAAGAGTTGTTTTGTGCTGAAGACGCTCTACTAATGGAATATTACAAGTCTGTATAAGCACTTAACTATCCAAGTCTTGTTTGAAGTTCACAGTGAAAGGATGCGGTTGCTAAGCTTTCCCCTGAGCTTCCAACACTGGGACTAATATGACAAAAAAATAGCACCGTCAAGGTGTAACCCATGACTTGTGATGGGAACAAATTCAGTCCTGCTTATTAAACTTTAACTGATGAACTTTATTTTGGAGTTGCACTGTTAGTTGACTGCATGTGTGGAGTTAACATGAGCATAATATTAACCGATTGCATGAGATCTGTAGGAAACCTAGTTGATGCCTTGAAGGAATTCATACAACATTGCCCAACTATCTAACTTGTGACATAAGCAAAGAAAAGCAAAGATGAAGTTTAAGTAAACCTTGCCTTCTAACGTATTTGACTCATGTTAAAAGCATTGATAGAAATGCTGAGATTTGCACCTCGGCACTGCCATGAGGCTATTCAATCTGTGTTTATGTAAAGTCAGATTAAAAAAAAAGAGAAAAATAATTGAGATTAAGTATTAAACTGATAAAAGCAAGGAAACCCTGAGAGTACCCATTGCGTACATGCGCTGTTCCACTCCCTTCCCTTCAAGCAAGTGCATCAAAGCAAGTCTTTGTATGAGCTGAATCAGGGAGCTGTGTCAAGATATGCCTGGGGGTGTCCCAGTACACGCCCAGCTTTACCACTAAGACTGTGAGTCACCGTTGTCCTGTCTGTATTGCAGCCCTCTAGCTTTTCTGTGTAGATGGGACCATGTTATGTTGCATCTTCCTTCTTGGCAATACTAGGTGATATCCCAATAGTGCTCTCTGTGAATTAGAGCAGTATTCAGTCTTGGGCAAAAGTGAATTTCAATGAAGCTGAGATCTTTGATTTTTTTCCCCCTACACAGTTGGTATACAGTAGAGCTGCTTTTTGTATCTTGTGATGTAGAACAGGACTTCCTTTAGCTGAATCCTCATTTCTTTATAAACTTCAGTTGAAGACAGAATTATTTCTAGGTTTTGAGTGTCCTCCTTTTCCACTGTTATCTGGTGGTGTGGTGATTAGTCTTTGGAAAGCCATGAAAGATATTAGGCAAAATACAGATAAGTTGGGTATTAATTGGAAACAACAGGAAAGTTTGTTTTGCTAGTCATTGTAATGAGCAGTACACAGTAGCTGAGGATAGTTTGCTTTAGAAAAACAAAAAACCTCACTCAAGTGAAGTAGAAAGGTGTGTTCAGTCTGTTCAGGTTAGTTTAGGTGAAAATATTATTAAGATTACAGATAAGTGCTAAGACAAACTGTAAGACTTCTCTTCCATTTTATTTTTTGTCTTACTGTCTTGTAAAATTTTACAAGAGTTCTAGTGCAATGACAGGTTGGCACTGACTTGGAGAAGCATTCTAGTTTGCTCAAATAATGATTCTTATCTAGTAAAGATGTGAAAAGTTTTTGAAGAGTTTGTTTACAATGAACAACACAACTTTAAGATGAAAAAAAGTCACAACCCAAAACCAGTTTTTTCTTTCATAGTCTTGTTGGAGTATCATTGTATGTAGGATAGCACATAAGCTGGCCTACAGTCTCATCTCGTACCCAAGTGTAATAGGTTGGAAATTAAACCTGAATTGAAATGAGTTGGCAGTCCTGTGGTTTTAACAGTTGTCTGGTTGTTAATTGTTACTTTAATGTCTCTGTTTTAGGATTATCTGTTTAAAGATAATAGAAAGTATTTATTATTCAACTGTGATTCACCTAAGATTATGTTTCTAATAGAGTAATTGGTAGCATGCTATTTAAAGGAAAGGAGTAGTTCTTTGTAGAACAAACTGTTCAGACAAATAAATTGTGGTCTTCCTAATAAATGCTGTGGCATTTGTGAAGCTTTTTTATGTGTAACTTCGTTAAGTCTTGCTTTGGTTGCTGCATATGTGTGGGACTTGTGGAGAAAACTCTAAAAATCATAATCATTCTCTTCAGTGTTCTTCAGCCAATAAATCCTCATTAGCTCTTTGAAATAAAGTTCATCCCCAGTGTTACACTGGATTATATTACATCTCATGTTAACACTTGAATTTGCATTTGAAGACTGGCTGAGTCACTTGGACTCTGTCTTTTTGTTGCCCAGGAACCTGCAAAAGGGAAGTGGATCTATAACTGAACCCTTCAAATGGTGCTAAAGTGCAGTTCCTGCTTTTGCTGGCCTTTTCTGATGAACGTCAGAACTCCTTAGGGAAAAGGCTTTTTGCTATTGAAACTTCAGTCATATGTCACTTAATTTCTTTGTTTCATAGATTTCTGAGTTGAAACATAAGGCAATATGAAAAAAAAAAATCTCTTTACCAAAGCCTTTAGTTTATACTGCAATGACTGGGGTAAGAGACAACACATTATTGAAGTATAAATAATAAATGTGGTTTTGTTAAAGTTACGTATTTGTCTTTGCTTTAGAAGCTGCTCACATGAGGAGAGGTGCTGCTGAGTTGGTTTTCTGCTTGTCTGTAATGAACCACTTGTAAAAATCAATCTGTGGATAGGAATTTAATATTACATGTGCTTAACAGGAGTGAATAGGAGGCAGAGTTTTTTAAACGGTGGAGTACACATATTGATTATGCGTTTGCATTACGCTATAATGTCGTATTACTCCTTCCTAAAATGACAGTTACTGTTGAATCACAATTTCTAAGGGATGAATGTGACCCTGCTATCTCAGGATAGATTTAGGACATTGCTGATCTTTCTTTATATGATTTTTTCAAAAATTGTGTAAGAAAAAAGGCATGTATGTTTTGAAACATATTGCTCAATATTACTGGATTAGAAGTCAGTCCTCCAGCGAGCAAAATTAGATGTTAGAGTCCATCTTCGCAAAAGGAGCTGAAGTTCCAGCTCTTCTCCAGGTTGTATATTTGCTGAAGAAGGGGAACTTCTAGTGCGTGGTGCTTTTTCAGGTCAAGACACAGAACATTGTAAAGACACTTAGTGTAAGTTTCGCTTGTAGTGAAGCCCAGGAGAGCGGTGTGTGTCCGGAGGCGTGGACAGGCTGTTGCTGAGAGCTTTAATTGCAAGTTGGAGCACTGGAGTAATGACAAAGTGTGTTACAAAGTGATTTTGGAGTATAAGTCTGTGTTTTCAAAATAGCTGTAAAATGCATGTAATTGCCTCTTGGAAATTTACATGACTGCGCTTTCATTTACTATTGGCTGATTCAGAAAAAAAATAAATCGGTGTTTTCTTTGGCAGCTATGGTTCCATGAGGCTAAAGCTTTTCACTTTTTTTAAAAAAAAACACCTGTCTTTCAGACCCCCTGGTTCTAGCTTTACCTGTTTGGATTTTTTAGTAGCCTTTTTGGTGTGTTTAAGTCTTGTTTTTCTAATTATTATTTTTATTTTTGGATCAGCTTTGAAAGATTGCACAATTAAGTTGATAGTATTTTTACCTTTAGCTATAACACGTATCAATAAACAGACCTCTTGATGTTTGGAGACTTATTAGAAAGCTAGGGTAATGAAAATAGAAAAAAAAAAAAAACAGTTTCTGGTATCTGTTTAGATTTCAAGTGCTTCGATCCTCGCTTTGCTGTCGGGAGAATTGCAGGTGAACAACCAGCACAGTCATCACAAAAGCATTACATTTCTAACTGGTTTAACTGGGGTATAGAATTTCCTGTTCATCTAGCACCTGGGTTATACAGAGATAACAGCAATAACTTTCTAAATATGGAGGCAAACTGTACATCCACATTCCTAAATCCAGCTTTGCTAAAACTGGAATGATTCATAAGTGTCTGTATCTGACACCTCCAGTATCAAAATGGAGCTATTCTTTCCTCACTCACTCCCACAACATTGGGATCTGCTAGCAAAAAAAATCTGTGTAAACCCAGAGATCAAATGAGTGGGTTTTGGTTGAAGAGGAGGACACAGGAGACCAAAACTGTTTTGTAAAATAAGTTGGAATTTGGTACAGAGAGCAGTAACACAGCACCTGGGATAGACAGCTGGTTTTTGGAGTTAAGGAGTGCTGCCCAAGTCTTCTGGCCTAGTACTGGGTGAAAGCAGCAGTGATTTGTTTTCACTGGGCAGGTTGAGGATATTAAGAGCAAGCCCCTCTTCTAGCTATCTTCATGAGAAGTTGGCCAAAGGTCATGCATTATCCCTTCTCTCAGTAACCGACAAGGCAAACTGTGCACTAAACCTGAATTGCATAGTAAAGGGGATAAATGAGTTTAATTTACTTTATTTTGCCATGAGTTCATAAATCAGGACCAATATGGAAGGTTAGTGAGTGTTACAGAGCACCCTGCTGCTTATGGGTGTTTGTTTAGATTTTTATGGTGAATTTTCAGTGGAACTTATCTTGAAGATCCCATTGTGGAAAGCCAAATAAGGAGTAACAGCAGCAATTTTATGAGTTACAGATTCAGTACAGTTTGAGGAAGCACCAGGAAATAAGGATCTCAAATTACAATGTAAAGACAATTGCTCTGAACGGTCTCAAGGGGTTTCTTTTCTAGGTAGGGTGTTTTTTTTTCCTGTAAAGACGTGGACTTTGCTTAGAGATATGGAGTGTTTCCTTAGTGAGTTTGCAGCACAGACTACAGTGGGAATGCAACTACGTGAGTGCAGAGGTGGCATCCATGTAAGAGCGTAGGGACTTCTGGCAACCCAGGCTGGCTGTGTGGGTGTCACTAGATTTTTCTGTCACTTAGCTGCTTGCCTGGTCATGGTATTTAGGATCCTGCTGAGTGTTTGGATCATCTGACTGTGAGCCATGGAGTGCTTCATCGCCCCCCTTTCCTTGTCCTCTACCTACACTCTGAAATGCATCGCATCTATATTGCAGCTTTGGGTCATTTTGAGACTTTAGTCTGTTACTTAAAGGAAATATGAATACTCTGCTGTGGCAGATATGAAATGGAAGGGGAAAGAGGATGGCTTTGTAAATTTACACTGGATGATTTTATAAAAGCATCCATGGTCTTAGCTGGTGATGCGAGAGCTGTATTTTCACTGTTTTGTGGATGGCCTGTATGCTTGTCTGGAGAGTAGGTGATTCCCTTTTCAGCAAGGACTATGCTACAAGGTCTGTCTTAAGAGCACAGCTATGAGCGAAAAAACGTCTACCCAAAGATGGTACAAAACCCTTTCTTGTTGAAAAGAACTGACATAATTGACTGCTACTGGACATTAGATGATGTAATGCATGGTTGAATATCCCTGGTGTCCAGTGAACTGCATTTACTGTATCAGCTTCTTGCTATTACTCCCCTTTCAAGAGATCTTGTGCCTCAGAGTCACTCATCTCAGTGCTCTTCGCTTTCGTTCAAAACCCACCCTGGTTTGAACATTTTTTTTGTGTAGGCACACACCCATGAAGCATTAATCCCCTCCTTCCTTTATTTTTGCCTCTTTCTCCACTGTATGTTCAAACTTTGTAGCTTAAATAAATACATTTTTTCTTAGAGCAGTGATTTTTATTTCTTGGGACCTTGACCGTCAGTCTGTTTGCTTATGGAGCAACCCCAGGCGCACATTTCTGTCATTCTTTAATCTGTTTATTGTAAAAGCACCCCATTGTGATAGTTACTAGGTGACAAGGTACATGGTTTCTTTTTTTCCCTTGTTAGTGAATTCTTCTAGGCGGCCACAGCTCAGAAAATTCTTCCTATAGTTGTCATTTAATCTGTTTCCTTAGATGTCATCTCACATGCGTTTTGAAATTGATTGAAATAAAGTAATATCCTCCTTTTTGACTATTTAAAACTTAAGTGTTGATAGCTTGGATCAAGCTACCTATTCTAAGCTAAATGCTAACACTAATAGTGCGTTTGCTTAGGAAAGTCCTTTGTAGTCTGGGATTTAAAAGAATGATGTTTGTGCTGTGTTAGAAGATTGAAAAGACAGGCAGTTTGCAATGGCATAATATTGAATTAAAATGTACCAGAATCTCAGTGCATGCCTGTAATAACAGAATAGCAGGCTATAGCTGGGAAAGGTTGTGTTCCTAATTAGATCTGTGCAGACAGTAGGAAGCACACAGGGAATTGCTTTCATCATGAATTACCTTCTAGTGGCTGGGAATTAGCAGTGCTGGAATAGGGGGAAAGATTTTCAGGTGGTATACCTGAATAAAAGAGTGTACTTGGAAGAGTGATGCTAAGCCAAGAATAATTAAACTTATTTCCTTATCACATGTGAAAATTAATTCTCATAACCTGATTTATCAGAATGTATAGTTATATTAAAATCAGACTTTGAATTGGAGGAGCTTTTAAAAGTAGTGGAATGTATCTTCTAGCTGTTAATTGGCTTTTTATTTCTGCAGGCAGTTGCTATGGTTTTAGTCCAGGAGCTAAATATTAATGTCTGGTCACATACTTTCTTACACAGTTATTTTATGTAGTTTAGCAAATCTTGGATTAATAAACAGTCAATTTAGCATTCAAACGTGATACCAATTGCTCCTCTGGAAATTCTATCTTCATTTCACTGTAAAAATGAAATTGTAAACAAGTACCTAATTACCCAAATAATCATATCAATGATGTAGTACCATTATTAGAGTTTTTTTCTTCCAGAAATCCAATTTTTCTTCCATAGTACATTCTCAGCTTTCAAGAGTGAGACCCAGTCTTATGTAAGGACAAGTTACTTGACTTGTCCACTTAGCAGATTGATTGATTTAGTAGAACAAGTTAAGACCTTTGCCCTACATACTGGTAGTTTGCAGAGCAGGTCTATACAGTTAAAACAGCTATTAAGTATTAAATGTTATTTGACTTAATTTTTAAGTCATTTTAAACCTGGACATAGAGTACTTGTGAACAATAGAATATAAGTGGAAATACCCAGAACATTTCCAGTAGCTTGTACATTTTATTCATCTGCAAGTTTTACCTTTTTATAGGCAATGATTCTGCAAGATTTTTTTTATATGTTTGTAATTTCATATCTATGAATAGCCCCTGAGGCCAGGGTGGAACAAACGCTCGGGATGACTGCTACTGAAGGTAGCCAGAAGAGATATTTTTTCTTTCTTCTTTTTGGCATGTTACAGGACCATCCATGTTTCCGATGTTCTCCCTAGAAAATCAATATTTATGTTGTATCAGACTTCATTGAAGAGCATACATGAATGATTGCTACATTTGATCTTTATCATTTGATTAGCAGTTAATAGAGGATGTTTCTATTGTGTAACAAAGGAAGTGGATGAAAAGGTATTATTTCCTGAGTCTTTGCTTTCCTTTATGTAGCTCTGAGACATTTCTGCCTTAAAAAGTTGGTGTCCTGGCCACTCATCATATTGGCAGGCTCTCCGCTCCCTGCATTTGATTCCAATCAGTTATGCTATCAGCAATTTAGCAGATAAACACATCTTGGTGACAGTAGTATAAGAAATGGTTGCAGCTTCTCTTGCCAGTACTAACCTTTAATGTTGTGTCCCCTGTGGCTGCAGTTTAACTACTTCTCTGAGTACTAACGTAATATTTAAAATAGACGTAATATGCGTTGATACAGATTTAAGCTTAATTTTTGTGAATACTGTGAGATAATGAGGAAGAGTATGTAAGCTCCTTGCTTCCACTACCTGTTTTCAAAAAAAAACAACCCCAAAACAAAGTTTTGTTTTTTGAAGGGTACAACCTGCTTATATTCTAATTTATATATGCAGAGAGGGGGTTTGTGTGCTTATGCAAAGCGGGCCCATGGGCCCATTATTGCTGTAAAGGAAGCCTGGCTGAGCTATGTTGTTCCTCATTCTCTGCTACTCACATCACCAGGTTTTGAATTGATGCATTTCCACTTGCTTTATTTTGTATTACTGCGTTGTGGGGAAACACAGCTGGCTCTCTTATTTGCTTTAGAATGGGGCAGGAACATGGGCAACTTGTGTTAGAGTGTCAAAATAATTGTGACCTGTAAAACAGAGGAGGACTGGTCAAACCAGTCCTGTGGGTGCTGAGCGTCCTATCACAGCAGCAGCAAAGTGTTATAAAGCCAGTGACAGAAGGCTTTCCACATGCCACACTAGATGTCTGACAGTTTCATGAGATGGCTTGTTATTCGAGGTATGCAGGCAGGTGATCTTGGGCTGGGATCAGAATGGTACTTTGAGAGGTTCCTACCCTGGGCGTTTTGAGTTGGCTCAGGCCAACTGGCAAGGTTGGTTGTTTTAAGCTACTTTCACACAAAACCTTTTGCTTACAAAGCAGGAGCCTTTTCTTTAGTTTTTTTTTGTCTCTGGCCTTAGACACAGGGTGTCTGCTATTCTTCTAATTGCCTGAGGTAGGCACAGCAAACTTTGGGTATTCAAGAGATGTTTGAATATCAAGATGAACTTGCATTTTCCATTGCTCCACAATTTCTTTGTGTGGATATTTCTGATGGGAAGATAAATTGTGGTCCTTTCAGAAATTGGGAAGTTTTATTTCTGTTTAAGGATTAGTATTTAGAACATGAAAACTAGTACTATCCAGTAGCAGTAGGGGAAAAAAAAATCTGTTCAGGTCATGAACAGATTCAGATCTATTGGATTTTAGCTCTATCTGCCCAAATCTGTTGGAATTCGAAAGGCTGTGAACATTCTTAATGTGGTAAATTATATTCTGAGTACCACTGAAAATTAGAGTAGGTCTGCAGGGAACATTGGAGCATCATAATTTACTTCTCATGCTTTAACCAATTTGTAATGTCACTATTCAAATTCCCTATGCATTGGATACAAAACCTATGCTTTATTTATGATTGGTATTAAGTGTAAGATATTCGTAATATGGAGTTGGTGGCATTTTATTGCTCTGCAAGTAATTGAGTTACGTAAATAATTGTATTTCTGCTTCCCCATAAATTTATCTTTCTCTCCACTACTAATTCACAGTCTTATTTACAGAAGAAACTAACACAGTAAGATGAAAACTTAGTATCCTTCCCAGTGTACTGTCTTAACAGGGCTGTGTTTTTCACCTGTTATTTTCATATGAAGAGTAATACCATCCAGTTTGCTGGCTGGACTGGGGATTTTAGGTATAGCAACCAGCATAAAAGTTCACATACCTGATTTTTACCACTTATTTTCCTGGAGCGGTGAACTGCAGCAGCTGGGCAGTGATGTGCAGCTTTGAGGCAGTAACATGTTAAACAAATGCACATTTTTGGGGTTTTATAACACTTTAGGAAAGTCTTAAAATGAGCCCAAAACCCCTCTGATTGTTCCAGAGAAAGTGTGAGCAAGGACTTAAACTGGAGTAACCGTTATAGGAAAAAAAAATGTACCTCAGCTTTGTGCTGATACAGTCTCTTTTTACAGTTGAGTGAATTATAAGGTACCTGTGACAAGAGGGAACAGATACTAGAAGGTGAATTTCTCTTCCCTTTTAACTGCATCATTTGCAAATTATCTTATGGTTATTGACCATGTTAAATGTACCAGTCTCAAAACGTTGGTGGTTTTTTTTTAACAGCCTTTAAATTAAGTAGGAACTAGTGTGTTCTGCTACTATCGAACTGAATGCCTTTTCTTGCAATCATATTCATTGTCTTTGCAGATTGAGATAGTCAGTGGGGGCTGTTTCTTTCTGTTTGTTTATTTTATTTTAGTATAACAGTAGTACATTGTTAACTTTTGCTACTAGCAGAAGTAATCAAAAAGTAGATAGGTCCCAAAAGAGCAATTGTTTTGGCTGCACAAATCAAGTGGATGGATTTGTTGGCTCCAGTGTTGACCTAAGCATAAATCCTTTGATGCAAAGAATGAATCGGAGATTTTATTAATGTCAGAGGAGATCTGCTTGTAAAATAAGGAATCCTTGTAAAAGTTTCACATTGTATATAAGCTCTCACATTCACTATCTCTGTTGTCATTTGTAGCTTTCCTTACCATTTGCTTTCTGGTTCCTATTGATTTGTACTGGTTGAGAGGCTGTGTAGCACTGAGGTTGTTTTTTTTTTTTTTGCTTTGAAACCAAAAAGGAAAAGTGGTTTGCTTGTTACTTAAAAATGTATAACTGTCACTTGATGATTTGTGACTGTTGTCCAGTCATGACATGTTCCCTTTCATACATTCAGCCTTATGCTCAATTTTCCTTATAGAATCATAGAACAGTTTGGGTTGGGAGGGACCATTAAAGACCACGTAGTCCAACCTCCCTGCAATGAGCAGAAACATCTTCAACTTGATCAGGTTGCTCACAGCCTCATCCAACCTGACCTTCAATGCTTCCAGGGATGGGGCACCTACCACCTCTCTGGGCAACCTGTGCTGGTGTTTTACAATCCTCATTGTGAAAACTTTCTTTCTTACACCTAGTCTAAAGCTTCCCTATTTTAGTGTAAAGGTATTACCCCTTGTCCTGTCATAACAGACCCTGACAAAAAGTTTGTCCCCATCTTTTCTGTAGCCCCCTTTGGGTACTGGAAGGCTACTGTAGGGTCTTACTGGAGCCTTCCATTCTCCAGGTTGAACAACCCCAACTCTCTCAGCCTGTCCTCTTAGGGGAGGTGCTCCACGTGGGGTCTCACCAGAGCAGAGTAGAAGGGGAGAATCACCTCCCTCAACCTGCTGGCCACACTACTTTTGATGCAGCCCAGGATACGGTTGGCTTTCTGGGCTGCGAGCCACTTTGTCGGCTCATGTCCAGCTTTTCATGCTTTTCTTTTGTTGATTAACTGGCAGTTGTAGCCCAACGGTTGGTTTCAGATGCTAGTGGTACGTTTTTCATTTGATGGTATTTCCTGGTAGAAACAGCTGGGCTGAGGCTCCTGCATTTATTCCTTATCTGATTCTTGTATGTAATAGTGAAAGGTGATAGTGGTAGCAATTAGTCACAAACCTAATGGGATCCCTCCGCTCTAACAATGTCAGCCTTAGCAGTAAGTGTTGGTTAATAAGGCAGGACTCCGGAGGAGCGGAGCCCAGCAACGCCAAGGGCATCCTTTCACACTGAGTCAAAGTGCAGGGCCTGGAGCAGGTAACTGAGTGACTCGGACCCTGTGAAAGTTAAACAAATGAGAAAGCAAGTATGAAAACAAACTTGGTGTTGCAAGATGGCAAGGTTACTGCTTCCTTTGAGATAATTATTGGAATAGCAGAGTTGAATTCATAGAAAAAAAAAAAGCCTTGCTATATTAAATTGTCTAATTTATTTAGTATTGGGGGATAGAGTTGCATCTAAAAGTTATGACTGTTGTATTGAATTTCTCCTAATGGAAATAATATGATAAGGGCTTCCTGTACTTGCTAAAAATGACAGCAGTCTTTCCAGACACCTGACCATCTGGGATTCCTGAAAAAGAAGACACATCATTATATCCAGGCTCTTCCTTAAGTGTTCTGGCTGTTTGGATCTCAGTATGGTGTCCTTCTAGAAGAACACTTTATACATAGCTTTTCACCTCCTCAAATGTTTGCTCTGCAAGCTACCTCTCGAGAGAGCAAATCTGCCGCAGGCCATCTGTGCTCTTCCAGCAAGGGATTTTGGCTGCTTAAAGCAGATTGGAACAGAGACTCTCACCCCCATCTTCCCCCAGTCCCTTCCTTCCTTTAGGTTGCCCGGTACAGATCCATTTTGCTGTGTGGATGGTGAGTGAGGACATGGCAGTATGGAAGTTGTATGTTCTGGCTGGATGAGGAAGTCACCCTGTGTTCTAAAAATGAGTAGGTCAAGGCATATTACCGCTTTCAAATAGCATATAGGAAAATGAAAGCTCTAAGGCTGTAGATTATTTTTTTTTTATTCGTGTCTGAGTGTTTTTCAGAGGTGATGACATGGACTATTTGTGGATTTAAATCATAGAATTATTAATTCTAAAAAGCTCTGTTTTTTTTTATTGGCTTGGCATTTATGTCCCACTGCTTCCTGTTTGCTGTCCTTGATTTCTCATCACCTTTTAGAAAAATTTGTATTGGAGCATTTACTTAGGCAATTAACTGTGTATAACACTTATGTATCTAAATATTTTTGCCCTTTGATTTTTACTTTCCAGGGGCATTTCTTTCCCTTCTCTCAATCTCTTTTAATTTTGATTATAATATGTTCTGTACTGTGAATTTTACTTCTAGATTTCCAAAGAAAAATGATGGAGGGAAATTTACCAGAAACGCAAAGCACGCTGGAATCAGTCAATCCATCAGATGATGCCTCTTCCAGGTCCCCAGATAACGAGAAGTCTGATAAAACATCTGGAATGAAGGACTGCTCAAGCATCAGTTGTACTGGGGATGAAGCCGGTGTCTTGGAAAGGGAATCGAAGTTGTTGCCCTCGGACCAGGATTCAGCAGTTCGTGGCATAAGCAGCAATGGGGCCCTGGCAGAAAGACAGGAGCAGCAGCGTGGGGGAGCAGACTGCTGTGCCAATACCTGCTCTGAAAGAAAGGTAGAAGGCTCCGCAAAACCAGAACATATATCCAATGAAGAATTTGAACAACAGGATCCAAAAACTAATCAGACGGAACAATCATTAATGGAACTACTACAGGAGCTAAGGGAGGAGTCTGACTTCGTGAAAAAATCCAGCGATAAAATCTACTCAGAGAGCCCTTACGACACAGACTGCACAAAGAAGCTTATTTCCACAATACATCAGACTTCCTCACAGGAGGATTTGCTAAAGGAAATAGAGTCTGAACTCTTATCTACGGATTTTTCAAAAGAACGAAAATTCCCAAATGGTGTGCGGAAGGGTGAGCAGGCCTTGGCCGTGTTTGAAAAATGTGTGCAAGATAAGTACCTGGAGCAAGAACAAACTATCAAAAAGTGAGTATTTGAGTACACTCATCACAATTGGAGGTGTGTACTGAACAATTTTGCTTGTATGTGGTGTGCAACTGCATACAACATCTTGGTATGAAACAAGTAGTCTCTTGTGAGTTATTCTAAGCACAGTTAATGAGCTTTTTTAATTATGTTCAAGCAAGGAATTATTTTTACTTGTGGTATGTACTTAAAAATAAAAATGTGTGCTTAGATCTCTGAATTCTTGTAGAATTTGGCAGGAACTGAATAGCCAAATGTTCAGTTGAATAGCCTGCCAATGTCTAGAATTACTTAAATACTGTAAAAGTAACGTTGATATAAAAATAGTCCAGGATTCATTCAGTCTATATATGTCCTTGGAGAAATGAACCTTTATAATTACTAACTCCCACTATGTGTGCTTCGTTTACGAGTCTGAAATTGCCTGTTTCTTTAAGTAGTATTCAGTCTCCTGTCATAATCCAGCAAAGTTGCTAATCAGTCCAGAGCTATTATTTGAGTTGGAAATGTCATATATAGATTAACTACAGTCTTACCACATTTTATAGGAGGACTTTCAGAATACATGACTTTTAAATTTTGCTGTAATAAACTGGACTTAATAGTTCTACCAGGCAGTACACTATATGAAGAATATTATATTTATGAAAAGCCAGTTCATTGCTTGATTTCTTCATTCAACTACTTGGTGTTTCTTATTTGGTTATCACTTTACAAGTGTTTTTTTGCTAACAAAATGTAGCCTCTAACTTCAAATTTATTCCTGCTTGCAGAGCTGGATATGGGTGTCCTACTTTTCACGTAAGGCATTTTGATACCATGGTATGGGAGGACATCAAAGGGAGGGAAAACCCAGCAGAGGGAGAAGAGGTGCCCAGGAGCAGAGTAGGGAAAATATTCTCTTGCACCGCATCAGTTATCCTCTGACAGAAATCATAAATGTGAGGAGAGTCAGTTGATGACAGGAGAGCTTGGGAATGCATAGAATTCAGTAATTACGGGGGAGGAGGAGTGGAAATCTGAAGTGGTGGGTGTGTAGATGGTTGTAATTCTGGGAGATGGTAAGTGAACAAGATATTTGAGTACTCAAAGGCAGGTGTTTTCAGCTGTGGACCAATTGCTTTTAGAGACAAACGTTTATATAAATATATGTATATATTATGTATACGCACAAAAAGTTTTTTCTATAAACATGCTTCAGTCTCTTTGCCAGATGGTGTCCCAGCTGCTCCCCTTTGACTTCTGGGGACTCATCTCAGGAGTGTAACTGTTGTGGAACATTTCATGTTTGGTCCAAGGGACATTCTGGGTTGGGTTGATTTTTGTCCCTTACTTTAAGATCAGCAGAATTTCTTGTAACGTTGCTCCAGAAATAGCCCAGTTGTGTCCTGTGATCAGGTCTAGGATATAGTGGTGAACAGCAATTGTGTGGATTAAGAATTTGTAATCCTGGAATATTCATTAATAGATTAAAAACAGTTCAGAAGTGCTAAACTCTCTTTCACTGGTGGTTTTGAATTCCTTGTGATTTAGAAGCCTAATTTGTTTAGAGATTTGTTTATTTATTTCAAAGGAGGGAAGCTAAAGATGAAAGTGTATATGCAAAAGTTATTTAAATACATTGTTCAGGTAAGTGCATGTCTCCCACAAATTTACTCAATTAGCAACCTGATATGTCCACCATCTAACTGTATCTTTAAACATTTAAATGCATCAGAGGCTCTGTTTATTCAGCAGTTCTAACAATGTAACTTCTGAGTTTTATGTATAACTATCTTCTATTGCAGTGCTAGAAGGTCAGACTAAATACTTGTCAGCTTCAACTCAGGCTTGAAACAGCTGAGCTGCAAAGGAACAAACTGTTGCTAAAAATTTGAACTTTATAAGGCATGGAGGCTGCTGAAGTTAATGCCTACTTAGGACTTTGAAAATCAAGGTTCCATTTCTTACCAGATTGTGAACTTCAGGGGCTACTTTAAGCCATTTCTGTACATGAAATGCTTACAGTACCTGTGTTTGCAGACATTTGACTGCTGGAGCTATCTGACTGGAAATTACTTATTTTACAAGTACCTTAAAATTGTTAACATTTACAGTTTTGCAGTTGCATAGAGGTATGAAATGCCTCACATCATCATGGACATTAATAACCCCAAAATGCTGGAAACAGGCAATTTGCTTACAAGGAAGATGCTGCTTGCTTGTTTGGAGTTAAGTTTCACATGCACAATGTACTTCTGTTTTGTTTTTATAAGGCTTTTGTGGATTCCATTAGTGTTCCTGGCTCTTAACTCCCAAGAAAATTTGCAGATCAAGGAGGAAAACCCATCTATCTCAAAATTAAAAACAAACGAAAAACAATACTGAAGTATCTTGCACTTAGTTTCATTTTTTTTTTCTTTACAGACTGATAAAAGAAAATAAAAAGCATCAAGAACTGATTTTGGAAATTTGCTCAGAAAAGGACAACTTAAAAGATGAGTTGAAAAAACGAACAGAAACAGAAAAGCAGCACCTCAACATTATTAAACAGGTACAGATAACAAACCAGAAGTGCTGGTTAGTATCTCACCTGTTCTCAAAGCAGCGTGTCGGGCTTGTGATGTCCCAGAGGAATGCAGATAGAAACTTTGTCTTTGGTTAATTTCAAAGAATCTTTGGAAATCCATGATGTGATTGAAAATGGAACAGAAAAGTCTTATTTTTAAGCTGCAAGCTAGAATTGCATATGCGTGAATAAATCAGTATGAGCAGCTTTGAGCACCTTACTTGTTCTCTCTTGTCTATATTGCCATGATAACGCTGTATGATTTCATGAAGCTATGTTATACAGCAATTGCTTTATCCCATTTTGAAGAAAAAGGTATTTGCGAGGGAGTTTCTTTTGCTTTCTAGCCAGATAAGGATCTGTGATATTGCATGCTTGCAGGTGATTTCAGAAAATATTAGTTTGGAGTGTAATACTTTTATATTGTAGCTGAATATCACCCAGAGTTGTAAGATCACATTGCACTGAAACACTTGAGTTTTTTTTCATTTGTCATGTGAATGTTTTAATGTTAAAATTTCTAATTAGTGTTTTCTGCTGGCTTTCAAACCAGTGAGAGCTTTGCTGCACTTGCTACTGCAAGCAAACTGTACATGCATGCTTGTATGTGTAAAACTTTGATTTCCTGTGGGCAGTGATTCGTTTGCAAAGCTGAAAAGGGTGAGATCAATTCATTGTAACAATTCATTGTTACAATGTATCAATTCATTGGTAACAAGAGCATGTTAGATTGTTCCTGCCTTTTATGTAGCAATTTGGAATTGCACAAAAACATAAGATACTGACCCTGAGATCTTGTACTTTTTTACATCCCTCCATCCCCCCCCCCAAACCAAACCAAACAAAACTGACCTTGGTGAATTGACCTTCCTCTGGAACACGAGGATAGTCATTGAGGCACAATTAGAACAACCTTTGGGTAGCATCACAGCTTCTGTAGCCACCACTTGCCCTTGTGCTAGTGCTGCTGCTGCTTCCTCTACTGAATTTGCATGACTGTGCAGTGAACGTGCTCTGGGAAGTGTTCCAGTTGAACATTGGTAATTATTCTTCAGCTGGATCAGGTCTTTGACTTGGTTCACTAGGCAGCTAAAAAAAGTGCCAGCACAATGACTAAGCGCCTCTTTATTTGCCGAGTTATTTTTCAATGAATTAATTCCCAGTCTGGTTCAGTATGGATGCATGACTGCTTTGCTGGCACGGTGCAGGATATGGCCCAGGGATAGCAACAAAAGGGTGGAAGGTGAAGAAACTTCAGAGAGGAGCCAGCCTTGCTCTGGCATCTCAGCATTTGCTGTCAGTCCAACTTTTTTGTGTAGGAAATTACCGTGCCTGGTACTTTACTTGATTTGGTGCATCTGCAGTCTCACTGAAGATGAGAATTGACATCTTTCACTCTTGTGCTCTATTGCAAAGCTAGATGTTGATACGGATAGTTGCAGCTTGACAAGTGTAAAATACAGTTAAATATCTGTTGAAGCATCTAATTTTGCGTGAAATGTTTCTGCCTGTACAAAACATGATCAAAGTCTTGTTTTTCCCTATAATTATATCATAATGTTGTCTCTTAGCTGGAAGCAAGAATGGAAGAGCTTAATAAAGAAGTGAAAGCTAGTAAAGACAAACTTCTAACTCAAGATGCAGCAGCCAAAAATGCTATTCAGCAGTTGCATAAAGAGATGGCCTTTCGAATGGAACAGGTAATTTGGAAAACCTTTAATTATTGAACATCTTATGAACAAATTTAGTTCTTGTAGGAAACGTGGCCTAGATTGTTAGATCAGTAGGTAAAGCAAAATTTTCCAAAGTTGGAACTATTAACGTGTGGTTATATGTGCATTTTTGATAACTGGCAAATAGCTGTTAAGATTCTAGAATGCCTGATGACTCTTTATATGTATGGAATTCAACCCTCAAGGGTATCTCATTTTCACTGCCTCTAAGCCAATCTTGGCTCAAAAGGAGGTAAAAGCTGTCAGTGGCTTTTTTCAGATGGGTTATCGCAAAATTAATATTTTTCTCAAGTCCAGCACAAAGCTCTTACTTTGTCTCATGTATTACTGAGAGCTGAGATTTTTTTTTTCCCTTTTTAATATCATATTTTGTCAAGTATTGTGTGAACTCTAAAGTGTCTAATTCTCTTTTTATTTGAAGCAGAATTTGTTAGTGCTGGGATGGGGGGAATCTGTGAAAATAAGCCATGGGATAATGATTGTGCATTTGGCATGTGGACGAGGGAAGAGACCGCACTGGTACCGGGTACTTGCAAAATTGTTTTGTTACTAAAACTTACCAAATACACTTCTTTCCTTCTGAAACAACAGATTATATTCCAAATTATTGATGTATTTTGGATCTGTAGCTGTGAAGGTGCAGCTGCTTAGATACATATTTACATAGAAGTATATATGTATCTTTACACAAAAGTATGAGAAATTTTAGTACTTTAGTGACATGTAATATTAGTCTTTGCAAAACTGGAGCTTTTGAGTCCTACTTTGTTTTGCTACTGTACTGCAACACTGAAAATATCCAGTAGTGTCTTATAAAAGCTAATTATGAAATATAAGATTGATTAATTCTATAATAATATTTTTCAAGGCAAACAAGAAATGTGAAGAAGCACGCCATGAAAAGGAAACAATGGTGATGAAATATGTCCGAGGGGAGAAAGAGTCACTTGATCTCCGAAAGGAAAAGGAGATACTTGAGAGAAGAGTGAGAGATGCAAACAAAGAAATTGAGAAGCATACTAATAAAATCAAACAGCTTTCTCAGGAAAAAGGAAGATTGCACCAGCTCTATGAAACTAAGGTGCTCCAAGTGTTGCTGTATGACTTGAGTGAATGATTAAAAGCACTATCAGAACAACCTTATCACTTGTTTGCTATTATACTTGGTGAAAGAAACCTGTTTTCATTTGGTTTTGCTGTATAGCTGTGAAAACCCCTTTCCTCCAAGGGAAGGGTGAGAAGTTACTGAGTTTAGTCATCTTTTTGAAGTTCCTTTTAATATTTCCCTGAATATTAAGTTTGTGAAACATAAAGGGTTTTTTTTTTTTGACAAAATTGAAAAGACTGCAGATGCCTGGATTTTGAGGGAGTTTCTAGCTTGTTTGAACTTTTTTTTTTAAGGCTGCAATGGCATTAAAATATTGCAGTCTTTTTTGCTATCTTTCTGTGTATTTTCACTATAGTTTTTCTCTTATACTACTGAAGATTGCTGATAAAGCAATAGAATTCTTCAGGGCAGTTCCAAAAGTTTGCCATTCTTTTTTAGAAGCCAGTAAGATTCCCATCAGCCTCTTAGATTATCCAGGTCATTTTGTATTGTGCTTCATGATACTATTTCATGTGGAAGATCCCAAAATTGATAAATTCATATTGTTCAGGCTTTGACTTGAGCATCTTCTAAGCAGTTGTACTATGTACAGTTGACAAGAACAGAAGGATCAGAAAAATACATCTCAATAAAAGTCCTTAAAATTATGCTTCTGAAACAAAAAATTATCTCAGTGTCCTCTCTCACGTGAATAGGAAGTGGGAGTATGACTTCAGGTGGCCTAAACAAAACTTAACTTTGTAACTCCTGAGGATTACACTAGAGCTTTACAGAATTGTACTGCCCTCATATGGTGCTGCTTTAAACTTTTTATCTTACCAAGATGAACTTATTGCTTCAGAAATAAGAGTTTGGAAATTTGGCTTAATGCAGTGGTCTATGGATAGTGGTATAGAAGGTTATGCCAGCAATGTGTTTGTGTTAGCATCCTTTCTTGGCACAGACTTAGAGGTTTGTGATTTGACTTGCATATGTTTTGCTGTCAGTGCTCACACCAGTCTCCATAGTTGGTAAGACCATTCCACTGGTGTCACAGTTTTTGCCTGTAGCCTTCTATATTATATGACCTTACAACTTTGAACCTGTGTTTCCTCATCCTTTTGCCAAAAAAAAACAAAACAAAAAGAGGACTGTGCAGCTTATTCAGGAGGTAGTTATTTTAGATCAGAACTCTAGACTGTGCTTTGCCTTTTAACAGATATATAACATTAATGTATATTAACAGTAATGCTGCATCACCTTGCTGTTCAAACCAGAACACCGATGTGTTTTTCACTGGACTATGGGCTAAGACATTATGGAGCATTTTCATTTCTGTGCATGCTTTTGCAAAACTCATACATTAAAGAAAAAAACACGTATTTGACACCTGAGCAGGAGTCTTGTTGTAGAAATACTGGATGATTTAAGTCCATAAAGTAAAACCTATAAAATCTTTTTAGGATGGTGAAGCCACTCGACTCAACAGAGAAATAGAGAAATTGAAAGAAGAAATCAATTCTCATGTTATCAAAGTAAAATGGGCTCAGAACAAACTGAAAACAGAAATGGATTCACACAAGGTTAGTGAAGTAGTACTGGTGCAATGAC
>JAHREE010000098.1:1564294-1592148 GCA_033628505.1 Tringa tobata
TGCTGCTGCTTCCTCTACTGAATTTGCATGACTGTGCAGTGAACGTGCTCTGGGAAGTGTTCCAGTTGAACATTGGTAATTATTCTTCAGCTGGATCAGGTCTTTGACTTGGTTCACTAGGCAGCTAAAAAAAGTGCCAGCACAATGACTAAGCGCCTCTTTATTTGCCGAGTTATTTTTCAATGAATTAATTCCCAGTCTGGTTCAGTATGGATGCATGACTGCTTTGCTGGCACGGTGCAGGATATGGCCCAGGGATAGCAACAAAAGGGTGGAAGGTGAAGAAACTTCAGAGAGGAGCCAGCCTTGCTCTGGCATCTCAGCATTTGCTGTCAGTCCAACTTTTTTGTGTAGGAAATTACCGTGCCTGGTACTTTACTTGATTTGGTGCATCTGCAGTCTCACTGAAGATGAGAATTGACATCTTTCACTCTTGTGCTCTATTGCAAAGCTAGATGTTGATACGGATAGTTGCAGCTTGACAAGTGTAAAATACAGTTAAATATCTGTTGAAGCATCTAATTTTGCCTGAAATGTTTCTGCCTGTACAAAACATGATCAAAGTCTTGTTTTTCCCTATAATTATATCATAATGTTGTCTCTTAGCTGGAAGCAAGAATGGAAGAGCTTAATAAAGAAGTGAAAGCTAGTAAAGACAAACTTCTAACTCAAGATACAGCAGCCAAAAATGCTATTCAGCAGTTGCATAAAGAGATGGCCTTTCGAATGGAACAGGTAATTTGGAAAACCTTTAATTATTGAACATCTTATGAACAAATTTAGTTCTTGTAGGAAACGTGGCCTAGATTGTTAGATCAGTAGGTAAAGCAAAATTTTCCAAAGTTGGAACTATTAACGTGTGGTTATATGTGCATTTTTGATAACTGGCAAATAGCTGTTAAGATTCTAGAGTGCCTGATGACTCTTTTTATATGTATGGAATTCAGCCCTCAAGGGTATCTCATTTTCACTGCCTCTAAGCCGATCTTGGCTCAAAAGGAGGTAAAAGCTGTCAGTGGCTTTTTTCAGATGGGTTATCGCAAAATTAATATTTTTCTCAAGTCCAGCACAAAGCTCTTACTTTGTCTCATGTATTACTGAGAGCTGAGATTTTTTTTTTCCCTTTTTAATATCATATTTTGTCAAGTATTGTGTGAACTCTAAAGTGTCTAATTCTCTTTTTATTTGAAGCAGAATTTGTTAGTGCTGGGATGGGGGGAATCTGTGAAAATAAGCCATGGGATAATGATTGTGCATTTGGCATGTGGACGAGGGAAGAGAGAGCACTGGTACCGGGTACTTGCAAAATTGTTTTGTTACTAAAACTTACCAAATACACTTCTTTCCTTCTGAAACAACAGATTATATTCCAAATTATTGATGTATTTTGGATCTGTAGCTGTGAAGGTGCAGCTGCTTAGATACATATTTACATAGAAGTATATATGTATCTTTACACAAAAGTATGAGAAATTTTAGTACTTTAGTGACATGTAATATTAGTCTTTGCAAAACTGGAGCTTTTGAGTCCTACTTTGTTTTGCTACTGTACTGCAACACTGAAAATATCCAGTAGTGTCTTATAAAAGCTAATTATGAAATATAAGATTGATTAATTCTATAATAATATTTTTCAAGGCAAACAAGAAATGTGAAGAAGCACGCCATGAAAAGGAAACAATGGTGATGAAATATGTCCGAGGGGAGAAAGAGTCACTTGACCTCCGAAAGGAAAAGGAGATACTTGAGAGAAGAGTGAGAGATGCAAACAAAGAAATTGAGAAGCATACTAATAAAATCAAACAGCTTTCTCAGGAAAAAGGAAGATTGCACCAGCTCTATGAAACTAAGGTGCTCCAAGTGTTGCTGTATGACTTGAGTGAATGATTAAAAGCGCTATCAGAACAACCTTATCACTTGTTTGCTATTATACTTGGTGAAAGAAACCTGTTTTCATTTGGTTTTGCTGTATAGCTGTGAAAACCCCTTTCCTCCAAGGGAAGGGTGAGAAGTTACTGAGTTTAGTCATCTTTTTGAAGTTCCTTTTAATATTTCCCTGAATATTAAGTTTGTGAAACATAAAGGGTTTTTTTTTTTTGACAAAATTGAAAAGACTGCAGATGCCTGGATTTTGAGGGAGTTTCTAGCTTGTTTGAACTTTTTTTTTTAAGGCTGCAATGGCATTAAAATATTGCAGTCTTTTTTGCTATCTTTCTGTGTATTTTCACTATAGTTTTTCTCTTATACTACTGAAGATTGCTGATAAAGCAATAGAATTCTTTAGGGCAGTTCCAAAAATTTGCCATTCTTTTTTAGAAGCCAGTAAGATTCCCATCAGCCTCTTAGATTATCCAGGTCATTTTGTATTGTGCTTCATGATACTATTTCATGTGGAAGATCCAAAAATTGATAAATTAATATTGTTCAGGCTTTGACTTGAGCATCTTCTAAGCAGTTGTACTATGTACAGTTGACAAGAACAGAAGGATCAGAAAAATACATCTCAATAAAAGTCCTTAAAATTATGCTTCTGAAACAAAAAATTACCTCAGTGTCCTCTCTCACGTGAATAGGAAGTGGGAGTATGACTTCAGGTGGCCTAAACAAAACTTAACTTCCTAACTCCTGAGGATTACACTAGAGCTTTACAGAATTGTACTGCCCTCATATGGTGCTGCTTTAAACTTTTTTTTTCTTACCAAGATGAACTTATTGCTTCAGAAATAGTTTGGAAATTTGGCTTAATGCAGTGGTCTATGGATAGTGGTATAGAAGGTTATGCCAGCAATGTGTTTGTGTTAGCATCCTTTCTTGGCACAGACTTACAGGTTTGTGATTTGACTTGCGTATGTTTTGCTGCCAGTGCTCACACCAGTCTCCATAGTTGGTAAGACCATTCCACTGGTGTCACAGTTTTTGTCTGTAGCCTTCTATAATATATGACCTTACAACTTTGAACCTGTGTTTCCTCATCCTTTTGCCAAAAAAAAACCAAAAAGAGGACTGTGCAGCTTACTCAGGAGGTAGTTATTTTAGATCAGAACTCTAGACTGTGCTTTGCCTTTTAACAGATATATAACATTAATGTATATTAACAGTAATGCTGCATCACCTTGCTGTTCAAACCAGAACACCGATGTGTTTTTCACTGGACTATGGGCTAAGACATTATGGAGCATTTTCATTTCTGTGCATGCTTTTGCAAAACTCATACATTAAAGAAAAAAACACGTATTTGACACCTGAGCAGGAGTCTTGTTGTAGAAATACTGGATGATTTAAGTCCATAAAGTAAAACCTATAAAATCTTTTTAGGATGGTGAAGCCACTCGACTCAACAGAGAAATAGAGAAATTGAAAGAAGAAATCAATTCTCATGTTATCAAAGTAAAATGGGCTCAGAACAAACTGAAAACAGAAATGGATTCACACAAGGTTAGTGAAGTAGTACTGGTGCAATGACATGAAAATACAGTCAGAGAAATGTAGTTGATATACTCTTTATATAGTACTAAAATCTGTTTCTAAAGTGTTTTTATTTAATTTGAACACCTGAGGCAAAGGTCAGAATAGTGCTCTTAAAGATACTGATACGGAAATAGAAATGTTGAAAGGATGTGAGGATATATGGGGAGGATTCTGTTTGATCTGGTGATCAACTTCTAATTTGTTTTTTGTATGAATTTAACTGTCATCTTAGTTCAGTTTTTATGTGATAGATTTAAGTCTATCATCTGAAAATACGCATGGCACAACTAAGAAGTCCTTTTGTTGTGCTTTCAGTGTTGGAACAAACAAAATTGCATAAAGTAATAGATGAGAAAAATAATGAAAAGAAAAATACTACTTTTTGTTGTTAATCCTTTCCAGACTGAAATAGGAAACTTTTATTATGAGAAATGCTTTTTCCCAGATTAAGCTGGATGAAGAGGTTTAACCCATTATTTATTACTGTTCTTTGTAGGAAACCAAAGAACGCCTCAAAGATGCAACGACAAAATTAACTGAAGCAAAAGAAGAAGCAGACCAGATAAGGAAAAACTGTCAAGAAATGATAAAAACCTATCAAGTAGGCACATTTTCTTTGGACTTGAAATTAGTGTTCAGCACCTGAGTCTGCTTTTTCCTCCCTTTATGTCTTAAGCTGTAGCAGGGAAGAATTATCCTGTGCGAGCTACAAGGCTGAAATGACTTGTTGCTGATTTCTTTACTTGGAAAGTTGTTAATAAAAGGGAAAATGATTGTCTTGATGGACATGTGGCGTGGGGGGTCTTTCTTGGCATGTCCAGAATTATTAGATATGTACCTACAGGAAAGACTGGGTGGTGTGAAAAGCTGTCTGTGTGTTCATGAAACCAGAAAGGGGAACATAAAACTCTAAAACTGTACTTACATATCTTCAACCCTTTTAGGAATCAGAAGAAATTAAATCAAATGAATTGGATGCAAAACTCCGAGTAACTAAAGGAGAACTAGAGAAACAAATTCAGGAGAAGTCAGATCACCTGGAGGTAAATGTGAAGTGTGTGGAGACAACACAGTTGGCAACGTAGTAGTTAAGAATACCATGAGTGTTTAATTTTGAGAATCTTATTTTAAGGTGCTTATAATTTTTGTAAAACACTTTCCTTTTTCACCTAATACTAAAGGTCAGGTGTCTACCTTCAGCCCTGCTCTTTGGAGGATGTTTTTAGTTGTTACCTTGAATGCACCTTTTAACATCAAAGTTATGGGAAAAGGTTGATATAATGAGGACAAAATAACTGTTTTCCATTTATAAACATGAATGTTGCTATAATTTAGAGCACAAACTCAGATGATAGGCAGGCCTTTCTTTGACTGGTATTTTGCCAAGCTATATGCCAAGGAGAGACAGGAACAGTCTCCATTCTGTGTAGAGATTTGCTAGCCAAAAGCTAAATTCTCTAATGATTTAGTACCTGCTCACAGCTCATATGTGGATGTGCCATCTCCAGAGTTAACCGAGTGTCAGTTTGCCTACAACTTTCCACAGGGGCTGTTGTGGCATGGATTTTTACACTTAAAGGCAGAGTGTTTAATCACACTCATTCTCAGTTCTTCTCAGAATAAAGAAGCTTTTAGGCTTTACTTCACTTTTAGAGCAAGTAAACCAAACCTTTAGTGTACGTGTTCTGTCTCAAGCCCTCTAAGCTGTTGTGGTGGTCTGCATTGGCCTAGGTTTTTTTGACATCCTAAGAGATGCCACTGCCACTGATTTCTCAAGGAGCTTTTTGTTCTTTAAAAAGGTGCATCATGCAAAAATAAAAGAACTGGAGGACTTGAAGAGGACATTTAAAGAAGGCATGGATGAGCTTCGGACATTGAGAACAAAGGTAATGTATGCTGTGTTGGATTGCAGTGGGGCTAAAGGCGTAGTGCTGGGTTTTGGAGCTAAGCTATATTCAATCTCTTAATTGTATTTTTACTTCTTTTGGAATGAGCAGCGTTATTAGAAACTGGCTGGCACGTGGTTAGAAGGGACATGTACCTGTGACTCTGGGTAGCCTTTCTGGGGAGTATCAATTGATCCATAGTACAGCAATGTTTTGTTTCATGGTATGTACCTCATTGGACTGAAAAGTTTTGAGAAATTTTAGTAAACGTCTTGTAAGTCTAATAACTTTGGAAAATGAAAAATAGTTATAAACTTTTCCTACCTGTGAAGCTAGTTTTGTAGAGGTCGTACATGTGACCTGTGGTAAGGAGTATAAGCTATCTGTAACTTTTGAACAGCTTATAGGTTAGTGTGCCAGTCCCTCTATCCAGGGCAGGGTTTTAGATCTATAGGGCCTTTTGAAAGGGGGGAGAGACATAATAAGGGGTTGGCTTGGTAACTGGGGAAAGACGATGTCTTTGGATCCTGGTTGATTAGGCTGATAAGCTTGAAGTCTTTGGACAAAACTAATGTTAATCACACTTGTTTAATTTGATATTTTTTTCCCCATTTTTTGGTATGTTTATTTTTCTTACTGTATTTGATCTGAAATATTTGGGATCTTGTTCTTTGCTACTTGGAATCACCAAAAAGTAGCACGTGAGCTTTGTTCAACAGTCTAGAGATTTGATAAGAATAATTCAGCTCTGGAGTTTCGGAAAATAAATAGTTTATGATTTGGGTTTTTTTCTATTTAGGTAAAGTGTCTAGAGGATGAACGTTTAAGAACAGAAGATGAGTTATCCAAGTATAAGGAAATCATTAATAGACAGAAAACTGAAATTCAGAATTTGCTGGAGAGAGTCAAAACTGTAGATCGTCTGCAGGATCAACATCAGAGGTACAGCTATGTGCTTTGAGGAGTGATTTAAAAGATTATTTGGAATGTGTTTTTTTTAAATTGAAATTATTGATGCTTTAAAATGTATTCCAATTTGAAGAATCCCTGCCCTAATTTAAGTGTTTTTCTAATCTAAATCAATATTGCTAGTACTGGAGACAACCTTGGTGGCTTCTTATAAAATGAGGGGATTGAGACTGATAAGTCTAATTCTTAGATCTTTAATTTTTAGAATAAGAAGTGCTTGCTTTCTGGCGTACTCTATGAAGTTATCTCCTAGATGTCTGCCCTGTGTTAGGGAAGTAATCTCAGAGAAGAGTTGGACATCTTGTGGACACTTCAGGAGTGTCTGAGCATAGTCATGTTTCTGTATGGCACATATGGACTAGAATACACAAATAGTATCCACTTTGTTTCATAAATGGAGATAGACAAATGTCAGATAAGCAGAACTACCCATGTGTCCCTCCTGTGCTTTTAAACAGTTCTTACTTATCATTGAAAAATATTTCAGTGATTATATGTCTTCCTTGGGGTTTAGAGAATGAAGCATTTTCCATTTGTTGTGTGCTGCTCAGCTGTATTGGCACTGTCTCATCAGCCATTCTAGGGAAAATGCAATCTGTCAGACAACCAGAGCTTACACTTCGATCAATAATAGTTATTTTTCATTTGGGACCTTGCCAAATGAATTTAAATGACTGTGATCGCAGTATAAAACTACAATTGTTTTTTTTTCCAGTTATCTTTTCCTCTCAATAATTGAGATAAATATCTCTCTGTCATTCTTATTCAATTTGGATCAAATTTTTATTTAAGTATCCTTCCTGTACAACACTTAATATCACTATGTTAGGTTTCATATTGTGTTTTACATTTCTGCCTTCAATGTGTTTCCAGTACTCCTTAGGATGTTTGGTAAAGTGGGAATCTTAACGAGAAGTTTAAAACGTGAACCAGTAAAGTCCTGTTATCTTCTATGAAAGAGAAATCCTGGAATCTTGACCTCTGTTTTTCCTATTGTTGCGTAGAATAAATGAAGTTACTGCATTTCACTTTATTGGAAGCAAATGGAAGGAATTTAATCTTAAGTCACACAAAGTCTTCCCTGCTCTTGATGAGAAAAGAACAGAGGAGGCAGGTTTCTTTAGCCTAGGGAAGAGAAGACAGAAGGGAGACATCCTTAAATGTGTAAAAGGCTATTACGAAGAGAGTCTTCCACTATCTTTGTTCACAGGAGAAAGGATGGAAATAAAGTTTTGCAGGAAAGGTGATTTTAGGTTGAACTTTTAGGAAGAACTTTGTAGCTGAGCTCGATACTGCTTGCCTGCACTGTTGCCTGGTCTCCTTCATCGAAGAACTTTAAGGATAAATTAGAGATCTCTTTTTAGGATGGTCTAAACATGTAATTTTGGCTGGTTCAACCCTGACTGTTAAATAGAGATTTCTCCTGTCATAGTGAAACAACATATTTGGAAATGTAAAATATAAGCATAACCTTCTGGCATGGATTTTTTTTTTGAATGGGAGTTACAAGTGAGATGTTGCATCCTAAACGGCTGGGAAAAAAAATAACAATGCTGTGGTTGTTCAGTCCTAAGTCTTCTGAAAGGTGGAATTAGCTTAAACAAGACTGTAAAGGCAGTGTGCAATACATTTGACTTTGGTTGTAAGCTCAAAACTGGGGTGTTTCCCCGTCTCTTAAAGAGAAGTCCTCTTATGGAGTGACTACTTCTGTTGGATTTGCAGACCTTCCTCTTACCAACAGGATCTGTTTTTGAGGATTTTATTTATACCCTATACTGAAGCTCATGAAGTTGGATAAAGAGAGGTGGTCTTCCTTTAGGAAGCTGATCACTGCATGTCCTTCTGAGGGGTAGAAATGTCTGTCACTTCAGCACTGCAACATGTCATGAAGTGGAATCTGCAAACTCCCTCAGAATTTAAAACCATTCAGTGACTAACAGATGCCCCAGGGTCATTAATTGTTCCTCTGCCTTATTTGGTCTTGACCTGATCACTTTTATTTCAATAAGTTTTCTTATCTCTAAGCTCAGTTTATCCCTGATAAGATACAATTGTTTTGACAGAGATGAACAAGAAATCAGTGCTCTAAAGGAAGAAGTAGATGGTTTCAATTCTCTGACTGCTGATCTCCAGAAGGACATTGAAGGTAGTCGGAAAAGAGAGTCTGAGCTATTGATATTCACTGAAAAATTAACCAGTAAGAATGCACAGCTTCAGTCTGAAAACAATTCCTTACAGAGCCAATTGGATAAGCTTTCTTATAGCGAAAGAGAGCTGCAGAACCAGCTGGAGTGCGTTCAACAGGCTAAAGATGATCTGGTGAGTATAGTGTGCAGCTTGGTTTTTGCACTAGTAAGACGCCTGATACTGATAAAGATGTGGCATATGAATTACACCTTGTGTCTTCTCCTGGTCGCAATTTTTCATGGAATTTGCCAATTTGATAGACCAATAGTAGCAGGATATGTACACCTCTAAGGTGTTTCTAAGGGGGAAGAATCCTGACGCATGCTGCACGGTGGTGAGGAGGGGTTACTGTGTTGCTCTTTCTGTCTTTCTGGAAGTGCAGAGTTGTTCTCTGTGCAACTGGCATTGAAATAATCAAAAGGATGCAATTTGTTTGTAAAATTTATTACTTTAAACTGTTTCTTTGGTACTCTTTGTACTATGACATAAATGTGATTTTTTAACAAACTTAGTGTGTCATGGAAGGGCATATGACCACACTGTGCAGCTCTGTGTGGCTCTATACTGTATCATGTGGATGTTTTGGAGATAGTTCAGGAGTCTTACTGCAGTTGCTGCGTATTCGATTGCAGTGGTAGTGTTTAGCCTAAACAATAAATGTAAAATGTGAATGATTCTCAGATGGAAGGTAAAGTGCAGAGTCAGGGCTGTTGAGTTACAGTATGGTATACATATACAGTATAACCATACAGTATGGTTAGCCTGGATTTTTTTTTGTATATGATCGAAAATACAACTACAATTTCAGGCCACCAAGTTGCAGAAGGAGGAGGATCAGCGGAAGCTAGAGGTTGAGACGCTACAGACTCAGCTCGCTTCAGAGCAGAAAGAGCTGACAGCGCTGAAGACCCACGTGGATGAACTGAAAGATGAACTGGCTACCCAGAAGCGCAAGCATGCAGCAAACCTGAAAGACCTCACAAAACAACTTCAGCTAGGTGGACATTATTTTCAGATATTTTCAGCCCCATCTGTAAGCCCCTGGACAGGGTCCTGTCAGTGTACGCACACTGAGTGTAGCCCTACAAGCTCTCCCTGTCCCTGGAGACAATGAGAGTGAGCGCCCAAGTTAGTCCTTGGGGAAACTGCAGTTATGGGGAACAGAGCTTAGTGTCAATTTTCAGTCTTAACTTTTGAAATGGACTTAGGCATAAAAGGAAAGATTTATTTTGAAAGACCTTGACCTTTGTTACCATGTCTGTGACTACTGAAATACCACTGTGGGTATATAGGGATCCTGGTCTCTGTAGCAGTTCCAATGTTGCTAGAAGTTTCTTAGTTGCTGACTCTCTCAGGAATTGCTGGTGACAGATATTTTTTTAGTATATTAAACAGAGCACTTCAGTTTTTAAAGATGGATATGGAGAGACCGATGACTAATTTTGTCAACAAATGGAAGTCATTAAGTACCCAATAATGCATGTGCTCTGAATACAAATATAATCAAATCTATCTGAAATATATTTGAAAGAAGAGGTCCTGATGGCATTGTGTGAGACAAGTTCCATGTCTCTCTGTGTATATATGAACAGCTGTGTGCTTTCCCTCTTGATCCCTTCTGAATGAGTGGTGCTTCTGGCACAAGTGCTACATTTGGCTCCCAGTAGTGATACAGTTATGAGATCCCGGAACAGAGTTGCTGTTCTGTCATTCATTCAGTAGTTACTTACATGGCAGTTGTAATCAAAAGTAAAATCAAATTTAAGTCTTTTGGTTCCCAGTTAATCCTATGCATGACATTACACACTCAGCTGGCAGCTGCTGCAGGATGTAGGGATCCTGGTGGATGTTGCATCGAGGTGCTTCATGGTGGGGAGCAGGGAGAGGAGGGAGGCTGTCTGTTTTTGGGGTTCCCCCCCAAGATTTTTAGTTGCTACCGTTATCCTTCAGTTGTCAAAATGAGTGCAGGTCAGAGAGGATTAGAGGCTTTGTATGTTGTGTAACACTATGATTTGGGGTTTTAATCTGCGGTTGGTAACCATCATTTTATTATAGCACGCAGGAAATTGGATCAGATGGAAAATGGTAATTATGACAAAGAAGTCAGCAGCATGGGGAGCCGTTCCAGTTCATCAGGTAATATAGCACATGGTGGGGCTGCCAAAACAATCCTTCCAACTTAATAAGGCTGCCATGGTGTGCTGCCGCGAGCCTTGCTCTTTCTGTGGCTTAAGCATATGCAATGTGTAGGCAGCCTCCCGGTAAAGCTGACAAAATAGCCTTTAAGCACCAAAATGCATTTGGCTGAATGCAGTTGTAGGTGCTTATTCTTATTATGAGATTAAAGTATAATGTTTATATATTTTGGTTCTTTCTAAACACCTACCTTTTTTATTTTGTTGCTTTTATGTTTGGAGGGAACTCAGAGGACTCTAGTTTATAGAGGACCTTCTTAAATGCTGCCAGAGGCAAACCAGAAATGAGCAGTGGCTTCCAACATTGTTTAATAGCATTATTGACAGTTGCAACCGTGTAAATGATAAACCAATTAGCATGTTTAGAGGCATCAGTCTACTTGTGTAAAATTCATTGCTTTCTATCCAGTTACAAGTAAAGTGGTTATTTTTAGCACTGAAAACAACATCTGTTTTTTTCCTCAATATCTTTGGGTTTTACGTTGGGTTAGTTCTGTCAGTGTCCTGTAATCTCCCTGTACAAGAGAGATAAATACTTAGAAGAATAGAAAGAAGAGAGAGTATTTCAAGCTCTAAGTGATCACTGCTGCAGAGTGTTTATACATAAGGTTTTTGTCAGTCCATACACACTTACTGATGTGTTGCAGTTTTAGTGGACTGCAAGCCAGGTATGTTTAAAATCAACTCAGTCTTGTACATAGTAATATTAATGAATATGAAGGTATTTATACAGGAATAAGCATTACTGAATTAAGCACACTTATGCTAAAGGAGCTCTGCCTCTGCTAGGGGACTACATCATTTAAATGCTATAAGGATTGTTTATATAAAAACCTACAAACATATAAGGGAAACTGACATTCTGAAGGAACATCCTATGCTACTGAAATGTAAAGAATGCATGCACTGCACTAGTAGGGATGCTTTACCTGCTATAAAAGCAAAGGAGAACTCTTACAAATCTGGATGTGTTTGCAGGGTCCCTTAATGCACGCAGCAGCAATGAGGATCGGTCACCTGAGAACACTGGATCTTCAGTAGCTGTGGACAGCTTCCCAGAGGTGGACAAGTCTGTCTTGGTTGAAAGAATACTAAGGCTACAGAAGGCACATGCTCGAAAAAATGAGAAGATGGAGTTTATGGAGGATCACATTAAACAACTGGTGGAGGAAATCAGGAAAAAAACGAAGTAGGTTCTGGGTTCTGTTCATTCAGTATTGAACTCCTGCACTAGACAAGTATTCTGAATTTTATGTAAAACAAGTAATTGTTTAAGGAAAGAATGAAAATAATAAAAATATTGCAGTGACAGTAGATCTCAAAGGTACGATTAGTCTTGCTTGGTTTTTTTTCTCCTTATCTTTCCCCAGCAGTTACAGTAACTGCTGAGTTGTTTACTACCAGAATTTTTCAGGCGGAACAGAATAGTGCAAGTGGGTTTTTTGGTAGCAAAATGGTCAACAGGTGGCTGATTTGAGGTGGACTGCTGCCACTGACTAATAGAAGTGTCCTTTCTCTTCATGTGCTTAAAAGAGTGCTGATTGTGTTTGTTTTGGAAGGTGAATCTACATAATTGCAGATGGTAGTCTGGCATGCGTATCAAATAAGTAACATATCTGAGCCAAAGGTGGTTGGTATTTAATGTGTGAGATGAGATTCCACTAACATGGAAGTCTCATTTTACAGGATGATGTCTGAAACTTGAAAATTGGGGCATATTCCTTCCTCTGGAAAGTACAATTGTCTGTATAGCCCTTGCTTAATGAGCCTATACATTCATGCCCATCTGGTACCATTTCCTAGAACATGATCACAGCTTGTGAAGACTCTTAAGCAGAGACTTGGTAATTTTTGTCTTATCTGTAGAAAACTTAAGATTCTCTGTCTGGAGTCTGTCAGCAAAGGAAAGTAGAGAGGGGCATTTTTTTCTAGAGAGAGTACCTTTTTTGATCCAGTAGCAATTTTATCAAAATATTTCCAAATACTTAAGCCTTGTGCATTGTAGTGACTTGGTTTACCAGCGTCTCCTGTAGCTCTTATGGTATCTCAGGATTTCCTCTGACCTAGAAGTGCAGGAGTTGATTTTTACTGCGTTTTCAGTAAGACTTGAAAATAAAATTACTCTGTCTGGAATCTGAAGTTACTTCAGTGTCTGACTTTTCACTGCCTTGTAATGCTATGTTGTTTTTTAATTTTTTCTTTCCCCCAGAATTATTCAGAGTTACATTTTGCGGGAAGAAGCTGGAACACTATCCTCAGAGGCCTCTGACTTCAACAAAGTTCACTTGAGTAGACGGGGTGGGATTATGGCATCTCTCTATACATCTCATCCCGCAGATAGTGGTCTCACGTTGGAACTCTCCTTAGAGATAAACAGGAAGCTGCAGGCTGTGTTAGAAGATACATTACTGAAAAATATTACATTGAAAGTGAGTAGCTCTGCCAGTTCTTTAGCACATTCTTGTGGTTCTGAGACATTGCCTTCAAAGAGGTGCATGCTGTTAAAAGGAGGAAGTCCACTTGTGAATTGGTGATGCTGATAGCATTGGGTTAATCCAAGAGTTCTGTAACATGATATATACTCCTTTGGGACCCTCCTATTCCACGCTAACGGGCTGCTGCTTGAAATAAATTCTGTGCTGCATGTGCATCCAGCAGGGAAGAGCCTCTCCATTCTGTCCCACAGTCACATGGAGCTGGGGGCCCTGCAGCAGCTGGGTGCCTTGCGGAGGTGTTGGGGCAGCACGACAGGCTGGAAAGTGCTGTGCAGGCTGCCAGCTGGACCACAGTGTTCAGCAGAAGTTGGACATCTCTTCCTGTTAATTATCATTCCCCTTGAACGCTATACTTTCTAGACAGCCTGTAGAATATTAGTAACTGCAAAAAAAAGGCTTGCTGGGACCTTTGCATCTTTTATTGAAATGAGCTTGGTTTTCTCCAGCTCTGTCTAATCATTTGCACTTGTTCTGGGTACTTGAAAGTATCAACCTGCTGACATAAACAGTAATTTTAACTTATTAGTGCATTTTGTGCTGATTGAGTCATTCTCCCTGTATAACTTATATAACTTACCCTATCCTTTTTTTTTTCCCCCAAAGGAAAACCTTCAAACTCTAGGAACAGAAATAGAACGGCTTATTAAACACAAGCATGAACTGGAACAGAAAATAAAGCAGACATAACTAAAACTTTTACGGATTAACCAACATGAAGATGCAGAAAAGGCAGGTGCTACAGACGACTCTTTTTTTTTTTTTTTTACATTTTCCCTGACATTTGATTGCCTGCCAGCACAAGCATCTCTGTAGATGCTTTACCCGTACAGGCTGACTCGTGCGAGAGATCTATGGGGTTTGGCATCAGCGTGGTTCTGTCTGCCCAATACCAGCCTGAGGTGTTGCTGAATTTTACTACACACTACGTTTAGGCAAAACTTCTATTTGAAATGACATACAGCTGCTTTGCAGTGCATACTACGTTTTGAGTGAGTTGCAGTGAGATTTTAATTTCTGCACTGTATGATTAATCAGTTTCTTAATGACGGAGCTTGAAAAAATAAAACTAATTATGTCTTAGTTGCTGTTGAACATATCCAGTGTTACTGAGCTTTAAGGGCTTTCAGACATTATTTCCTTTCTTGTATATTATTTCTGATACTTAGGTTGATTATGCGTTTTTGACATACGCATGGAAAAATGCTTTGTCACAAAATTCTGGATTTTAATTGGTAGCCATGATATTGCATATCTTCGGTTTTAGATTAACACTCAACTGGTCACTTCCTTTATCCAAGAAGTGAAACAACAGTAAAACTAAGGGATTAAGAAACTTTCTGATTCAGTTACTGGGTATGTGTAATTTGAAACAAGTGTCAGTTCAACAGATCCTGTAAACCCTTGATCTTTAGATGTATGGATCTAAAGAAGTCTGATATCAGATGATTGGTTAATAAAGTTCTCTGGCCTTCTGCATAACTAACAGCACTTAAAAAGTAGGAATTTTAACTGTCCATTGTTGCATACGTAGAGGTAGACATTGTGATTGCATCGAAGGCAAGTGGAAACTAAACAAATCTTCTCATTAACTGTGGCTAGACCAGCCAGTGAAAGTAATGGTAAGAAACAGGAAATGGGATTTTAATCTGTTGGTTGGACTGTGAAAGTGGCACAGAAATCTGTGTGACCCCTTTATTTTACAATTGTGACGAATTAGTTGTTTAAAATGGCACAAACTGAGAACTGTTTCTTAGTCCTTCAGTGGCTGAGAGGGTGATGGAGGAAGAGTATCGAGGAGCCAATACTCTGGTTAGTCACAACATTCTGAATTGTCTCTATTCCAGCAGTAAATGCATAGATTTCTGTATTTATTGCTTTTTGACCAAAACGAATCGACCAGATCAGTGTAAATAAATACTTTGGGGGTTTTATTAAATACTTGAATTTCCTATTATCATGAAAAAAGATTCACTGTACATTTACAATAGCTTTAGCTATTTTAATTAGAAAGGATACCTGGGGGTAAAAGAGGGAATTTATCTTACTGCAGGCACTATTTGCATCACACCCAAAAGAAGGGGCCTGAATCCTGCAGGATGCAGGAGGGTAATTTATCAAAGCAGCGAGGTGACTTAGGGGTTTGCACTCCTCTTTTCAGGTGCCACTGAGTCACTTGAGCTTTGTAATGAACTGAATTGAGCAAAAGGGCCTGATTTGGTTTGAGTAGTTTGATTCAAGACAGTGACGCTTCCTTTTTACTTTAAAGATAGGTATCTCTGAAAGCCCTTGTGGTTTCAAGACCTGGTTTTTGGTCCAGAGAGCTTCAGGAGTCTTGAATGGCAGGTCCCTTCAGTGTCAAAGGTTTAAGTATTTCTTTAGCAAGGGAAGGTGGAAACAAATTATTTGAAACCTGACTGAGCATTGTAGAAACTGTGAGCCTTTAATCTGGGTGGGTTTTTATACATATATTTTTCTAATTCCTGAGAGCAGTGGTTATCTGAAGTGTTAGGCAATTTGGGCCAGTCCAGTCATGGGACTGCCTCTGCTTTACTGTTGTTCAAGTGACGTGAAGAGGAAAATACCTGGCTCTGCTAAAACAGATTTGTCACCAGCTTCCAGGAAGCGAGCAGGCAGTTGTTCATGACTGAACTAGACCTTCTGCTGAAAGAATTTAGAACAATTTGCATGTCAAAACATAGCTTAGCTCTTGTATGTTTGTGTTTTCATGCTTTAACATATCAGATCTCTGGATATTTTCAGGCATTCAGCTGAATAACTCCAGTATTTTAGATACCCTGTTAATATTGTAATCATTTAATGTACTCCAGGTGTACAATGTGAATGAAGGAGAGGTGTGGCGCAGATGGAATAAGTGCAATGACATTGTGGAAATTCTTATTTCTTTTTGGCGTGGTTGTTTCTCCTTTTAAGTTATTTGAGAAACCTAGTTAGTGTCCTCCTGCCCTGCTGGAAATGCTGCTTCCTCTCTGTAGCACTAGGACCTTCTCAGACTTTTTTTTTTCTTGGTTATGGGGAGACACAAAGCAGCTACAATATCACATTGTTTATTGTCCGCAGTATTTTCATGGACCAAAGTCATCTGCTACAGTTGATATTTTAAACATACCTGTTAGAGATGGAAATTTCTAACTCGCACGTTGGCAAACAACTCTATCCAGTCACCCCAGAACGTGACATGACAGGGTCAGCCAGCAACTTTGTTTAACAATATTGCTTGTTCCTGAGAGGTGGTGGTGTATTAGCCATAAAAATGTTGCTGGCAAGGCACCTGCCTGTTGTTTCCGTGGGGTAGATGGTCGGGAGTGTAATATTGGTGCACAGAACGAGAACACTTATGTGAAAAGGTGTGTTTCCATGGGGTGGCTCACACAGGTGGAGCAGAGTGGGTGCAAGGCTTGCATTGCCATCACATTTCAGTTACCTGTGTTTCAGAAACTCTACGTTATGAACCTGAGACTGAAAACTGTCCTCAGATAAACTGAATTTTAGAGATAAACTGATAAACGAATTCTGAAGGCAGCCTGGAGCAGTTAGCTACATACCTGTCACTGAAATTCAATGTCCATTAGAGATGTAATTGCCACAGGCTGCTTTTGAAAATTCCAAGCTTGTAGCTAATTGTGTCCTACAGGCTTAAACATCTGTTTCTTAAATACTCAGGGTGCTCTTTTAATTCAAACATCGCACATCCAGATGTTGTTAGAGGCCCTAAGGAAGGCTGCCTATGCTTTTCCACCCTCTGTGAAAACCAGCACTGTCCTCTAAAGCCAGACACTCTGAACCTGAAGAATACCATTTCATGCTGTAGAAATCTCTGGCTTTCTGCCACATAGACTTGTGCAATATTTTTAATTTTAGTCTGTGGAAGACAGTGGAGATTGATTTGTTCCTCAGATCATGTTTTCATCATCTTCACTTGTTGCTGGCAACACCTGCAGCATCTCCAGTGACTGAAACTGACGTTACTCTCTTGAAATATTTTCCATTACAATATTTTGGTTCATAACTTAAAAAAATTTTGAAAAAAATAAGCAGATCTCTGGCTTCCACTGAATCGAGTGTCCAGCTGGGTGCCCGCATGCTGCAGAGACCCCAGTCTAGGAAGGGGTTCAGGGAGCAAGGCCTGTCCGAGTGGGCTTCACCCTTCCCGCTGAGCCTGGGAACATGGAAATGTCAGCAGTAGGTGGCACTAGAAATCAGATTTACCGTGTCTCCACAGCGACCTGAAACCTGTGGAAGGGCAGGCAGCTGCCTTGCAGAGGGAGCTGGGAGGTGTTTAGAGCTTTCCAGAGATGGATGGGGGCTTCCTTCCCATTTTTGTGTTCTAACTAAAACTCTGTTGAATCTTCCAATATATGTATGTACCTTGTCTGAATATAAGCAGAACATCTATTGATTTAATTTTGTAGATACCTGTTTCTGTATAAAGTTTTTGAAGATATCGCTATACATTATGTATATATTGTACTTTGAAATAATAAACATACAAATGTGTGACAGTCTGGTTTGGGTCTGTGTTTTCTGCCACTGCTGATTAACTCTGGATTGCACTTGATGGCTCTCTGAGAAGGCTGGTGGTGGCGGCAGCAGGGTGCTCCCTGTTGGGTGGTCATCTCCAGTGTGTGGGAGCCTCCCCTTCTCACAGTGCAGAAATGTCCTCGTGATGCTTGTGAATAAATAAGTCGGGCTAAAAGCAGCTTAATTGCCAGCAAACTCTTCTTGCCAGCTTGGATGCTGGGAGGGCAACATAAAAGCCCCTTCTTGTTTCCCCTCAGGTGGACATAACTATATATGATGATATGATGTGATCATCAGTTGGAGGCAGTGCTTCTACCCACAGCTTGGCAGGGCACTGCCTGCTGCCAGCCCCTGCTTTTCTGTTGCACTGTCCCAACGAGAGGTGGCACTGCATCGTGCCACATCGCCATGGTTCTGCGAGGCAACGCCGGGTGAAACGGGGCTGCGTGGCTTCCACACTGGGCTTCATTCATCTCCTGGGAACGGGTGAGACTTCTCCAGCCTAAGGACAGGTGATAGACTTGCTGCAATCACCTCCTGCTGTGAGCTGCTGCCCATCCTGGTGAGTGGCCTTGATGCTGGAGTCCTCTTTTCCCTTGTCTCCTCTGAATTTTACAGTCCCCCAGTCCCAGTAGCAAGGGCTGGTTTCCTTGGCCACAGCCCCACAGCTGGGACACTATTTGCTGCTCTGGTTTATTTATTCCTTTGCAGAGATCTAATGTAGTCTGGTTTTTAGCCATGATATTATTGTTTCGTTTTTTAAAAAGTGATGCTGTCGCATTGCTGGCTGTTGATTGTGGCTATGCTTATGTTAGAAATCAGGGAATCAGTTTTATATGGGCTGTCCTGCCCTTGCAACCTGATTGTAGGGAGACAGAAAAAGGGAGAAAGGAACACCATGAAGGGGATAACTTATGGAGTTTATTCTAGTGTTTCCCAGAGTACCTTAAATGAGAGACGGTGTCCTATTTTCTGTTGAAATTTAATGGCAAAGTACCACTGGCTTCCCAGGGGCTCCCTGTAAGTTTTCCAGTTACTGGTACCCATATGACCCTTTGCTGGAATTGTTTTGCAGTTGACCATTTTTCTTCCAGCCTTCTCCACTGGTAGCAGGTGCAGCTCTTGGTGACAGATGTGACCAAAAATCAAGATTTATTTGTGCTCCCCGAGTAGTTAGTTCTGCCGTTTGGAAGCGACAGCCTGAAGCTAAACTTCTCAAATACTAATTTGGGGCTTTTGGTGGTATTTGCAAGTTTGGCAAACAACTTCTTTCTCCTCTGTACTTCAGGCAGAGACGGCCCAACGCTGCGCAGAGGAAGGGTTCTCATGGCACAGCAACGTTAAGCTCCCGGTCCTGGAGGAAGCCTGTCTGATACTGGAGCTGTTGGGTAATAAATACATAACCCAGTGCTAGCAGTTCACTCGTCTAGCCGGCTGCGAAAGAGGAAATCAGCACTGCTATTTTTCTCTCCCCCCCTGCCCTATTTTAAGGTAGGTTTTGGTTTGTGTTTTTTTTTTTTTTTTAAATGGAGAGGTACAGTTGGGTTTTTGTTGTTGCGGTTGTTTTTAGGCTGTTTTGCATTAAACCACAGTGGGTCTGTGCCAGATTTTGCAAGATTTTTGCATGCATAAATGTAACTGTTGCAGTAGGAGAGGGCTGCCGAACAAGTTGTTCTCATCTCGTGTGTGTAAATAAGCAGTTGGATGTGTTTGTGGCTGTTCTGCTCTGGTGGATGCCCTATGGTCAGGAAATCCTCTGGCCTTCAGGTTTTGCGGGGCAGCCGCCCACTGGTCCCAGCAGGGCTGCTCTAATGCCTCAAGTGAAGCACCTCGTGGTCTGAAAGGCTGAACCCGTTCTGGTCTGAACGCCTGTGGGCTCCTTAAGACCTTTCTATTTATAAAATCCACGTGTATGGAATAAGGAGACACAAATGAAACACAAAGTCCGTGACCTCTACCTGAAATGCTGGTGTTTGACATGTGTTAGGGCCACGGAGATGGTCAGAGGCTGGAGCACTTCTCTTATGAAGATGGGCTGAGAGAGTTGAGGTTGTTCAGCCTGGAGAAGAGAAGGCTCCGTGGAGACCTTATAGCCCCTTCCAGTCCCTAAAGGGGCTACAGGAGAGATGGGGAGGGACTCTTGATTGGGGAGTGGAGTGATAGGGTGAGGGGTTTTAAACTGGGTTAAAGTAGATTTAGATTAGATATTAGGAAGAAATTCTTTCATTCTGAGGGTGGTGAGACACTGGAACAGGTTGCCCAGAGAAGCTGTGAATGCCCCATCCCTGGAGGTGTTCAAGGCCAGGCTGGATGGAGCTTTGAGCAACCTGGTCTGGTGGGAGGTGTCCCTGCCCAGAGCAGGGGGGTTGGAACTAGATGATCTTTTAAGATCCCTTCCAACACAAACCATTCTGTGATTGTGTGACACGAGGTGGGTGAGCCCAGCCTAGCAGGCACAGCCGTTCTCATCCATGTGGCTGGTGAGTCCTTAAGCACTGCCTGGGGCCAGCAGGGCTGTGGTTATTGAGGAGCTGGTGCTGCCTTTGAAGGTGGAGGTGGCTTGAAGCAAGGTGTGAATGCAGGGCCATGGTTTTATTTTTGAAGCTGTGGCCTGCAGCCCCTGCGGCCTGACAGAAGGGTTTGTGAGGCTGCACTGTGAAAGCAGCTTGTTAGAAATAACCCTCTGATAATGATTAGATCTGGAATCCTTTTAACTCCAGTCGGTGCCTGGCGCAGGGGAGAGGAAAAAGGTGAGAATCCCTTATACCAACACTGCGGGTAAAAGCAGCCGATGGCCAAGCCACTGCTGAAAAAAGCCAAGCTTAGTGCTGGGCAATAAACCTGTTTTGTGGGTCCTGCTAATGCTCTTAAGTGGCTTGTACTAATTAGCTGGTCTGGCTTCACCTAACTAGTTAGATTTACCAGAGAAATATTGGTTGGATGGACTCTGGAAAATGTTTCACCCTTCTGGAGAAGGGCTCTTCAGCCATAAGCTGAAGTGAGAAATCAGAATGATCAGCTTGTCATGGACTTAATGTTGGGAATGACACAGGCTGCTGGCAACCAGGCTTGTGATTCCCTTCCCCTTGCCACGTGTCTCATCTGGCCCTGGGGCTCAATCAACCAGCGGGGATGGCTTGTGTAGGGGACAGGACTCCACTGCGGTGGGGATGGAGATGGGGCTGGCCCAGGGGTGAGGTTGTTGCCCACCCACTCCCATGCTGTGTGGTTATTCAGCTGCTCAAGCAGCTCTGGACCTACTGCCAGTCACTGCTCGACCTTCTGAGGCAAAGCAAGGAGTATGTGACCTGCAACGTGTGCAAGGTGGTTGAGCATCTCCCACGTCCTCCATGCTGAGGAGCCAGAGCTCCTCCAGCGAGGCAGGAGGGGGCTGGCAGGGAAACCCTCCCCAGCATCCACAGCCCCTTGTTTCTCTTGGCTGCAATCAGACATTCTGAGCTCCAGAAATATCCACCTGGAGCCAAGCAGGAATTCTCCCAGCATCACAGAATCTTAATGGTTGGAAGGGACCTCTGAGATCACAGAGTCCAACCACGCACATACAAAAGACCCCATCAGCAAGGACTGATGGAGGAAAGATACTGCTTCACAAACCAATCTGGTGAAGTGAACAGCCATCGATCGGCGTGTCCGTGGCCCCAGACACTGTGCTTTGAAGCCCTCGTGGTTTTTCTCGGGCCGTGCAGCCCTGGTTCCAAATGCATCAAGACAGGCTGCCAGCAGGGAATGGCTGCCACGCTGGCACTTCAAAAATGTAGGTGCACCTCTAACACAGGACCTGACAAAGCACGGCTAGGATCAAGGTACCTTCGCCCCTAAGGCAGGTGAAGCCCTTGGAAAAGAGATGTGGCAGATTTGGCAGGAAGCCTGTAGCACGAGGCTGGCAGATGACATTCTTTTTGTTACCTGAATTGCGTCAAACCATTTCCCTCTCTCAGACTTTCCTTGCGATCTTCCAAGGCTACTTGTTGACGGTGAAAGACCAGTCAACTATTTCAAACTGATTTGACCTTGCTTGGCTCGGCGGCGGAGCCCAGACCTTGCTGGTAGTGGTCACCTTCTCGTGCCAAATCCACTGCAGCGCGTCTCTCATTAAAGACAACGTGTCTCTCGTTAAAGACAATGTTTGGGCAAACACAAGCCACACTCCACCACGGTTGTGGGCGAGCTGCCTCCCATCGCACTGAAGGAGAGTGTGATTTAGCATTCCTTGGCTTTGGCGGTAGCTGAAACAATAGAAATGTCCCCAAAGGCCAGGGCACGCAAGCCAGCAGGCTTTCTCTAGAGAGCGATAAACGGAGGCACTTACGTTTAATTAATTGTGTATCAGAGCAAACACTGGAAAAAACCCAAACCAACCAACCCTCCCAACCCCAAGCAGTGCGCTTACCAGCGGCGGCTGGGGAAGGCTTCTGCCAAGAAAGCAGCCTTGGATCCGAGAGCAAGGAAGCGAGGCCGGTCCAAAGGGTGACTCAGAGCAGCCTCGCAGGCTCCTGCCCTGGCCCGTCCCCACGATGCTGGACCGGGGCACACAGGAGCAGCTCCTGGCCGGGCACGGTCCTCTGCATGGGTACCCTGTGACCAGCGAGGAGCCCGTCTCAGACACGGCCGTCAGCAGGGCCAGCTGGGGTCCTGATCCCTCATATTTACATTGAGACAAAAAATTCATACATTTTCCAACATGAGATGGCTCCTTTGATTTATTTTTTTTTTTTTTCAGTCTTCTGGCCATCAGGGACTTCGTACATGCAACAGCACAGGCATGTTGGAGGACCTCCTGTTCCCTTACTGACCCGCTGCCCCATCAGCCAGGGCAAACCTTTGAGCAGGGACAAAGTCAGCCAGAGTAGTCAAGGCAGGACTGGAAAAGGAGCCAGTCTTCCCTGGAGAGAGACCAGACCTGGCTTTGTTAGCTGAGACCATGAAGGCAACCAGAAAACTCAGTTTGTGCTGTCAGGAAGGTGGACCAGACCTTGAAATGAACCTGTTGTTTGTGGGATTTTCCTACCTACAGTTTGCCCATGAATTGAGGAATTTCATTTGTATGAAAACTAAAGGGGAAGAGAAGTTGCATTGGCTGTTGTGACCGAGCGAGGAAAGAGTTGCAAAACAGAGACTTTGCAGTTTGGATTTGCAGAGGTGAGCACAAGGTGCACAAAAGGGGAAAGGGAGAGAGCAGCCAGCGTACGCGTCTGCGAAGATGCCCCAGCTGCAGTGCCAAGAAAATCAAACCTGTAGCCAAGGAAAACACGGTTCAAATGAGGCAACGACATAACCTAAATGCTGCTAGGGGAATCTAAATTACACGCCGAGCAACCAAGAAGGAAAACACCGACAGCATTCGCTTGTGTGACAGGGACGTAGACCTCACAACTGGAATGCAAGAGAAGGACACAAAAGCAGACACAAATAAAGCCAGTGTAAGAAAGAGGGACTTGACCCTACCCAAAGGACAAGGAGGCCTGTCCCTGAGAGGTGATACTGAAGTAAGCGTGAAGGCTGCACACTCAGGTTTGTAAATTTGTGACTAATCAGTTAAAATCCACCACACTTAAAAATCCTGCTAGACCAGACCCACGTGGTGAGCAGAGCAAGCCAAGGATGCTGCAGCTCAGCACCAGCACATCGTGTCTGGCTAAGGCAGAAAGCTGGGTAAGTACCTGAGGAGTATCTTTATTAAAAAAAGAAGGAACACACTTCACCAAGGGCTTTGAGATCTCTGATCCAGAGAGGTCCTACCTGTATGATAAGTACTGGTGGATGCACTGCAGGTGGGAGACAGATGCAAGTTATGTTCTCTAGACCCCTGCTCCCTGCCTTTGAAAGGCTGGGAAAATTTTGTGGTGCCAGCACCACTTACACTAGCAATGCAGTCAGGTTATAGAGCTACACACGGGAAAATGCAAATGTAGATCCACACAAAAATACAAATATCCCAGCTCAGACCCAACGCTATATGTTGCTAAAAAGCAGTGAAGAAAAATGCCCTGAGCAGGAAGTAAAAGGCATTTTATTCACCCAATGCTCTTTATTAATAGGATGTGCTTCTGGGGTATCTGCTGATGAGCAGCATTTATTATTCTTGCTTCACGGCTTCATCTGTATTTTAGACTATAATATAAGCAACTCGATGCAACCTCTGATAAGCGGGAGAGGGGAAATGCATGCACAATACAAGATGTTCCCAGCAGCAGCTCAGTTCCTCTTAATGCAAAGAGGACCTACAGGACGCGGTGTTGCTAGGGCTCGAATACAAACATCCTATTCAGCGAGCGTCCCCTCAAACTGGGAAGGAGACATTGTCTGGTGTTTTTAAACACAGCCCTCAGTTACCATGTCCTCAAAACGCCTGGATGAACGACGACCTCACCCTTGGACCGGGTAAGTGGGCTGCAGCCACAGGTTCATTTGAGGCTATTTGTGGTGGACACCAGGCTGGACCCACAGCTCTGCCCTCGCCCCATGCAGGCAACGACTCCACAGGGAGACTCTCTTGGCAAAGACCTCTCAGTGTGAACCTCCAGGTGGGTTCCAACCCACAGACAAGTCGCTTCACACCCTGCCCTTCTCTTCCCCCCCCTCTCCAAATTCCTCTTTGCCTGCAGGTTGGGGACCTACAGGTCTGTAGGCGAGAAGGGAGAAGGAGCACCACAAGTTGTCAGGCTACAGAAAGTACCCAAGAACAAAAGATTAATTTTAATGTCCCGGCTTCAAGCAAGCTTGGCCGTTAGCTTCAGGAAGTCTTCATCATTTATGCAGAGGAGGAAGCAGATGGAAATCACAGAATTAATTTGATCTGAAGAGATTTTGTTCTGGAAAAACACATGTGTCAGGCCGCATTACTCAAGTTTTCAGGGGCAGGGACAGGATAAGCCACGCTTGGCGTGCAAGTGTGAGCATGCTGGGTGCCCGCTGGTGGCATCAGCTGATCCACACTTTTCCTCAAGTGGAAGGCTCAGGTTGGCTTTGCATGGGTTGTGTTGTGTCCCAGCTGGGTGGGCTGGTGGCAGGCAGGGAGATGTCCCTTCCCCGCAGCGGTACCTGGGAAGGACGGGTGAGATCAGAAATAACCAGGAGGAAAGTGAGGAGGTGCTAGAAGGGCAGTTCTGGGCCTCTCCAGGGATGGGAATTCCACATGGGAGCCAAGTCCAATGGGAGACACAATTCTCCTCTTTCCAAGTCTCCACAGACCCCACGTGTGAGCTGGGCAGCTTGTGCTGCCTTTAACATCACGGGTGGTGATGCAGGCCCCGCTGCTCACTTCTGTCCATCGTACAGAGAGCACAAAACCACAGAGAGGTGACAGCTGTGGTGACAGCTGTAACACCCAGGGCTGTGCAGCCCTCTGGGTTTTGTGGAGAGGTTGGTGGGGGTGGCAGCAGCCTGTGCTGTGCTCCCCTCGCTTCACAATTGCTCTTATAAACACGGAGTTCAAGGGACACTTATTCTGTGCCACGTTCCCCCTGCTGCAGAAGCTGACCCTGACAGCTTTTTAAAGGGGTTGTATCCAGTCCCTTTGGTTAAATTTGCTTGTGGGTCCTTGCAGCCAGGAATTCCACCTGGTCTTACAGCTCACATTTAGGATATTTGATTTGCGAAGGCAAACGTGGGGCAGCAGAGACACGGGGGAGAGCTGCAACCTACCTACCATGGTCAATAAGCTCATTTGAGGCTGCCACCAAGTTGGCAGCTAAAACTGCTCTTGATATGCAGTCACTCCTCCTGTAGGTTATATTGATGGCTTGGTAGAGAAAGAATTAATTTGAACTTCCCCATCTCCCCAAAAGTAAGGCACTGTGTTTTGTTGTATGACAAGCAGACAGGGGACCTCTCCATGATGCCTTGGTGTCACCTCCACACTCTCTGCCCCAGCCATGCTGCAGTGCAAACCTGGGGCAGGGTTTGACTTGTGTTCTCAGTGCAGAGGAACCCAAGAGCAGCAGCTTTTGGGAAATCAGAGCCAAGAGACTGGTCTAAAGGGAGCTGAGGACATATGTCCCACCATGGTTTCAATGATACTGAGAAGACAGGCCAGTGACCGAGTACCAAACGAGGTCAGGGAAGGACCTTTTCCCATTTTGCTCTTGCAAAATGGGAAAACATTGCAGACCACAAAGCTTTGCAGACCGCAGTGGGGTCAAATGCAGAAATGTTCCTCCTGGTGCTCGTTCTGGCACCCTGGTGCAGTGCTGTGCTTCTGCACGGACTCAGCTCAGCTCCGGGACCAAATGCTGCACGTGAGACGGAGCCACAAGCTGCAGAACAAAGCTAAACACCATGCATGGGTTTACCACCCTCGTGCTCTGAGAGAGCAGAAACGGGCTGTACGTTAATTCACACGATCACCCTGACAGGCTTGTAACACAGTCTGGGTCACGTCCTCTTGGGCAGTTGTAACTCAGTCATATTTTCTAGCTCTCCCTTTCCTCGTGTGAGGAGCTGCCTTAGTCCAGCCATCCAGCGAGAAGGGGTGTTGCTGTGAGTCTGAGACACGTTAGACAAAGGAAATGGGAAGAAAATTCCTCAGTTTATCCACGAGGCCATTTTCACTTGGCAAACAGCGTTATTTGAAGTGCCACCTCTGTGCTGGTGTGAGCAGAGGAGGGAAAAATGGTGCTTTTTGCTGTCAGGTGGAAGAGCATCCTGAGCAGGGCTGAGGCCACCCTTTCCCCTTCTCACCCCAGGCTGTGGTCCCACAGGCTTTCAGTGTATTGCACCCAGCTAATGTGGGGTGATGGGAGCTCAGAGAAGGGCCGTGAGAAGCAGCTCAAGTGCCTTCTTCCATGTGGCACAGTTTGGAGCAGGGTGAGAAGTGGGTTAGTGAGCATCGGTAGCCTCTCAAGGTGCTCTAACTCACCTCCCTCTCAAAAAAAAGATGCATTTTGTAAAATGCAGCCACCACTTGAAGTGACTCCCCAGGCACTTTGAGATAGTTGTCATCAAAGTCTTGAAGCGGTTGAACAGTTTATTGGAACAAGTGCAGGATAAAAGCCTTTCCACCCCCATCCCTCCCAGTGCTGCTTTTGGATCCCATGATTTCTTCCTTGCTTAAAATGATTCAGTGGTAGACTCTCGTAGACTCTCAGATAGTCTCCGTCTGGTTAAAAATAGTCGCTTGCCTCATATGGCTTTAGCGTGGTACTGTCAACTGTAAAATGTTCCACCTTCCAAAAAAGTAGAGTGAAAAATGAAAGTGAGCTTTCGCACATCATTAGTCTCCACAGTTAGACCTCCAGAGCTCATTCCAAACCCATCCAAGGAGGAGAGGCGAGCTGGGAGGGTGGGCGAGCGAGATGCTGGTCTTCCTGCCCGGCGCCCAGCGGGTCCTTGTGAAGCTTTGTCCCCTACACGAAACCAACCAGGCTGATGGTTCGCTCGTTTCCCAAAACAAAACACTAGCTTATTTTCAAGAAACATTTATTTGTTGGATGTCTGGAATGTAAGAAGAGCTTAGTCATCGCAGCTGGATGCCTCCTGATGTCAGTCAGGGGAACATGCTCCAGCAGGGAACCAGTATAGCACAGTTCACCCAGCCACATTCCACAGCCAACCCCCAACACTGGGGCAGGAGAGCCCCGGAGCCCATCAGCCGTCTCACAGCTCTTGTGCTCTCTGGGCATGGGCTTGCACAGTGTGACCAGTTGGCCCAAACTACATGTGTTTTGGCAGAAAAAAAAAAAAAAGGAATTTGATTGCAACAGTGGACAAACGGTGCAGATGGGTTATTTCACCTGGCTCTGTATTGCTTGAATGCTTGGCCCAGCTGCTGGAGGGTGCTGTGGTGGGACCTCTCTGTCACTGAGGTGTTGCAGGGTGATGATAGTGAGGCCCAGCAGAGCGGAAAGTCCAGCCTGCAGGAGACAGACAGTGCTTCTGCAGTGCCCACAGCCAGCTCCTGGTGCTCCTGCCTGCGGAGAGGAGCATGGCACGGAGGGAAAGGCTGAGCTAAAGTTTGTCCCGTGGCCCCAGGTCAGAGACAAGAGTCACTTGCAGCGAGCAGCTGAAGCGTTCAGCGTGGCTTCTCCATTTGCTGAGCAGCAAACAGCCTTGGTGGTGTTCACCTGCTCCCAGCACCGAAGAACTTTGGAGAAGCC
>JAHREE010000098.1:1612061-1721663 GCA_033628505.1 Tringa tobata
ATGATCTGTAAGGTCCCTTCCAACTCTAACCGTTCTGTGATTCTATGGTTCTATGAAGAAATTTTTCACTCTGAGGGTGGTGAGGCACTGGCCCAGGTTGCCCCAGGGAAGGGGTGGAAGGAGTTGATCTTTGAGGGCCCTTCCAACTCAAACCATTCTGTGTGTGTCCCCTGCCCAGAGACCCCCAGAGCTCCGTGTAAAACCTTCTGTCTCAAGGGATGATGCCACCAGCTCCGTGCCACGGGCTGTGGCTACGTCTTCTCCCCTTCATGAGCCCTCTCTGCTCCGTCTTCCCCAGCCCTGCCAGACCAAGCCACTGCAGGGCTGGGAGGTGGAAGCCCCAGTTCCTGTTTCTGTCTTTCCTCTGTTGCATCGGAGAGGTCTCTCTGGACTTTTAAAAATGCGGCCGGACTGTTACCCAGTCTGGTCAAACCACACTAAAATCTAGGCACTGCTCTAAATGTTAGTGCTGCTCTGTGGTGACGAGCAGTCGAGCAGATGAAGCATCTTGGGGCTGTGGTGCTGAGATAACAGACCCCGAGCAAACCCCTGGCCAGCTCCCATCCACTTCCATGAAACCTGCTGCTAGGAACTACTTGGGCTGGATTTTCATTTACTCCCTCAGCCCTCTAGTCGGCTCCGAAGCTGGAAGATTACTCTGGGGTGCATTTAACTGTTTTACTCCTCTTTTAAACCTCTTAAAGTAATGTGAAACAGCTGTTGGGTAAATGAGAGTGAGGTCCCCTCTCTCCTTGTTTTTAATCATCAGCATGTCGTACGGCAGCACCAAACGTTCCCCACAGCAGTCTGGGAGCAACTGGAAGGCAGAGTTATTTTTTTTTTTTCTGCTATATATATATATTTATTCGGTTAAGACTGCTCTGCTGTTCCAGCTGGACCATAAAAAAAATCCCTTCCAGGCTTAGACTTGATTTACAAGGTCGCAACCTAGGAGCTATTTATTTATTTATTTACACGGTGTTTATTTAACCCTGACTAAAGGCCAAACACCAGCTCGGACCTGCTGCTTGGCAAACCATTCCCCAGCATTCCCAGGGAATTCGCTTTGCTGCTTGTCATCTGCTGGATCTGCACGACCCTCTTTGGTGGGAAGGGTGGGAGGCACGGCATCTTCAAGGGGAGAGGGAGACCTTATGCTGAATGAAAAGCCAAAGGGTTGTGGCTAGGAATATTTGTCCAGGAATGGTATCTGTAATACCAATTTAAAAAAAAATAATAATCTGAAACCAGGTTAGGACAGAAGAGCTTGGGGATAGAAAAATTTTTTTTACTTTCTACATCTAGCTGGAACATTTAAAGGAGGTACGAGCCCCGTGGTGCCTCAACACACCAAAGCCTTCACAGTGGAGACTCTAGGGTGGATTTTCTGAATATGCATAGCCCATTTTAGTGCAAAATCAGTCAGATTAAAATCTGATAAAATCTTAAATACTTTTTCGAAGTTGACAGTGACAGTGGGAAGCAGTGTTGAGGGCACCATGTAGCTGTTTTGTTTGTTGTTCCTGGAGCATCATCCCTCTGTCTTCTGCTCAAATCCATTATTGCTATAGTATCCTTATACAGTTAATAAAACCCATAAACTAATTAAATGCCAGCTCTTTATCTACCAAGCTGTCCTATCAGGTCTCCAGTTGGAGATCTTCATCCCACTGTAAGCTTAAAGGTTGGAGAAATAAAGGAAATTACTAGCAAGTATGCAATAGACCAGAAGACGCGTAATCATGCATTGCTTCCCAGTATCTTTGTTGGTTCAACAAGCATCAAGCTGGAATGCCAGATCAGAGCTGGAGCCAGAATGACTTTGGGAAACAATGCATCTCCAAAGGAAAAAAATAAGCAAATTTATGATTTCTGTACAGAACATCCCTCTGGCCCTTGCAGCACAGAGCAGCCAAATACTCACTCTAGGCTTAACCCCTTTCAGAGTGTTACCTTTTGCAAATCTCCTTTAACTCATAATTTCTTTGGGTTTTTTTTTTTTTTTAAATTTCAGACAGCTCCTTAACATGATTTTAATATAGCTCTTTGTTTGCATATTATTTAAGGATGTCAGGTCAAGAGAAACAGAACAGAACAGAACAGAACTTGATTGTTTCTACTTGCTCTCCCAATCACAGTTTTTAATGAGCAACTAATTTATATTTTCCCTTGAAAGTCATTAAAAATTAAAAAAAAAAAAAAAGAGCCCAAACTCTCAGTAGTTATTAGGACAGATCAGTTCTAATGTTGCACAGAGGATAATGGATAGTTCCGATTAAAATCAAAATGCATTGCTTTTGAGGAACCCCGTTGGCATGAGCTGTGACGCTTCAGCATTTCAGGAGACTGGAATAGGGCTGGGCACTGGGGCTGTCCCCTTCTGTTGTCGTTGCAGTGACCCAGGCAGCACTGGGGGCAGTGGGTTTGATGCTGCCAGCACCGTGTCCTGGGGACAGACAGGTGACCAGCTGCTGGAGCCCGTCCCTGGATCTCCAGGGATGCTCTGAGCTCTGTGTGCCGTGTCTGGGCACTCTCCCCTGGCCTGCCAGGTTGGTTGGGGAGGGAGGATGTTGGCAGAGAGGTGATGAATGTTTACAGAAGTATGGTGGGGTTCGCAGACGAGGAGAGTGAAGAGACAGTTTTAGCTTGTTGAAAACATAATCTCTTAATGTAGTTGGAGGAAGGAAAAATCATCAGGGAGGGAGAGGACTAATTTAGATGAATACAAGGAGATTTAATGAGTGGTAATGTGATGAAAGGGAAAATTTGATATGAATATCTGAAAGAGCTTTTAGGATGTCAAACCCATTAGATTGCCAGGGGTAGCAGTGGATGTTTCATCACTTGGGCCTTTAGCATTAGGTTTGAAAAAACTTTAATTTTCAACTTTGAATCAGATTGTGTCGTGTCTAAGATCTGGACTTTCCCAGTTCTTACTTTTAGATTTAACATCGCTTCTTACCATATCTCAGCAACGTGGGTCTTGACAAATAACCTTCGCTTTTCCCCACGCGAAGAAAAATAAACTCTGTAATCTTTGCCACTGGGTAACCAGCTGGATTTAAGGAAGCTTTACTGGTGAAATGAAGTGAAGGAGCAGTTTCTCTGGGGCTGTGAGGCTGGCGTGAAGAGAGCAGAAATCTCCTGTGGGCCAGCAGACGGCATGAGCAGTTGCCTGCCAGGAGTAAGGGGTGATTGGGCTGCTGCTTATGACCCAGAAGGATCTTATCCTTCTGGTCCAGCCTTGGTCCAGTCATGCCCTCATTGCAATCAAATTCAGGCACCATCACTATGAACATAATTTCCTCTTAAAATATTAACTGTTTGTTCTCTTAAAGCATTAGTCAAAGCCCAGTGAAGTGCTGGGAAGGTGTCCCATTGACTTCAGTGAGCTTCATGTTGCTGTCATTCTTTCTCTGGAGAAAAAAGTCCATGGAAAAGCAAATTAAAAAGGCATTTGCTGTCTCTTTTTCTTCCTGCTGTTCTCCTAAATTCCTTTTTAAACTTAGCATACATCTGAAAAAACATCTTGTGTTGGTTACCTGGATGCTTTGACTAAAACCTGAAGTGAAGGAAAGCAGATGAGAAATAACTCTACAAGTCTTCATGTGAAGTGATCAGGCTTCACCTTCTCTGTGTTGTCCCAGGAAGAAACTGTCACTTGGCTCTATTCACATTGGACATTTGTTATTAGAGAAATAGAGACATGATGGAACACTGCCACAAGATCCATGTCTCTTGTTTTTAAAATAAACATCTTTGCTTTGACTTGACGTTTATTTTCCATAAATGCCTCAGCTTCAATTTGGTATTTCAGCAACAGTGGGAGGCTGTTATCCTGTGACAACATGCAATTCCATTGACATTATCTCTTGATTACACGTGACAGTGTGCCAAATACCGTATGTAGTTGCTTTTAGTTAAACAATGCCATGAAAATATAACCCAAATATATCAAATAACAGAAGCAGCCATACTTTCCAGCCCTATAGGGTGTGTGCGACACCATAATTACATGAGATATGCTATGTAGGAGTGTGTGCTATGTTAGTAAGCACACTCCAAGTTTGATTTGGGGTGAATGCTTATTAATTCCCCTTGATTTGAGGGCTGTGGTTGATGTATTGGTCAGCAGGAACAGGACCGAAAGTACTGACAGTTTGAAAAACTCTAAACCAATTTGAAGACTCACAAATCAGTCCTGATGCTCTGGAAGGCCCCACCACAGTAACCCAGCCCTGGTTTAGAGCATTTTTTTCATTGGGAGACCCTCTTACAAGCAGGATGATTCATCAATTCCCTCCAGGTGTTAAAAGAAATGCAACAACTCTGTCTTTCTGTCTCTGCTCTCATACACTGAGTAAAAAGATGCTGAGGAACAGCCAAGCCAAAGGCCACCTTCTCTCAAAGACCACCTTCTGGTATCTGCATGATCTATACTTGTTATTGACTGAGCCCTTGACTGATGTCCCATGGGGTTCATAGAGCGCTTTTACCATTGTGTTACTTTTTACTCTGCAGGAATGAATTCTACTTCAGCAAAAGCAATGTTCAGACTTTGCTAAGAACAAGCCAGCTTTGGTGTTTCTCAAAGCAGAGTGTTCTTTTTGCTATTGATGTAATTTTTGTAAAGGAAATCCCTATAATTATTTGATGGAAGTGTTTTATTTACAATCGGAACTAATATTAATCTGGAGCAAGAATAACGTGCTCATTAATCCAGATTATAATGAAGAGTTGCCTTTAACGGCTCAATTTGCCAAGACTCACTGTACTCCCTATACTTTCTTGACATCCAGACTCCTCCACAGAGACACTGGCACTGTGAGAAAAGCCTGACCAAGACTGCCTCTTTTTTAAGCATCAGTGATTCCTTTGAGAGGGGTGGCGAAACATTTTACAGCAGGCCAGAAAACACTGTGGTAGCCAGAGCCTTTGTTTATACAGAGAGATTGTGGTCAGAGACCAGAGCAGAGGAGTGATGACTAGGAGTCCTTTGAGATTTTCCTCTGTTCCTGCTTCAGTGCATATTGGCTGCAGGAAGTTGCTTTATTTCTCCATCCTGAGGCTTAGCCATCTGTAGGTTGAAAGTTGCGCGTTTTGGGAAATATCTCACATTTTAATTGGAACAAAAAAGCCAATCCTTTACGAGCACCCACTGAGGTGTGCACGTGAGGTGCAGTCAAAAGGCACAGTGACAGTGTTTTGGTGTTGAGCAACTGTTGGTTAGTGAAGTGCGTAAGTCAAAAAACCCTTTTATTTCATCTTCACATCCAGGAGGACTATAGCACCTAAACTAGTAGCTAGAATGTGCGAAGAGACTAATTCAGATGGCTTGAGGTGCAACCAGCATTTTCAGATGTTTGGGAAATCTGTATCTATGTTCTGGATGGCAGAAGACTGACTGGAGCAGCGTGGCTACAGGTCCAGCTCCGGCTGGCTGTGATGGTGGGTGTGTGGCTAAGACAGATTTGGGTGTCTGGGCAGCCCAGTGTTGTTGGCTGAGTGTCTCCAGGTGTAGGACTGAGGCTTCAGATTTTGCAGGGAAATGGGTTAGGGCTCCCACTGTTGTTGTTTTTAAGCAAGAAAAGTCAATTGCAGTCAATTGCTAACTTAGGGCAGTACCCTGGGAAAAAGCTCTGGATAGCTGAGATTATGTCATGACATGCAAAAAACCTGAATGGTTGTCCTTTTTGGTGGCACTAAGAGTGCCTTTTGAAGCTGTTGCAAATTTTGTTTTTCTAGCCTGTCTTTCAGGCAGTTCATAACGTTCAGTGATAGGCTTTTTCTGAGTGATGGTCCTCATAAGTTGTCTTAGTATCTTTTAAAACAACTTAAGCCAATTTATTACATTTTTTTGTTGTTGAGGGGAAGAATAAGCCTCACCTTAGATTTTTAGATTTCATAAGCAGTAATTAGCATCCAGCTGTAGCTCTGTGTGTCCTCTCAGCTAAATATCAAATGCACAACACTAACCTGACATGTCACATAAAACCAGAGCAAAGCTACTGTAAAGTGACGAGGGACGTACCCCTCCAAAAAGTGTGGGGACCCCGACTGCTTTTATTTGGTGCAAGTAATGATAGGATTAGCTAAAAGAGGAAGAAATAGCATGAGGCATCAGGGTTAGATGGATGTCACATAGAGCCATGTGAGGTTGCTATTATGTAACCTAAGAAAACCCAAAAGCTAACAGTTATCCCCCCAAAATCTGTCCCTGGAAATCTATTGCAACAACTTTGGTCTAATTCTGTGGGGTTGTTTTTCCCTAACCTGTTGCTTTGTTCATTTCTGATAAATGTATTTGATATCTAGCTCTGGAAATTGTGGAGAAAGTACAAAAGTCCTTAACATTAACCTTAGATGTAGTCATTGCATGTCATTGAGTGAAAACTGCTGTGGTGCAATTGTCACAGAAAAAGGGCTGACTTGCACCTACCTCAGATCGGGGTGAAATAGACTGTTACCTATTAATATACTGCCCTGGCTGACTTGCAGACCACCAGAGTCCTCTGGCAAGTGGGAAAGGAGAAGTGCTGGAATCCTGTTGTACTTACTTCGTCTAAATGCATTCACTGTGTTTAAGCCAATGCTTTAAGTAACACATCTGCCTCTGCTAACCTCTTCTTGCTGGCTGTGAGACACCCCTGCTGACCATTTCTTGTTTGCCTTGACACTGCTGGTTTGGATTAAGCTATTTGTCACCTATGCACATTTTGCTCTTCAATAGTTTTGGACCTTTTTTCTTCTATCTATCATAAAATCATGCTGAGATAGTGATAAATTGCTTCACTGTTCACCACTTGGCTTATCTATTTGTGATAACAAATTAAATTATGATATTCCAGCTCTGCAGGCAACAGCATATTTCTGATGGCAAATCCTCTGTTTAGGTACCACCCATTGGGAAGTACATCTTCAGTCTGCATTTAGCACCGGACACCTGGCATGGCAAGGTGAAGTGCTCAGCATTCCCTGGGTTCCTGGAGGTAAAGTAGATAAACATGTGCTCTGTACTTCTGAAAATCTGTCCAGAATTTAAAGCTATATAACTCCATCTTTCAGTAAAATGGTTGTGGTCTTGAAGCACAGCTGTAACTAGAAATAGAGCTGAAGTGACCTTGGGTCTGGCTTTGGTCTCAATATCTTTCTTTTCATCATAACTTGTCCCAAAGTCTGTTTTTTTTGAGCTAAATGAGACTCCTGCATTTAAAACCCTGTGTTGCGTTGGCACTGGAGTCTGACAATAATCTTGTCTGACTACAGTCTTTGCTCAGAAATTTGTATTTGATTTTTTTCTCTCTGTTATGGACTCCATAAACTCCCGAGCAACAGAGCATGGTCCACATGTCAGCCCAGCTTTGGCAGCTCCAGTCCCCTGCCCCTTTCCTGACAAGCCGTGCTGGTGGTGCAGTCACCAAAGACTTCAGGGCTCCCTCACAGATGGTGAAGCCACAACGCTGTTGAAGTAATAAGCTTCATCTTAAGGTCTTAAGGTCTTAAAATTAAAGAGATGGCAGAGGGGAGGCTCTGATCCAGCCTGGTAGTGCTAGATCAGATTCCCAGGGATTTGGGGAAGATTGGAGAGTACTTAGTCCCTTGCAGAATTAGGCTATCTGTGAAGACTCCCCCTGAAAATTACAAAGCCTTCTTGCCAGATTCCTCAAGCTGTAATTAGTTGAAATTATTTTATGAAAGAGGAGTGAAACAACATGCAGCATTAACGTTCATAACCTCCTCAATACGCTGCCTCTTCATGGAGACGTCTCAAGTAGAACAAAATGTATTTCTCTTGAGGTGACATTGACAACAGATCACAATATTTGCCACCTTAACCTTTCTACCCGTTTCTATGCTTATGCCCAAGTTCTAGAAATTGTATCCTTTCTATTAAAAACAAATGGAGAGAGAGGGATAGTGAGCTGGTGTGGGTAAATCACCAAAGTTGTAGTGTCTTCACTGGAGCTTCACTGGAGGCATTTTCACAGCTCTGTCAGTCCTATGCTTCTCCAGTTTTGTTCAGTGTCTGATGAAACAAAATCTTTCCTCAGTCCTATCTCAATTTTCATTGAAAGAGCCAAATTTTGAATTCAGCTTAACTAGACCTCCCTTTTCCCCTTCCTCTTCGATCATCAAGACATTTAATAATATACAAATACCTCGCTGTGGCTTCAAGCTAAATTCATTTATGACCAAGTGACATAAATGAACACCTGCAAGAAATTCTTAATATACTTGCTGCTTATATACAAAACCTTTGGACAAAAAGGGAGACTAACCTTTTTTTTTAAAAAAAAGTTTTCTCTGTTAGCTATTATAGTTAATGCATCTAACTCCCTCATATCTGAGTAGCAAAAAATTACATCTGCCAATAAATTTGTAATGCATTAGTAACAATGCTGTAATTGCGTCTAATAAATACTCTCTCTGCCCTCACTGGGCTTTTGTGTAGCTGAATAGCTGTGAACCACTTTGCAGTCCTCATCTGAAAGGTCTCCTATAGGCAGAATAATATTACTATTTTAAATCGCAGGACTGTTATTGAGACACCTCTGTGTTCAAGCTGGTTTTGACAGTAACCACAGGCTGCTCACTGCAGCCTCGAAACCTGAAACTGCTAAGCTCATAGTTAGCTTAGCTATTCTCACTCAGCAAACACCTTGTTCCTTATGATTTATTTATCCCTTTATTCTGCAGACTATCCAGGAATGAGAACGGGGGTTTTTACACATTAATTATTCATAATGATTCAAGGAGTTTGTTTATGCAAACCTATTTCAAACCGCAGGCTCTCCATGAACTCTTTGCCTTCCTAATTGCTTTGCGTATTTGCTGTTCATCATGTCCTGTCTACAGAACTCATGGATCACTGCAAACCATATCAAATGGCGTTGCTTTTGTTCTCTGACTGATGAGTCCCAAACCCAGGAAACACGTTTCTGGAACACGCAGGAGGCATCTTGCATTAGGGCATCTTGCTGTTTCCCAGGGCTCTGGCAGCTCTCATTCAACTCTTTCTGAAATCACAGATTCATTCTCACATAATTTTGGAGACTGGATTGAGCAGCTGGCGTTGCTCTCAGCTTTTTATTTCAGTACTACAGTGGAGGTTGGTGGTTTGAGCAAGATAGGAGAATGACTGAATCTGGCACGTGGTGACACAGGTGCCCTCCTATAGACCTAAGCCAGTCTAGTTAGGTCAAAGTTAGGAGGGAAATCAGTGGCAGACAAAATGACTCTCACACTGGCACCCAGAAGGACTGTTGCAAGGTTGGACTGCAACTCACCACTTCAGCATCTCCATTGGTGTTTGATCTGTGGGATTACTGCCTACTGATTCCACCAAAGTTGCCTCTTTATACCCGTTTCCTGCTCTTATTACTCTTGGCACCAGTTACCGTACCATGAAAAAACATTCCTGTGTGAGTAGGACTCAGGGGGTAGGGCCCTTGTTTCTCTCAGTGGAAAGGTCTGATAATCCTGACATGCTGTAAGGTCTCTGGGGAGTGGTGACCACTATTACACAAGCATCACAAGCAGGAGTTACATGCAAGACATAAAATAATCCCTCCACTCTATTGAAAATAGAGTAGCAAATCAGTGCCTGGCATTAGTCTACTGGCAATGCCTGTGTTCAGATCTGGGTGCCAGCTTTTAGAAATATGTGAGCCTAGTGGCATGATCCCAAAAGCAAGCAGTGAGAACAACCAGAGGCCTTGACACTGTGGCTGGAGTGGAAAGACTGAAAGAACTGGGTTTGTTTACTCTAGAGACATCACTAAGGGGACACAATGACAGTGTAAAATGTTCCTGCAAAGAAGAGAGGAATAAAGTGTTCTCTATTGGATACAGGACAAGAAGGAATGAACATACATTGCAGCAAGAGACATTTAAGCTGCAGTGGAGACAGCTGGACTCCAGCCTGGGTTGCCTGGGAAGGGAGTAACTTTGTGCACTTAAGTGCGGTCTCCAGGTTAGGAGCATCACTGAACTTTAGAGTTTAGACTTCTTCTGTGTGTAGTAAAGAGAGATGTTAATTCTGGCTGTGCTTCAACTCTCTTTGAAGAAGTGTTTATCTCTACATTGCCTAGTGAAGGAGCCCATCTTCCGACATTAGCCAATTATTTTATGTGCCTAAAGTTAGATGGGATTGATTTGGGCTTCGGTGACTTGCCTTTCCTCATCAGACCCTGTGGGTCCTATGTCATGGTCTCCAGCTTCTGCTTTCATCATTGCTGTTCAGTTTCCTTGCCATGTTCACAAGCAAATCTTTGCTTTACAGAAGTTTGAACAACGTTAGCATAATATGTATTTCCTGTCCTTCAGGAAGGTTAAAAATTTGTTTACTGCACTAAACTGTTTAATAAATTGCCTTTGAATATATAAACATGAGTCTGAAGGCTCTATCAGCTAAATGGCTTCTCTTCTAAAATAATTGGTAATGACTAACATTTTACCTAGTGGGTCATATTCCAGTGTAAGTGCTAAAAAGCCAGGTAAATGCGAAATTGATTTTAGTCTCAGTTTTCAAAGATTCTTTATAAATATGAGCAAGTAGAGTAAAAAAATAAAAAGATACCATGGCAACATCCTAATAATCTGACAGTTCTATCAGGTCAGAAGGTGTAGCACTAAGAAAGTCTATCTATAAGCCCATTCCTATGGACTTATGCAATATTAGGGAATTCTCTTAGGTTAATTAACACCAAACACTGTTTTGTAGCAGAATCATACTGGCCTAAAACTCTTGAGGTTGTACATTTAGAAAAACTGAGGTTTGTCCTAAATACTCCCTGGTTTTGGTGTTTTGTTTATTTTGGGGGTTTTTTTGTTGTTGTTTGGGTTTGGTTGTGTGTTGTTTTTTTTTTCCTGAGCCTTTGGGGTGTGCTCGCTTTGTTTTTCACATGGTATGCCTATGAGGAAGTACAAGATGAGGATCTCCAATGAACTCTCTGGAGCTGAAACTGGGAAAAGCATGGGCTTGAGATTTAAATCTGGAATCATAACGCTTGCACTGGAAAAGCTGCTGCAGCATGACAGGAGGTCTGTAACATGGCATATTGGATACCTGTGCTTCCACAGTCCCTGTTAGTGGCAGGTCTGAACGCTGATGGGATGACTGCAAAGCATGATGAAGATTCTAGCCTGTCTTCTCAAGGAAACAAGACTTAAAAACTCCGTGCTCGGTGCTGTGTTCATATACAATTCTTTCCTCCTGTCAGCTCATTTCAACCAAGGTTGACAGAGGACAAAAGACCTCTGGTAGAATAGGTTCCTAGAAGTGTTAATGGAAACAGGAGCTGCATAGAGTGAAGAGAGCCTACTAGTGCCTCACTCAGGGAAAGGCAGCTGCAGGGCTCCTTTCACAGCAGATATCAAAGAACCCACATAGCAGAGACCCTTTTGAAATGAAGCTTCTCACGGTTTTAATTTTCACAGGATTAATTGCTCAAAAGATACTTGGTTGGAGTTATGGCACATAGAGGCTCTGCCGTTACCTACTCCTAGTCTCCCCAGCCCCAAGAGCTTTGAATCCTTTTGCTTCCTACTGCCAAATTAAAAAAAGACACGTTAAAACATCTCCTAGGAATTACATTTCTCTGTCCTGTATTTTTTCCCTGCAGCTAATCTTTATTTCATACTCACTTCAGTTATTGTTACAGGTCAGGTTTGACTTTTTTTTGATTGCCAGCTCAACCAGGTCTACTTGATACCTTATAATCAAGCTGTATTTTTCTTCCAGCTCTATAAACGGCGTAGCTCCTGGACTCGGCCAGACCATAGCTACTGCTCTTACACTGCTGTAAAGGCATGAGCTGTATCAGAGCACAGCTTGCTTCTGCAGCTGCTTTGGCTCCAGAGGGGTGTTTGTGTCAGTAAACTAATCACACATGACTTGGACAGAGGCAGGCAGGAGCAGATAAGGGGCTGTTTTTGCAGAGTCCGTTCTTTGTCCATGACCATGTTTTGGTGAATGAAATCATCGCAGTGCAGACAGCAGTGTGACTGAACAGGAAAGGAGCCTGGTTGCCCCTCAGTTACAATCCCCACTTGGTTATGTGCTCCCAGCCTTGGACAAGTCAGTTAACCCTTGTGTGACTTCTTCTCTGAGCACTAAAATTTTGTGTCAGAATGGTAGGCTGTTGTCTGGAGGCGGTGAACTTTAATACCTTTAAAAATAACATATACACTAAACAGACAAATGGGAAATGTGCTTTAGTTTCCACTTAGGAAAGAGAAATAAAAACCTTCCCAGTGATTTTCTTCTATGTGTGACAGAATAGGAAGAAATAGCATTTTTTGTAGTGTAAGATTTGTCCCTCAAATATGAGTGGAAAGGTAATAACAGGGGGGTTTTTAGTCCTAGTGCCATGAGCTACTTATGCACACATTCCATTACAAAAAATACCTGCTGTCTTTCTTCGCTAGATGCAATGCAAATCAATCAGTAGTTTCCTAGCTGAGAGGTTCCCACATTTGTCACTCTGGTGAGTGAAATGGAGACGGTCTGTCTGTGGGTGCTGCCCACAACATAACAACCTGGCTTTCTCCCTTCACAACACAGCCCAGACCATGCTTTGAACCAAGGGAGTCCCCTCTTGTTTCCCATGGTAAACACCCTGACCATTGGTAGCTTGATGTGCCAGGTGAGGAACGATCATTTCCCTTGCTGTTTTGATGGGGTGCTCACAGTGCCCACCTCTCTGGCATGTGATGGGCCCAGGGAGGAAAATTCTTCCAGACATGTTGGACCTCCAAGCCCTTGATATCCTGTACAATGGGCAGAATGGCACATTTCTTAATGGCAACTGGGAAACAAAAGGGAATTTCAGAGAGGAGTCAAAATACTTGGAGGGCTTTAGTGGCCAAACTGAGAGGTAAGACCCCAATGTTCACTTGCATCATCCAAGGGCAAGTGAGACAGATTCTTGATGTAGAAGTACTGGTTTCATCAGAGATGAAAGCTTAGCTCCAATTGAGATCAGAAGAGCTGGGACTCCCTCTCTGGTGCCTGGATGTCCAGCAGGGCACACTGTAGCTCACCTGCTGTGGCTGTTGAGAATGGCTCCTACTGGGCTTGAAAACAGGTGTGCCTACAAAGCAGGACCCAATCTTGAAAATTTGATTGGCTGCATGTGTTCTTAATTTCACAGGAAGATGGTTGCAGGAAGGAAAGGGGCTCAGGTGAGCTGTGAAGGGAAAGAAAATAAACACTCTGTGACAGATATCAGCCCTGTTGTGCTGTTGAAGAGAACTGCTGTGAACATGGATGGAGAAGAACTAGTGTGCAATAGAGCAGGTTTAGCAACATAGTGGAAGATGTCCTGAAGAATGGCTTTGGACAAGGCACTTGAACACATCTAAGCCAGCTGAAGAAGAAGGGGCAATATCAAGCAAAACTTCCTGCTAGTGTTATCTAGTAGGCTATGGAGTAGTCCTAGAGAAGCAGAGATCTCCAATGCTATGAAGCAGAACACAAATCAGCTGTGCTCAAGCAGAAAGGTATGGACAATTCCTGCTTTTGGAATTCAACATAGCAAGGGCTGTGTGCTTTAAGAGAGAGAGGGACAGACAGACAATACTGAGAATAGAGGAGGCTAGCTAGAGGTTTATTTTTGTGAAAACAGAAGACCTATGGACAGGCTGATCCACACAGTTTATTAAATATGGCAGGCCATGTTTTATCATTCCTTATTGTTTGATATGTCTTCACTGTAAAGCTCCAGAATATGAGTCTGCATCAATTAAGCAATGCTGGATGTGCTTTTAAAACCTTGTTCAAGAGCCACATCCAGAAATTTGAGACAGCTGGCTGGGTCTGAGCCAGTGTGTTTTGACTTGAAAACAAAGAAAACTCTCCTATGAACTGAGAGGTCTGTTACTATCAGTTTGTCTTTGTTCAAAAAAGAACCATTATCTGCTTCCTTAGGATCAAAGGTAAATAGTTCATGAACACAAGAGAAAAGGAAAAAGGAATTCTCTATCCAGAGAACTGTACATTTTGAGGTAGCCTGTTGTCGGGTCATAGCATGGTGTTCCCATTGTCACTGGTCTGATTAAACAGGGAAATAGGTTAAAAAAAATAATAATTAATAAGCTCAGAATTTTTCACAGGCATTGGCTTCTTGCAATGATCAGCACCCAGGGTCTTTAGGTTGTGACTGTTGGACTTGTAAACCGTCCCTTCGATTTCAGCTCACCCAGCTGAGTGGGTGGAGAGCACTGCGCCACGACTGTGTGTTTATTAGCACTTTTGTTGAGTTCTTTTCTACTTCTCTCCATTTTCCACCTCTTTTACAGTGTCAAGGCATTAGACTGTACAATATGTTCTTCTTGCACTTTTCCTGGTTGGATGGGTTGAGTGTGGCATTGCAACCATGCAGAGGAGTCGGTGTGTGCTGGTGTTAGGTCAGGCTGGAATAGCTTCCCCTGTACAGCGTGGATGCATGAAGAGAGAGAGCAGGATGTGTCTCTAGGTCCTTGGCTTCTACACCTGCCCTTCCAAATTCATCTCTATTTACCCACAGCCTGCTGAGGAAGGGCAGGGAGTTAGGATCTTGACCAGGTAGATGTTGCTTTCTCACTACATGGTTGACCATTCCTTGTGCTGCTCAGCGCAGGTTCTGGAGACTCTTGTATGTCAGGGAGTTGGCTATCGCTGGGAGGAGGACACATGACTGCTTGATACTGAATAAAGTGTCTCTGACTGAAAGTGCTGTAGGGGGCATGAGGTGTTATGGAGTTTTCTGTAGCTGATGGTGTTGCAAAAACTGCTTACTGCCTGTAAGCAGGCAGATGAGTAAACAGAAACTCCAACTACTGTTACTATCACGATTCCCCTCTTAAAATCATTTGTAACCAGCCAGCCTGTGGTTTTCCATGTGATACCTTTCCCCCAAGTAATTATTTTCATCAAGGAGCCTGCCCTGATATATTTTTCCTACAAGCTGCTTGACGTTCTGGGTGGAGATCTGCGTGGTGACACTGTAACCTTCATTATTTCATTCTATGTTTAGTCTGTAGAATAGGTCTTGATTTTATGGAGAAGTTCTTGCTAATTTAGGAAGACGTTGGATTAGTCCATGAGACCTAGGCCCACACAGGCCCTTTTCTGTACCTCATGGCACTAGAGCACTAGTGTCCATCAACACAGATAGGAAAGTTTGGATCACTTCATCAATAACAGATAATTTGTCTCCACTGTAATTATGTTTCAGACTCTATGCTGCTTTGCTCCTCAACACAGTGAAATCTATCAAGTGTTTATGCTGTCCTGGTTACCTTTCTCTCAACACATTAACCGTGCAGAGAAACCCCCATTTTTTTTCTGACACTCATTGTCATGACAACACATTTATGCTCTGCTGCTTGCCGGTTTACAGCCTCTGAAGCCGAGGAAACAACACTGCTGTGCTTCAACTCTATGAGGCAGAGTACTTTACCCTCTTGTTCTGCCCTGAGCTCTTTCCTGAGCTCATGTCAACTTCTGTTTACTTCCCCTTTTCTGGGGAAAACAGGAGGAAGTGGCCAAACAGTTAAAGTATGGGGTGGTGTCAGGATTAGCTGAAGGGGGAATGAAGGGAAAATAAGAAATGGCATTGAACTGGTTGAGACAAACCTCTAAAGTCGTAGCACTGATACACGGGACAAACCCACCCATCCTCTTCTCACTTTGGATGCATAAACATGACAATATATTTAGGGAACCCATTGTCTCTCAGCCTTCCCTTTGCTGCAAGATATTAAAGCTTGGTGGAAGAAGGAAATCCTACTTTGTGTCACTTTTTTTTCTTTCTAATCCTCAGTTTCCCCATCTGTGACTGAGGAATCAATTTTAGCCTACTTTAATATGCTATATGAGCCAGGGATTATGTTCCTATGGACAGAGGGTGTCTTCTGATAATGGGATCATGGCTAGCACTGTCTTCTGGCTGCTCCTCTTCTAAGCTTAAAGACCTCATCTAAATTATAAAAAAAAAAAGCCAATGATTATATTAATAAACATGACAATCCCAATGGGTTTTAAATAGCAGTTCACAGCTTTGACAAGCCTGCCTGAAAATTTCCCTGCAAATGAGAAAGTTAACACCTGTCTGGGAAATTTATTCAAATTGCAAATGTTAATTTGCTTCTAGCTTGACTTGGGTCACTCATCTTCTGCAAGAAAATTGCACAGAGAGATTTGACCCAAACCACTGAATTATCTGAAGACTACTTCAATATCAAGAATATCTCAATTGGTGAAAATTTTAATGGAAATTAGAGCCTACCTTGGTGCTGCAGAGTTTTCCTAAGTGGCCTGGTGGATCCTACTTGTGATCACAGTTCCTGTTACACAAGGTGATTTTTATTTATTTTTTTTTCCCTAAGAGAACTAGGGCCTCTCCTGGCACTTGCAGTGCCGTAGCAAAAAGCACTTGAGGGCACCACCCTTGGTGTAGTGAAGTTGTGTTCGACACGTAATGAGATGCAATTGGAAGTGGACTTGTCTGTGGGAAAAGAATCTGCAGCCTTAAACTTCCTCCCAAACCACTCCTGGCCATAGGGCTGTTTTCTGCATTACTAACACATAACACAATGGTTTCTGCTGCCATATGGCCAGTGAACGGCGACTGAAAAGCCTTTCAGTACTTGGAAAATGAAAGGTGCCACATAATAAGATCTGGATATTAAGTTGGATGGAGTGTCCTTTCTTTGACCTGATCCAGTGAGGATAGAAATCAGTCACATCTCCAAGTTTCTTGATCTAATTCAGTACCTCAGGCCGTGGCTGGTGGGTTTGGGGAAGATCCTGGAGTACAGTACCTGCAGCTGCCTTTACTGCAGCTCTCTAAACCCAAGTGGCTGTGGCTCGTGAGGGTGAGAGACTGGAGTAAGACAGGTGGACCCCACCTCCTGGTGAGGTTCTTGCCATCCCTGTTTTCTGTCGTTCTGTATAAATGACAACAGGGTTTGGCCCGGTACAACTATCCACTTGGAATTTCCCCAGCACACTGCAAGCTCTGCTCTTCCTGCTACACAACCTAATTTGTTCCTGTACCCCAGGGACACAGATATCATCCCATTGGATCTGTCCGGATCTCTCCAGCTCTGTCCCTCCGCTGGGTGAGGCCACTTGGGTGCCAAGACTTGCAGATCCTCCCTCTCAGCAGCTGATGTTACTTCGGCATGAGGAGAAAACAAAGTAGGTTAAGCTTGATTTTAATTAAACGTTTCCTGCTTTCACAATGAAAGTGGAAAACACATGTGGGTGTCTCCTCACTGAGTATGAAGGACAAAACAATGCTTTATAGGAATGGCGCAGATGTTAAACCCTTTGGCACATCTTGTCCAGCTCACTTTCCTTTGAAGTCAGGCTGGGGTGATTTACTTAAAATGCTTCCCTCCTGTGCGTGCCGCAGAGTCCTGTAGATGCTGAGGAGAAATGAAGACATCCTTAGAAAGCATGCAAAAGCACGTCCTTTCAAACAGAAAGGATTCTTCAGAGAAATAGTCTGTTTTCCCCAATTCCTAGCTCTGTAAAGAACGATAGGTTGTGAAATATCATTTAGATCCAGGCTCAGAAAGGAGTATGATATTTTGATTTCAGTATGGCTGGAGGGAATTGATTGTTTTCTATAACTCCGTGTGTACAAGTTGCAATGCTTTTATCTGGGCAAAACTATTCGTGACTGCAAGAGGCCACTATTGCTCTGCTGCCTTCCTGCTAATTGCCAATATGTGGAACTACTTCCAAAGGTGCTTTCTGGAGAAAGGAGCTGATGTACAGGGAAATACACAGGGCAGTCAAATAGCAATCACAGCCTGATTACCCAGATGGGCTACTGATCTGGCTCAATGTGATACTTCTGAGGCTTACATATCTCATGGATGTCATAAGGGACATTTTTATATAAGTGATGTCTACGTTTCCTAGAAGGCATGGAGTTAGTGGTTGCATCTATTGTTGTTTTGGCTTCAGTCCTGTAACTGAAGCCAGGCTCCTTGATCACATGAAGGCAATGCTCTGGGCTCTAGGTTGGAGTGAGTTGGTCTCTTGTAGAGGGGTTAAGTGGGAGCACTGAAAGTCAGTCAGGGGTGTTTTCCTTGGAGTGCTGCCTCTTTCTGTTGTGCAGCCCTGTGGGCAATGAATTAAAATGAAGACATTCTGAGGCAGTACATGGAAAACATACTGTTCTCCTGTGCAACCCATGGTCCTGCACAAGTTGTGTGGACACAACTGGCTCTAACCCCAGTTGGCTCTGAGAACTCAAGCCCGAACTCCAGCACAGCAACCAAAGACATGACCATGGAACGTAGGAGAGGAGGGCTCCTCTGGCCCCTGTCCCTCCTCCAGGACAAAATCAGCTTTGCCTTTGGCATTCTCACCCATTCCCCACTTGTTTTTCAAAATCTCTTGGGATGCAAATTCCATGTCATCCTCAAGCAATCTACTGCACTCCTTCCCTACACTTTCAATTAAAAGATTTTCTCCTACTGTCTGACTCTCCCCTGTAGCAACTGATGCTTCAGCTCAGGTGTTCCCACCCCTGTGTGCCCCAGGGTTACTCCACCTGCCTCTGCAGAGCAGGATCCCAGCATGCTGCTCACCTCGTTTGCAAAGGGACAACACCAAGCTCAGCTTGTAATCCAGGTTACCCCCTTTGCTGCAGTTATGTTTGATCGTTTCTGCCCTGGTCTAGTCCCTACAGCATTCTCTTTTTTTCCAGAATTTTTCATTTTTCCTATTTGCCAAGATATTTTTGTAGTCTAACAGTGATTGTCTTACAGCTCCTCTCAGTTTAGTGGCCTCTGCAAATTTAGCAGATATAGTCTCTCTTGTTGGAACCAAGAGGTTTGAAATCCTCTATATAGCAAGGCTTCAAAACTGGAAATGAACCTGACATCCAAATTGTCCAGCTCTCCCAGAACCCAAGGGGCACTGGCTGAACTTTTTCTTTTAATAGCCTGCATTAGCATCAAGGAATACAATTGTGGCCTGACACAAAGCTATTGTTGGAGATGTTTGCACTTTACTAACAGAATATAAATGTCCTCAGAAAACAAAGCTCCAGTGAAGCTTTATTAGAGCAGCCTAGTGAAGCTCAGGGGTTGGAAAGGCGAGCTAAAGGCTTTCAGGTGTGTGCCTTTTTCTTGTCTGCTTGCAATTTTATTCCACTGTTCATATTATGATCTTGGCACAGATAAAAACCCCATTTGTGTGTGATCAGGAAGCAATACTTACTACCTCATTTTTGGACAGTGCTGCAGGGGACAAAAGTGTATTTCTTTCTTATGCACACAGACAGATGTTTTGGATAAGGTAGATTATACCCAAATATTAAGAAAATAACTTCCAAGAAGAATTTTTATCCTTCCTGGTACTAATCTTGATGTTACGCTTTTTTTAGTTCAAAAAGGCTATTTACTATTACTTTGACAAGGTTTTGTGAGATGTGCAGCCCTGCACTATCAGGCATGAAGAGTTATTGTGACAGCACAAACGATAATGCTATCCATCCAGCCCATCAATCACATTTCCCAAAACACCCAAGGAAAGCAAGCAGTTCTCTATCCACTTCCTGACTGTTCTTACTCAAAATAAGCAGAAACTAGCTGAGAATTTCTTGAGGTCATGCAAACTGAGTCAATGCAATCCTGACTCCAAACTTGTTGCCGTTAAGACAGATCTATTGCAATTGCAGATGATGATGACATTGTGATGGCATTCATTTTTGTTAAACAGTGCGCTGCCTTTTCACTGTCGTTCTCTGCCCTCTCCTTTCCCTCTTAGTAAGGCAGGTCCAAGGGCAGGGACAAAGACCTGAGTTCTCCTATCAGGTTACCTTAATGCCCCGTGGGTCTCCTTGCCAAGTGGCAGAAGAACCTGACTTGGAAGAAAAAAATGTCAGAGCTCTGTTGATTTCTGTAGAGTCAGGATAATTTGTGCCAGCAGAAGTTTTCTCAGGACTCTAAAGGGGAAAGAAACTAGAGGATTACAGGGAAAACCGTACTGGTATTCATGGAAAAGGCTAATCTTGCGTGTGAATATGGTCATGCTCTGGCTAAAGTAATTGCTGGCACTAGAGAGTAGCAGAAGTTAGAGTCTGTCATTGAGAACAATCTGTCCTGGCTCATCTCGTGCTGGTTATCATGAGAGTTGTGGATGGGGGCAGATTATGCCGACCCACTCGCATCTGGCAGGGCTGGCTTGTCTGTGATTGCGGGGCTCTGGGACAGCACTGGAGGGATCTGCACGGGAGGTTTGCCCTTTTAGAGCAACTTATCTGTGCTCTCTCGTGCAGTCTTCTGCAGAAGGCAGCAGCAAGCAGAACAAGGGAGAAGGCAGAAGATACATGGTGTCCGAAGACAGACAGGCTCTTGTCCATGGTTTGTCAATGGTTGTGTTGAGGCTGAGCAGCTGAGACTGCTAGGAGGTTTTGGGAGGACAAGAGGAGAGAAGGGGAACTGCTGCAGCATTCATGAGAGTAGAGCCCATTTGAGGTCAGAAACCCACTGGTGTGACACAAACACAGGCTGGGGTAGCTGCACCTCCAGATTAAGCCGGCAAAACAGAGGGTTAGTAGATGTCCTGAGATACCCCAAATCCCATTAGAAGTCAGAGGCAGAGCCAGGAAGAGAACTTTTCCAATGATTGATAGTTTTGTTTATTTTTAAAAATTACTAACATCCCTCCAACTCCCCACCCCACAAGTTTCTGGAATTTGATGTAAAGAAAACATTTCATTATAGATTCAAGCGCCGTAGGATGTTCTATTTTCTTGAATAAAGGGGAATGAAATTTCTAAATGAAGAGCCACTTCCAACTGGAAACCAAATGTTCTGGCTGGAGTTGCCAGCATGAAAAATTTCAGCTTTCACCATTTATTGTGGTTTGTTATTCATGGATAGTTGAGCAGAACTGAGACAAATTCATGAAACGTTTACGTTGCTGGCAGGTCTCCTGATTCTCTGCTGAGCCCCATCATGAGGAGCTCCTCCTGCATGTGGCTTTTTGCTTAATCTACCATTTTCCAGTTGGCACCTGCCCTACCAGTGTTATTACCTGTGGCCTGTATCACTTGATGTAGTAGCAGCAGAAGACAGGAGCCCCTGTATACCACCTTTCTAGACCTGGAGGCTCTAGAACTGAGGAGTCAGTTCTGTGTGTGTATTCGGTAGGTATGGTCACCACGTAAGCTTGGGCCATGGTGTGGAGCCCGTGGCAGCCATCTACCCCAGCTGTACTACAAATGCTGGGTGCTACTGCATAAAAAGGTGCACCACTAGAGCGTCTCAGTCAGAGGTTGCTGTTCTAGTTGGAGCTGATTCGTGGCCAGCTGGAACCTGCAACTTAAGAAAGTCCCCAGTTTGCTTGACCAAATCATTCCAGGGGTGTTGGACTACCCACAGAATGGTTTAGCTATGCCAGTAATTATTCAGTAGCCAGCGGATCTCTCTTAGGTATTCAAAAAGCCTTCAGCTTCCTGACCCTGGGAAAAGAGAGATTAAACTCTCGGTAGCCCATATCATTATTAGCAAGTTCATACTCACCTGATTTTTAAAACCATTTTAATAGATTTGTTAGTTTAAGAGAACCTGATTCTTTTTACCACAAAATATCACCACAGTGCTAACAGAAGCTTATTAAACTGGGTGTTTGAGTGGAAAAAAAAATGTTTAGCAGTTGTTTGCAGATGCATGTGGCTTGACAGATATTAAAAAGACGTAAAACTGTCTCCTCCTTAAGACAAATCTTAAAGTTATTTATAGCTATTAGCTATTTATCTATTATGTGTTAGCTCTCCATAGCTCTTTATAGCATCGTGTAGTGCACTACAGGGACACGGGACTTCAGCACCACTGGGAGTTACCATGGTGTCTGCAGGGAACAGAACACGAGGACCTGAATTTTGGTACTGTTTTTATTTTGCAGCACACACACATGCATGTATGTGCACACACATACACATACGCTTCTGGTGCCAGTTACTTACTAGCATGAAATAATGAGGCTCCCTGGTGTGCCCACAACAGCACCCATTTACATTAGCAGGGAATTTGGCCCCTATGATTTACACCACGCTGCCACAGGCAAGTACCAGTAAGATCAGAGCTGAAGAGGGGAACAAAAAAACTTATAGGACTCACAGCAGCTGCAAGAAGCTAAAACTAGAGTGTACTAAAGTTTGTATGAAGGTTTCAACAGCTTTGCTGTTGAACAGTGTTCTGCACAGGCTCCTGGGATTTGTGTCATAAAGAACATCAGAAAATTATGAAACAGAAACCTCCTTCTCTGCATAAAGAACACAAAACCTTGAAAAGGGGGAAGATGAGTTAACTCATGTGTCCAAAGTTCAAGTTGCTCTCTCTTCAAGAAGAGGAGAAACACAGACTTGCGCTTTTAAACGTGGACATTTCCTTAAACGTATATATTTATTTATTAACACAGAAGGAACTCAAACCAGAGAGATTTAACCTGCAGTGGCGTCCACTGTTGTTTTCCATCTCTGACCATTTTGGGTAATGACACAGATAAACAGAATTCAGTGGAAGCTCCTGGCTTGCGTTCCCAGGACTGTTGCCAGCTTAATGAACTTTGCCCCAAGTTCTGTTTGGAGTTTTTGCCCATGGTTTGACAAAAAGTGAAAGGTATTAATGATCTGATGATTTAGTGCTTTTCATCTCAGATGCCAATGTTATATCATCAAGCTTCGTAAGAAAAGGGCCAGATTCTTATTTATAGTCAAGATGCTTTTTGCACAAGTCAGCAAGTCATGCACGGAAACTGCATGGAGATTGCAGCCATATCCCTCTGATTTTGTTCCTGCTTAGCCCAGGCTGGTTCACCTGTGCTGCCTTCGAGCTGTCAGAGCTGCTCCATCTTGCATTACCTGGCAATGGCAGTAAAAGGCCAGAAACACTTCAGTGGATGAGCGAGCAGAGGAATATTGTTTATTATATTGTTATTGTTACTATATTATACAGTTCCCACAGCCTCCCATAGAATAGAAACTCTTGGTTAACTCCTACACAGCTGGGAGGTCATCTTGAAGTGACCTACACCAGGCTGGAGCGTTATTGCAGAGTGCCTGGCAATGAGAAACCATGGGTTTGCACAGGAAAATCTAATCCTTGTTCATTGGGCTAATTTAAAATAAATAAAAGAAAAGAAAAAAAAAGATATTTCTAATTGAAACTCATAGGGTTTGATTAAGAAATTGGGCTCGTTATTTCTCAGCTTTATGGAAAAGATTGTAGGATTGGTTAACCCAAGGAGTAAACAATCTTGAGTGTACCCCTCCACTGAAATATGCTGCATGTGAGCACTCTGAGACTTGTTTTCATGGGGAATGCTGTGGTCGTTTGCCACTTGCTAGAATTAATTGTCAAACCAGGACACTCTGTTAACATATCACCAGGAGGGCAAAATCCAGGTTCGTTTCTCTTATAAGGGGCACAGTGATGTTAACTTGTTTTCATTGCCCAGTGAGGTAAGGAGTTGGTTTTCTCCTGAACATTGGTCAGAGCTACTTGGAAACTGTTTTTATTCCCAGACACACTCCTTGGATAATACTGCTATAATTCTTAGTAATGAAATACTCTCAAAACTTCTCCTGAGCTGTGTAACGAAGGCAAATCCTGCTGTGTGCAATTGTAGATAAAAGCAGGATATGCGGAGTTAAAGCCTCCTAAATATCTGAAAATTTACCCCATAAAACCTTGTCCTACCTTTTGAGTCCAAGGAAACAGAAGCAGTAATGGTTAGCACTATGCTCAGGCCATTCAAATCAAAGATCCCTGCAGGAATGGCACTGCTCTTTCCAGGCAGCAGGGGCATTACAATGACCTGGACATTTATTTGTTCCTTTCCTTTAGGGTAAAGATGATTCAAAGACGTCCTGGTGCGTGAGACGTGGCCGAGAGAATTAAGGGGCCTCCTGTGACATATTGTGAGTGGATGTGAGGAAACTGAAACATCTGAAATCGGCAAAAGTTGGTGTGGCACAAAGCCCATGCTCCCAGCAAGCCTTCCAGCAGCCGTGGTGAGCTCCAGGACAGAGACCTCTCCGCAGAGCCCATGGGACTGATGCTGGCTGCTGCTGAGGGACACAGCTAGAAAGGGAACTGCCGGGAGCCCTTGGTGACAGATCATTGATTTCCTGTTTTTTTTCCTTAGCTTATCTGGACCTCTGGACTCGCTTGTGTGGAGAAGGAGGAGAAAGAAATAGAGTTGACACTTTCTATTGTGTTTTCCCAGGTTTGTTTTTTTTTAACTGACCTGTGATTAAAAAAAAAATCAATTTCGGCTTAGAATAGCAGAAACGGTATCAGAGAGGTTACAGATAAAAAGGAATTATCTGTTTTAGGCACCATTATATTTAAAGGGATTGTTTTCCTTAAATCAGTTCACCCTCTACATTTCCTTCAAGCTGTCTTGCAGCAGTAAGTGGAGGTCTTTCCCCTGTGTAACTCGTGGAGCAGAGGATGCTGAGCCTGTGTTAGCCCTAAGTGCCATGTAGCTACCCATCCATCAGCGTGCCAGGTGCTCCTAGTAGAATTCAACTGGACTGACAGTTTAGGAAAAGGAGTGCTCACCAGAAGAAGCTAGCAAATATTTAGGAAGGTGAAAAGGTAAAACATTAAAGTGGGAACTGGAATAGGACGCAAACACCGACAGGTATAAAAAGGGTACAACAGAGATTTGTAGAGAATGTCGGTGAGGACTTTGGTAGAGGATCTCTCCTCAGTGTGAAATGGTGTTGTGGTACCTATGGCACTATGGCCTGGATGTGCCTGCCTTCTTCCTACAGAAATGGTACATCTCCATCTTCCAGCGCCTTTGTTCCACCTCCCACTTGTGGCCTTGGTGAGCACTTTGGTTTGGAAGGTTCTTCCTATTACAAGTCTTCACAGAGCCCAGAAGAACAGGAGCACAAGCCCCAGCTGGAGACTGCCCTGGCAAACCTAACTCTTCCTCCAAATAAAACACAGGGTTTCAAGATTCTTTGTCAATGAGTTATCTCACCCCCAGTCACACTGTCTATCCAGCACTTTATGTAGGCAGAAAAGGGTGTAGTTTTAGTAATGATTATGTGGGTAGTAATATTTTTACTAGCACCAAACGTCTAAGTCACAAATTCCTCTTTCACAGTTGGTTTCTGCTGCTGGCATCTTAAAGTGTTTGGTTGGTTTTTTGTTGGTTTTTTTTTTTCACATAACATTAAGCCTTTAATTTCTTTCAAGAACAAAAATTATCCAAATCACTGTTTATGTAACACCAGCAATCGCAGGCCTTAACAAAGGATCTTAAAGAAAAGTTTAAAAAGCAGGACTCGTCGGAGAGATCTGTCAGATAACCTCCACCTCTACCTATATAAAGCACACACATACGCTCATACATGTATTTTCCATTCATAAAGCATTTCTCATGTAACACTAAACTTTGCATGACTCCATTCTATTAACCAAGAGTTAATTAGTGGGATATATTTTGATTCATATAAGGAAGTTAAGCATAACAAATAAGAATTTGACCCAGAGTCATTAAGCAATATTAGCAAAGGAATAAGACTTTGAGGTCTGTGTTTCTATGCAGAAAGAGTATAATCCCTGGCTCTTCTAATGTAACTCTGGATCAAATCACCTGTAAAGTACTGTGGATATTCTTTTGGCTGGTGTTTTCCATGGAGAGAAATCAGGTATCACACTTGCTGGGGGGGTTAATGATTGAGAATTAGCAGCCTTTGTCTGCATTTTTATTATTGACTGTGCAGTGGTGGCCATGCAAGGTGCTTTGAGTGCACAAGACCTCAGAAAAAGTCTGTCCTAACGAATCTTCTGTGATAAGTCAGCTTTTAAACAAGAGGAGAATTAATTGAATTTAATTGTCACTCTGGCTGGCACATGAGGTGTGGGAACCTTTGGGATTAAGGACCACAACACACATTAAAAAACAAGCAGGCAGCCCCCTTCCTCAAAAAATCATTTATGTAACTTTTGTGACTGCAGAGAAACTTGAAGATATAATCTGTGAAGACAACATATCCTTAAATATAGTTGTAATTAAATTAAATATAATTAAATTAAAATTAAAAATATGATTTTAAGACCTGCAGCTATGCACTTCCCCTCACACTTTCTCCATGGCAAAAGTTTGTCTTAAAATGCATGGCTGCATGATGTCTGTGTATTTATTGTGAAATAAAATTAGGTTTCTTTGTGAGGAGAGAATACATTTTTGTGATTTGTTGAATTTTATATTTTTTTTTAGCAGGACTGTGAATTGCACAATAAAAACTGAGTCCTGTCAACTGGTAGGATCCTTGAAAAGAGGCGAGTGTGTTTCTGCTATCCAGTTCTATTTATAAAAATACCCAGCAGCTGGCGAAAAATGAAGTCTGTGTATCTCACACTGTCCCAGAAGTTGCGAACAGCAGCTCGATGCAATCCTGACAGGCCACCGAGACGCTGCGAGCCAGATGCTGCATCTGTTCGGTTCCACCCTGGGAAATAGATGAGTCTGAAGGCAGAGAGTAGGAAACCTCTTCTGGCCCTTTTCCGCTGTTCTTTTCCAAAGAAGTGATGGAGGAAAACAAATTTCCTAAAATTTAAGATGACAATTTGAAGGTAGGAGAGTGTGACGGGACTGATTCCTTACCTTCCAGCTGAGGATTTTGAGTCTTCGGAACTGTGCTGCAGTTCGACCAGGAATCTAAATTATTTCCATCCTTGCAACACTGAAACAAAATTAGAACATAATTCGGAAGCCTTAATTAGGACCCCAGCTGGCTGTTGCCAGCACAGCTTCTTTGAATTGGCGAAATTCTTAGAACAGAAACAAAAAGCAGCACAGGAAAGCCTGTGAGGTGTCAGGAAGATGCCTCTGGTCGTTGCCTTGTTTCCTTCCACTGAGAAAAAAAAAAAAAAGAGTTAATTTGCAGTTTACTTTTCATTAGCTAGTCATTATTTACTACACCTAATCTGTAATTGATGGCATAGATTTTACATTCTGCAAAGTTAAAATGTCACTGATTTCCCTAATAACTGATTTTGTAAAGCTTTACAATGTCACTGCCTGTCATTTTAAATATATACCAGATTCCTGAATGCTCCTTCAAACAGAAACCAGAATGCCTGTGTAAAGTAACGTGCTGTTACACCTACATTGCACGATAATATTGCAATCATGATGTTTAAACTGCAAGTCACAAGCATTAAGTTAGAACCAAAAAATGGTGTCCTTCTCCACTTTTAAAAAGGGTTAATATGAGTATGTGACATTATCACATTCCTGAAGTACAGGGCAAAAATTATATCCTGCAGACAGAATATAGCAGAGCTCATAATAGTGCAGGGAGCTGTTTCTATCACATTGATTCCCTCGAAGTGTTCAAGACCAGGCTGGATGGGGCTTTGAGCAACCTGGTCTGGTGGGAGGTGTCCCTGTCCATGACAGGGGGTTGGAGCTGGATGATCTTTAAGGTCCCTTCCAACCCAAACCGTTTTATGATTCTATGATTCTTCTTGCAACCCAGGATCCTTTCTGCCAATTTCCGTGTTCAAAGAGAAGCTCAGGAGCTTGGCGTACTGTCTGTCTGTCTGTCACTCCCTGGGTGGTATCTCCCAGTCCATGGGCACAACACTCACCCTGTAACTCAGCTCTTCTGCTGCGACGGTGTGGAGATGAAGATCCAAGGGCTGGATTCAAACTGGTCCCAGAGGCAGAGTACCACCCAGGAGCCATAACTCTCTGTTTGCTCCAACGTTGAACGCATCTCTTCACGCAGGACTTTAGCCAGGTCTACAGTGTTAGGAGGTGCAGTTAGAAGGCTAATTAACTATGAGAAAACTCTCACAACTGACACTGTGATTTTGCCATATTGTACAGTCCTTCTGCCAAATGCCTAGACCACTGTTTTCTTCTCACTCATGTACCACCCCTCACATAAGCTTTATATTAACTCACCTCGGCTGAAGATGTAACGCTGACAACTGCTGCGCCAGCTGCGATGGTTACAAAGGCATTTTTAATATCTAGAGCTGGCTAATGCACACAGAGCTTGCCGTGCAGTGGTAAAACATCACAGGAGGGTGACATGAAGCCACTTCACTCCCTTATGCCCATATCCCAATTAAAGCTTGAAAAAAAGTGCCCGTGAATGCGTGATTAAATATATGTGGAAAATATGTTTGTATTCATCCACTTAACGTCACGCACGTTCGATGGAGAAACATGCTCTTACCCCTGGTTACCTGACATCCAAAGGGTTCATTTTCCATTTGGCATTTGCAACACAGAGACGCCCTTCGCTTTCCTTTACAGAGTGTTTTGACTGCAGTTGGCTTCACTTTATTTTTTTGGTTACCGTAACTCACAGGTAAAACCGCGTGAAGATGCACAACCCTTTCGGTCCACATAAGCTTTTGACAGCATGTCCCCCCAAAAGCATTTGTTGCTGCCCGAGCTGGGCTGTCATGTTGGATGACTCCTGCTCTCAAAAAGCACAGACCTGAAGCAACTTCAACATAGATTTTCACACGCGTTTCTGACACATCTAATAGGTGAGAATTTGTCACCACAAGCTGTAATTTCGGCCGAGGGCGGGATACAAAGGCTGGCTGGACCTGTGCACGGATAACCACCACCACCTCAGGCTATACCAATCCTCTACAACCCCACGGTGCCAGAGGAAATATCAACTGCCATGTTGAGGCAGTGTCACCTCAGATCGTGCCTCTCCGTGAGGCCTTACCGGGAGGCAGAAGAAACTTCCTCATACCTTCTGTACTGCTGAAAGATTAGTAGCAGGTCAGAGTGAGTGGGTGTAAAGCTTTGTCATTTAAGGCTCCAGCTTAAGAAATACACTTGTATTGTTTTATGCACACAAATCCCTAGGAATAAGAAGGCAAATCCTCCTCTTCTCCAGTGTAAACCCTGCGTCGTCTGAGGTGCCAGAAGGCCAGTTTCTTCAGTTTTGTGCTAAACAAACCAGGATTTGCTGGGTGTTTCTTTGCCTGAGACTTTTCTTTCTCCTGTTTGGTCCATCTCTGATGAGAGTTTAATACAGTAAACTGAAGAACAAAAGAAAAATAGCCACTGCCAAACTACTCTAAAAGCACCAACTTTCCCACTTCCTTCACCATCTCACTTACTGGTTCTCGTATGGTAACATTAATACAGTCAACCTTCTGCAGTCAAGGTTTTAAAAGGCTACCACCTTTAACCAGTTAAAAGAAAATTAATTTGTCAAGCAGGCTGACAGAACAAGCAGCTGTGTCGTCCTACCAGGGCAAGTTACCAGCTCTGTGGCAGCACTAGTAAAGTTGTATCTGCTGAGCTGATTGCATTTTCTGGTATGTCAGGCATAAATAAAGAAGGGAAAGAGAATAGAAATTTATGTTGGCATCTGCCTGCTTCAAAGATCAGCAGTAGAGCTGAGGCATTAAGGAGCGGAAAAGAACAGAAAATAACCCCAAATTAATATTCCCTGGATTGCTCATTATAATTTAAGAAGCTCCCTCTGGTCTCCTTAATCATCTCCATAAAAACCCCTACATTGACACATAGACAGTAACATGCCCTTACGGCTACAGATGTTCTTCTAGCACTGCATTTTACTCCAGAAAAACCAGAAACCAAAGACTGAAGCTTTCTTTGGTATTTAAGCAGGCTTTTGAATCCTAATGGAATTCTCTGTAGATGACCTTTCTGAGGGCTGCAGCTGAACTTACTTCTTTAAGGATCTCTGGACACTTGTGTGTGTGTGTCAGTAGACAGTCCTCCTGTTATAAACATCTGAACAACTCCTGTAGTCATTCTCTGGTCCATCTCAGACAGGGAATTGTTCCCTTTCTCCTTCAAGGAGAAGGCATAGAGGAACTGCTCTGGATGACCCAAGAAATCCTTGTAGGGGTGGGAATGGACCCCACAATTCAGCATTCAGTCCTCTGGTGTGGATATTATTGATTTTTCTGGGACAGCATTTTTCTTCATGGTGCAGTAATGAAATCCAAAGGCATCCCATCACAAATCAGCCACATGCCCTGTCTTGGAAGGGAAAGACAGGATTCTTATCTTTGGTGACTCTGCTGTGAGTCCAGGTGATTGTCTATACCTTTTTAACATATGTGCCTCACCCCGTGATACTATTTTCAGCGACAGGAATTTTCTTACCTAGCAGAAAAATTACTTTGAAACTGTAAGAAAGTAAACCACCCATAGCTAGAAGATACACGACAGAAATCACTTGGTCGATATGAGAACCAGGTAGGTTCAACAAGGGTTCTAGCCCTCTGCAGAATAAATTGTGCCTTTAAGAGACAATTTTACATGTTGTCTTTAAGAGATAATTTACAGCAAATTCGTCATTTAGTCTTCTCACAGCATTGTATATAACCAGCTGCACATGGGAAAATTCTCCAAAGGGTGAAAAATCCCTTCTGGCAGTACCTGGGAAACCTTAAGCTTTCTATCATTAGAAGCACGGAGAAAAGATCACGCTGCAATTAGCTTACTGCTGAAAATTCAACACCTCCTTGATATTTGATGCAATTTTTTTGCCTGTTCCGCAATGTTTTGGATGTGGAGAAAAAAAAAATCACTCCAGAAGCACTACCTACTGTAAATGGGCACATAACAAGTATTTCAGAGGCTTGCTAAGTCTGTGTAGTGCTATATTTCCTGGATGGAGACAATATGTGCAACGCTGAAGATCATCCATGAGAAGAAACAGAGCCTGAAGAGATCTGAAGATACAGGGCAGAAAGCTTTGGGGGAACAGAAAAGCAGGTATCAAAGCAACCGGCCTTGGAACAGAGAGTCTCACGCTGAACAAGCCTTTTATCTGCTCGACTGGTGCTGGGGATGTAATCGTGCCGCAGTTATACTGACACTGCAGTGAACAGAGAAAGGTTTGACATTCCTTTTGCTTTACTGGGAAAGGACACCATGTGAAAATACGGTTAAAAAATAAGACTGTAGGCAGAAAAGAACAAGCCCAATCCTGAAATATTCAAAACATTTTCCTAATGAAATTTAAAAATGCACCATAACTGGAAGAGCAGAAAACTACCCTCAGCTGATTGAATGAATGATTGAGAGGGGTGAAGAACTGCAGAGATACCACTGATTTTCCTTTTATGTTTTTAAAATGTGATTTAAAAATTCACTCATATCCTCAGTATTTTTTAATGAAAGAGAACATAAATATATCTGATAAAGAAATCTTGCTATTTTTAATCATACTAGAATAAGCTCAAGGCTTTGATTCTTGGGGGAAGGTGGACTTCACAGGATTACAGAGATTGGAAGGGACCTCTGGAGGTCACCTTGTCCGATCCCCCTGCTCAAGCAGAGTCACCTAGAGAAGGTTGTCCAGTGGGTGAATCTACTCCAATTACCATGTGAATTGCAACTATGGAGATCAACATTGGAATAAGGGTTTGCATCCTACTTCTCACTTGAGCTTTGTGGTCCATTTGTGTATAAACTCTGCTGAGGCGGCCAGACGTTCTAGATCAGCAGAAGGAACAATAACGACAATGCAAGTGAATGAAGTTCTAGGGCACGAAAGAAAACACAAATCAGCTTTTAAAGTCACTCCCTCTGAATTTTCAGAACGTACAGCAGGGCATGCTAGCCCTCAGACAATTTGTTAATTTGCTCTTATAAAAGCACGCAGTACATTTTATACTACGTCAGCCAGTCCAACATGCTCCATTTACAGCATCAAAGGGACGTGAACTTGAACCTCAGCTGAAACAGAGACCATTCTAGATAGTGCCCCAAGATTAAGCAATGTTTTGAAATCAAGTTCAACTTAAGTCTTCTGTCCTCTGTGGAGTAAGTTATCACTAGTTCTTCAAACAGAAAAGAATATCTTATGTTTCCCAGAGTAAAAGGACCCTAAAGACTGAGAATCCAGCCAAAATCAGAACAACTTCACCGTATATCATCTTTATTTTAGCTGTATATCTTGGGCTAATGAAATAATCACTTTTGCAGTGGGCAAAAGGTTCAGGCAACCAAGCATTTATGATTTCACTGTAGACACATACATCTTTTTGAGGCAACAAACATACAGCAGACTGAATATTTTTTTCCCACTTGAAATAGGAGGAAAGCTGAAGAGGCTGGAGAGCCATTGTGTTTTAAATACCGTGAAATGGATTGGCACTTTTCATATCTATATTTAGTAATGATCAACATTGCACACAGAGATTCATAAACCTAAAGAGGGTACTGAAACCATTCTGTGCTCTTGTAAGAAATAAAGCAATACCTTTTCTCTTAGTGAGGCAAAATGCAGCAACTGTATAACACGAAGGAGACGTAACAGTTCCCCAGGAAACTAACTGTGGTTAATGCAGGTATTAAAAGACACCTTTAATTCATAAATCCTGTTGGAATCATACACCATTCTTCTTCCTCTTTATTCTAAAAGGTGAGGGTGGGAGTTTGGAGTCACTTTGCATTCTTACTCAGTCTGAAGAGCCCAGTTGTCTGAAAATTGTGAGTCAGAGGCTCAAGGAAGACAGACCACAAAGCTGCCCACCCCTGACCCCTCGCCCAAACCAGATCGTTTGACGTTTCATGTGACGGTGTGTTATCTAGGATGCTACATCTCCCACAGACATCAAAAGGCCAGTGTCCAAAATGTCTTTGTTCTACACGGGTGCAGATGAGGCACTTCCTCGCTCGCCTAAACTGTTATAAGAAGAATAGGGAGTCACACAGGCGAATCAGCCCTGGCAGGTGTGGTCACTTGTTTTGCACCTGCACGTATTCAAGCGTGCCACAGACGACTGGACGTGCCACCCAACATTGCTGCAAAGGCGTCAATCTGAGTAACAGCCTGAAGCAAAATCTTTTACTAAATTTAACCAGGCACCTATTCAGTATTCTGGCTCCTTCGCCTTTGTCTGTGTACGGAGGTATGACCAACGTGCCTGGTGACTCATACCGAGAGACAAGAATAGCATCAATGAATTACTTGAGTGTTTTATGGCAGGACTTGCCAGAAAGGTGCCTCGTTCACAATTTTAGATAAGGCTCTAGCTGCAGTTTGTCAGACTAAGTCCAATTGCTCTGAAACCTGAAAAACTGTGACTTTATTAAGCTTGTCTCAGCTAAATGCTGCTATTTCTCTATCTTATATTAGCTGAACTTCCACATGGGTCTTATATTATTGCAAGACTGTCAGAAATCTCTCAGCAGGAGCAGTAAATGCCAGTGAACTGTAAAAGTGAACCATCCATTTCTAATAGCATACTGACGGAGGGTGATAACTTGTTGAGTAGATTATCAGGAAACTTTCTTACATGATGACTCTCTTTAGTCATTCAAAAATACGGAGAGACTGAAAAAAGTCTGCAGAAAACAACTTATGTAATGCAGATCTTCTCAGAACCATCAGACATTTCAGTGGGGTTTTTCCTCAATCCTAGTTTTATTACCAAAATGTTGCTACTTCTCTCCAGAGAAGACTGTGCACACTGTATCTCTGAATAGTGTAATTGTGAAACAAGGGTACCTGTTCAAATGTTTACTGTTCTTCCTGGTACCAGAACAGCAAGTTTTCTGCAGAGAATATTCTGGTCAGATGCAAAGACACTTAATAAAACTTTAATTTGAAAAATGTTTTAAATCCACTTAAGTTTGGTGGTAATAATCATCTAAAAAGACAATGGGTTGCAAATTATTTCATCTGTGACTGTAAGACTATGTATGGTGCTATATCCTTAGGTTGTTTCTTAAGGAGGCAGCACCTAGATCCCTCTTAGAAGGAGAACTAGATCCCTCAGAAGGAGAACTACTTCCACAGGTGAAAAAGAACTTTTGAATTCCTCTGGAAATCTCCAGGAAAAGAGTAAAATATCTACCTGACATTTCTAGTGGTTTTAAAATATGCAATATGCCCTTCTCTTTTTAGTTCCTGTGGGTTATTATGAAAAATAATTCACTTTGAATCAACATTTATGTGATGGAAAACTCCAAGAACTGCGAAAGGGCTGCTCTGGGACTCTGTGTTCATAGGTATCTTCATTCAGGGATGTCTATTGTCTTCATACTCCCAATGAGTATATATATATCAAATATATCTACAGACAGAATATATCACAAATATATCTATAGACAGAAGCACTGTTCAGGTATACCTATACTGTCTTGCCTCTCTGCCATGTATAGCTGAACTCTTTCCTTTACCTTTTCTGGTAAGGCCACTGTGGAGTTGTTGTTCCTCATGACAATTGCATGACTCTTTTGAGGTGGCAGCAAAAACCTACTCATATGTGAGTCTGCTGTGGAACTTGTGGTTTCATAACTTAGCAACTTCAAACAGAAACGGGCATGATACTGCTCTTCCACCTCTAGCAAAGTAAATATCAAATGCCTGAATGTGCTGTGACCAGGTTGACACAACCAGGTGTAGTGGAAAAAAATAGCCTCCTCTTTTCATTTCATTCTTTTATTTCCCAATCTCATCCACCCCTCTGTGCTTGTCCAGCATCTAATCAGTTTGTTAAACAAAATATTTTAGTTCTTGTGAGTAAACATCTCAGAGAACACATTTTTTGGTGCTGTGCAGGATAAGGGCATGGAAGGACAGACTCACCATTCCTGACCTTCATAGAGTCCTTAGCTACCTCTTGCCTTTCTGCTGTTTGTGACCGAATACTGCTTTTTAAATGACTTTAACAAAGCTAAAACTCATCTCCCCATATGTTTTCCAGTACTTCAACATTCCTAAATGCACAATCTCTTTTCGCTCACCTTTTCTCCTTCAGTCAGTCCAGGATTATTGCTAGATCAAAGAGGACCAGAGCCCACTGTGCTGATACCACACTTAGAGCTATTAAATTACCCCTTTGCCTTGGAGTTCTTATCATCTACACATCCCAGAGAGATTAAGGAAAAGAAGTGGATCAATGGTGGACTCCACAGTCATGGTAGGATCAGGTATAAGTCAAAGTTCCCAGAAGATCCTACTTATTCCTCTAAAATCCTTTTTTTTCCCTTTTGTTCATTGTGTATCTGGAAAGCTTTCATTTAGCTCTGAAGCATTCAGGTGACAGAAGTTCACTTTGGGTGTCTTTGCAGCAAACTCATCTCAGTTGAGCAAGTGGGAAGACCTAGCCTGAGCTGGGAGAAGTCTGTCACCAATGCCTATGAATCACACAGACAAACATAATTCGCATTTCAAGCTGACCTGGTGTATCTAGCTGTGTATTAATGAGAAATTAACTGAAATGATGCTGTGTCTGCCTACGCAGCCCCCCCATCGTAAGGCACTGATGGCATCAGTGATCAGAGTGAGCAGCTTTCATCTGCATTTTGAGATACTTGCCAGTTAAAAAAAGAAAAAGAAAATAAGTTTGGGCTTTTTTTAGCTGAAAAATTGTTCCTCAGAGGAAACAAACAGTGGTGCTGGTCCTCAGAGTACATTTTGCCATGATAGTTATCCTGCCCCTCCAGCAACAGAAAAGCAGCAGGTGCCTTTAGCTATATCAAGAAGAAAGGCATTTGGTGGCCACAAAGTGATTAGATGTGGGAAACAAGACTCATGTTATGCAAAGGCTGTGCTGCCAGGGCAGCATTTTGAATGCCATCCCGCTTCCTTACGGCCAACAGTTGTTTTCACCTGAGGCTGCAAATCAGTCTCTGGGACTTTGTTGAATTTACGCTAATTCTTAACGGCCATCTGTCTGTAGAACAGACCATTTTACCACACAGGGCACTCTTTTACCAGAGGGGCTGAAGGAAGAACGGGCAGGAAAATGTAACTGCCCTGTCACCTCCTATAAGCAGTCCCCCAGGCAGAGGGAGTTACAGACAGATGGGTGAAGCTTGTGCTGGCAAGTGGTGCCAGCCAGGTCCAAGAGCAACAGGTTTGTGCCCCCACAACTGTTCATACAACGCTCCTCCACCAACTGCAGCCAACCAATTTCCTTCCTCACACTGCAACCCACTGGGGGTGTGAGACGCTGAATTCGCACGTCTGAGCCCTGGTGGCAAGGAGACATGCTAAGTGATGGCAGATACCTGCTCCGAGTGTACACGTGCGGCACTGCCAAAGGCTTCTGAGCAGGACCTGGGGCTGGGACCAAGAAGAAGTAGCACTGGGTGCAGATATTCAGTCTGCCCTTATTTTTGGTTTAAAGTTGGGAAAGGTGCAGAACAAGATAGCTGAAAAACTTCAGGAGGATGGTCAGCAAGGTATCAGACAGTCAGCACCTATTCCTGGATGTGATGACTTCTAGGGGGACTGTAACTTGCGTTGAGCTAGATTGTACCTTACAGCTGAAAAAGCTGATTGAGGATTTTTTCTTAAATGTAAACACATTTTCCTTTGACAGTTTTTAAAATTAAATGTTTCCTCTTGGAAACAGCAAAACATTTTTTATTCTGATGTTTTCCAAATGAAACTTCCCATTTTTGAAAAGGCGTATTTTGCTAAAATTGCATTTAAAAATATATGTCTCAAAAAAGAGCATTAAATTAACAGAAGTCTTCAAAAAGTAGAGCTTAAAGTGGACTGAAACATAAAATGTTTGTGTCCCTGAAACGTTCCTGCTTCATTTTGCCCAGAATTAAACCACTTTCCTCTGACATTTTTTAGAGTTGGGATACACTGAGTGAAAATCCCATATATTTTCCTACAGAGTAAACGACATGAATAACGCTTCGGAACGTGAGTGGAGGTTAAGCTCTGCAAAGGTTGAGCAGAGACAGATGGCAGCAATAAGCCTTTCCACAGACTGCTGCAAAAATACACCCTGGCCACTCTTAGATCGTTTCGTTTGAGGAAGCCGAAGTAAAATGGTTTGGAAAGCTGATACGCTGTGTGTCATTGGCAGTAGGAGCACGCAGGAGCACATCAGCAATGGAAAATGGTCCTGCAGAAGGTGCTGCATCTGCTAGGGCTCTTTCCTCTGTTTGCAGTTTAGAGGTTTGACTTTTGGGGGTCTCACATAGTTTAAATATTCATTGTAGTTGTGAAGCTGACTTTGATCGCATACATTCTTGATGCACAGCAGCTGGGGAGCACAAATGTCCCAAGACCTCTATGGACAAAGTGATCGACTCAGTAATTTTTACCAACCTTATCTGGGGATTCAGAGAGCATATTTATCCATGTTAAATGGAGATCAGAAGGTGCTTTTCCTCCTTTATAGTTTTGACATCAGCTTTGAAAAACCAGCTTTGTCTTGGCTTGTATTGTATAACACAGAGTGGCTTCTTCACATCCCACTTACCCAATGGCTAAAAAAGCACATGACAGTATCTATAAAATCAGTATCTTTCTACCTGTTATGAAGCAAAAAAAGTTACTCAGTTCTATCAGTCCTCCCTATGTAGACTTGATATTTATAGTTTGCCATAGTAAATTTTTGTGCAGCTGAGAAACATAATGCATGAAGAAGTCACAACAGCTTACTCAGCAAATCAGTCAGTATGGTATTATTTAATATAAATATAGGGGAATCAGCCTGTAGGTAGAATGCATTGCATTTCATTTTTATTCAGCAATGTGAAAATGATTCTAAAACAACATGAAAACATCTCTGCTAGCTATCTAAAGGAGTACTAAAAAAATGTCAGGAGAGTGGTAGTTTTAATAGCAACCTCATATACTATTTTATAGCAACCTCATATAGTATTTTGTAGGTTTATAATTGAGGTGATTGCATGTATTACAGAATCACAGAATCGTCGTGGTTGGAAAGGACCTCTGGGATCACCGAATCCGACCATACATACACAACCCCCCCCTAATCTCAGCCACTAGAGCATGCCCTGAAATGCCACATCTACACATTTTTTAAATACCTCCAGGAATGGTGATTGTTTGTGTGTGTGTATGTGAACACTTACCTTCTGCCCCATGTGCCCAGCAGACAAGCAGTGTAGTAGGAGTCTTGAAGTATCGGTGGCTTTAATTTTTAACATCACCATTGGCCTAGCAGGTTGATTTTGACCAAATCAAGTTTCTTTCAGTGCACATCCCTCAAGTACTTTAATTAAGTTTCAACCTCGTTAGTATTTAGATTACTGACAGTGTTGTTGAGTCGTTATGAACACCTGATCTAACTAGTTTAGCATAAAACCCAGGGGATGTTTATCTCTGTTTTCTGGGTCCAGTAGAGGTCAGGTGGGGCCAACTTTGGCATCTGACCCCAGATCAACCTGATGTCCCAGTCTGGGGTGGGCTCCACAGTGCAGCTCTGGGCTGGAGCACAAAGCAGTTCAAGGCAGTGGAGTGGACCTAATTCTGGCCAGGGAAATCCTCAGGAGTCACTCAGCCTGGCTGTGCCGCAACTGTTGGCTTGCCACGCGTGTCACATGTTGGTGAGAACAGTAAGTGACAGACCAGGAAACCTGGGATGGACCTATAATTAATAGCTTGTGTTTAAAATGAAAAATTGATCCTGGCCAGTGTCCATTATTATAGAAATATAGATGCTTCAAAAATGTTTTTTTTAAGCAGAGGAAGTAAATCACAGTGAGTTGGACAGTTTGTGGTTACTTGACAGTGTGGCTTTCTCCAGCAGAAACCAAAGAATTCTATTTTAATTGATGTCTTCTTTCCAGAGAAGAGTGTGGTCTCTCCTAACACTTGGATCACAGACAGTTCTGAACCAGACCACCAACCAGCACGAACTTTGGCTGATGTAAAAGCAGACTCAAATCCAGATCTATAAATCCAGGAATAGGTTCCACCTCTGTCATTTGTCAAATTCTAGCAATTTGGAAGTGCACAACCTCCAAAGGTTGTGAAATCCCATGGCTTTTCTCTAAAAGGCTTAACAGGAACCTGGAATTTAAGCACTGCTCCATGTATACAGCATAGTGCAAGAGCAAACTTAGATTTCAGGAAGGCATCTCAGACTGATCCTGATTTCTCAGATGACCTTCTCTGCAACCTGCTTTCTGTAATGGAGGAGAAAAAAGAGGGAATATGAATGTGTGGAAAACAGCAAGCAAGTTAAGCGTGGCCACTGTCCCCGCAGATCTCCAGCTGTTTCATGAAATAGTCTATCAAAAGGTTGTAAAAAGGAGACTTCTGTCTCTGGTTCCTAAGTCACTGCTGGAGACAAACTGTTCCCAGTCTTATTTTATAACCTGCCTCCAGCTTGAAAATGAAAAAAAAAAAAAAGCTTTTTTTCCACATACCTATTCCTAGGCTATTACTTGGTTTAGAACCACATTATATTACCTTAGATGTGTAATATCAGCACGGCATTAAATCCCAGCTGCAGAGCTGAACCCACAGCAAACGTTTTCCAGCCTGGGCAGTCAGACCAGCAGCTTCGCTGAGCCTGCAGCTTGCCTGGTGGCTCTCAGCAGTTCCCTGGTGTGGAGGGAGCCACGGGAGGAGGGTGGGACTGGCAAGGAGCATCACGAATTCCAGCAGCAGGGAGAGAAGGGCAGGAGAAAGGCAGAGGCAGCGCAGGAACAGCCCCTCAGAAACCAGGTTAATTTCTTATGTGAGGTCGAGCTTGAGTATTACTTTTTTTCGGTCTGATGCTTTATAAATGTTATTGCTGGTTATACAAATTTTGGTTTCGGCAGACAAAAATGGTGAAGAAAACACGGGTGATGATCAGATGAGCTCTTCAGCTTTGATGGGTTTTAGCCAGGGTTCTGAATCCATGCACAACCGAGGTGGAGTGGGACAGTTTGTGCTTCTCAAACTCTGTTTCTTCCTGGCAGAGATGAAGAAATGCCACATCAAGCCTCACCCACTTCAGTGTTTCTATCCAAGCTAAAAGCCTGGGGAGAAGGAACCCCCTCCATTATATTCAGGTTTTCTTTGCAACACAAAAGGACGTGAATAATTACTTCAATTAGACTCTTCGGAAACTGATTGAGTCACTGGAGAAACTTTGGTAGGAAAGTATCACTTCGATCCAACACGCACGCACTGTGAATACAAATTACCAAACAGAAGTTTAAGCTCCATTTTAAGAAAAAATTCGGAGGGAACATCAGAGGTGTTGACTTCCGCAGCAGCTTGAACAAAACTTCAGGCTGAATTGAACTGTCATATAACAAAGTTCTTGCTAATACACTTCATCGCCCACGGCCCAGGTACTTTGTGTGCTTCCTATTCGGCATGCCTCTTTCCCTTGATTAAAGACAATAGGTATTTTTAAAGCACATTACTTCTTTTCTGTAATTTCTCCTGTTCAGGCTTGAGGCCCATGTAATTGGCCATGGTGATGTTCATTGTGAAGGAGGTGTGAACAGGTTGGTCTCCTGGGACGCTCCTCGGCTGGGCTTTTTTCCTCAAAACAAAAAAGCAACAAAAAGATTGCTGAACACTCATCTAATTAACACAAATATGCATGGCTTATCAGGGTGTTTAGGTGTAAGGAACAGTAAAGGGGAATAAGACCTGGCTTTTCAAAAGGATTTAATTCAGCTTGTAATGGTTTGCAGACACATCCAGCAAATCTCCAGATAATTAGGCCTGTTTCTGGCATACCAAAGCGAGTTGTTTAGATATTTTTCCCTTTAAAATCACATTATCTGGAATGCACTCATTGATAGCAGAAGGATGAAGCTCAGAGGCATAAAACATTTTGTGCAAGAAGACAACACAGCTGTAATGGTCTTCTCCATTAATTTCCATGAACTTCATTCTTGGACAGGTTGCCACAAGGCAGCTTTCAGAGCATGGGCATTACCTACCACTGCTGTACCTGTAACCTGGAGTAAGAAGAGGCAGCAGCATCCCAGATGGATGCCCAAAGAGCAGCTGATAGGTCTCTGCTCTCTTCCTCTGCCTTCTCACAGCCCTTTAATGCATCGTCACCTCCATAACTACTGAAATGAAAACACACAAGGCTTTCCTGCTTATGGAAAATGAATGTATTCTCATCTGTCGCATACATGTGAAGCCAAGCCAAAATTAGTAAGAAATTCATTTTAATACCATGCTGAGAAGGTTTTATTCACTGAGTCTCCTTGCCTCAAGACATGCTGCTGCCTTAGAGCCTAACTCCCACACATTCTGGTTTATTACCAAAGCTCACATTTTATAGGCAATTCTTAATCCTCGTGTTATTTTCTTACTCAGACAAATTTATCTAAATCTATCTGCAAATTTTTGCAAATACAGACTGTGCTGTCTGAGGATGCAGGAGTCTGCGACTAGCTGCAAAAGGAAATACAAACATCATGGTTTTCATTTGGTCAGAAGTTGCAAGCCAGGCAGCTCATCAGGCCGTTTCAAAACTCCCCTTTACCGCCCTCACAGACCAAAGGCTGGCAAACTGAGGCTGATGAACCCCATCTCAGTCTAACTCTCAGGATAGGAAATGCTCTAAACTTACAAAATAGGGACTCCTGGTTTCTCCTCCCAACTGTCACTTTTTAATTCGGGGGGGGAACCCTGCAAATCCTTTATAACTCAATTTTATTATAGCTAAAATGATGGAACAACATGCATCTTTACCCTACACATTATCCCTGGAAACATTCACAGTCAGGTTGGTCGGGGCTCTGAGCAACCTGATCTAGTTGAGGATGTCTCTGCTCATTGGAAGGGGATTGGACTAGATGAACTTTAAAGGTCCCTTCCAACCCAAACTGTTCTATGATTCTATGACCTCCTCAGATGTGACAGTAGAGCATATGACTTAGATCTCCTTTTGATCTGAGTATTGGCTTCTGGCTGTTTTTCTCAGTTTACCACAGCTGAGGATCTCTCCAAATAAGTGTCAAAGATTTTCCTAATAGCTCTTCCTTCACCAGCAATGCATAATTTAAATGTGTCCTTCTGTTGTCCCTTAAAAAGGTCAAAAATCCTATGCTTCATTGATTCAGAAGGATGCAGGAAAGGGGGTTTTAAGAACAGATATGATCTGTTAGCATACATTTAAAAACTACGTAGAATTTCTTTGGAGTCTATCTGAAAGGTTGAAAACTCTGTCAAAGCTTATACAAATATTTTAAGTGGAAGGCTTTCCAACCTAAAGCTAAATAAAATATGTGGTGGAGAAAAAGAGAACTAAGCCATTGTTTCACATACTTTTTCTATTTGTGTATTTGCAAAATGTCTTCCAGTGGATGCACAGATCCATTTATTGCAAATTGAAGCAGATCCACATTAGACAACACTTTCAAAGAGCTTTGATGTTCCACCAAAAGATAAGGACTGGTGGATCATTAGGTAGAAACAATTGAACTAGATTTCCAAATATTTCATTATGCTGCTCACAGATACATTCTTCAATTCCCCACACATCCTGCTACGACATAAATGGACCTATAATGTCCCATATTTTTTGTAGTATGCATGCTATAATTCAGTATGGCAGAGAAGAGGGTGACTGGTAGCACAAATCAAGGCATCGGGTATTTACTACTTACCATGAGCAATGGGAAAGAGCCAGGTCCCCAGCTGAGTTCTGATCTCAGTCACTTCAATGTCAACCTGAAGCAGCTGCTCTGAAATTAATGGATTTGCACCTGCCAGGTTGAGAGCAGAATCTAATTCTCAATCTATAATTTAGAGGGGGGTTGCCCTGGTACCTTGCTATTTTCCACATTTTGGATGGCTCTAAAGTGCATTCTGAATCTTTAATGTGCATCATTGATTTGTGGAAAAGGCATCATCATTAAACTAATTTGCTTTAGAAAATTCTGTTCACCCAAGAGTTTCTATTCTTTCTATTCCATGTAAAGAAAAGAAAGGAAAAGGACAGAGTCCCTGGAAAATCAGGGACTTGACTTTAGCCACCACCTAATTACAGTATTAAACTAAATCATCAGCTTTCCATTTCAGTCTTGTTCAACATTAAAGTTGTAGAACAGTGGTAGGTACCAGTTACAGTGAAAATTTGCATCTATATTGCAGATACTGCCTTGTAAAGACACGGGTTTGTGTATAAACTATTAAAAACCGCACTGGAGAATCTCAACACTAGGTAAATGACAGTGTTCTGGGCTCCCAAATGCTCTGAGAATTATTGCTAGGCTTACATGAAAGTAAACTTAATTATCATTAATTTTCACATGTGAGACACAGAGGTTAATCAGATGGTGCAGCTTTTAATTCTCCCCTTTTAAATCTCTGTACAGGACTTGTGATTTGATCTCTAACAGTCTGCCAGCTGGAAATGCTTATGGGAGGTTTGTTTCTCGTTTTCAAACTTTGGTGTAACCAAACACACAGCAAAAAAGCTGTATAAGGAGAAACAGATGCATTTGGTGCTACTAAAGGTTTCCCATTGAAAACTCTACAGAGTTGTAGCAAGAACGAAAAGAACATGTAATAACTAGTCCAGACTTTTTAGTAGAAAGAAGGGAGAAAGCTATGTGAGTATTTGCACTTCTAAATCCTTAGGCTGAGTTGTGATAAACCAGTAAGATGCAATTTAACCGACTTTAGTTGAAGTGTGATGGAGAGAGAGGATGCTCTCCTCCTTTCAAGCGCTGCTTGCTAGCTCCTCCATTTTGCTGTTGTTTTTAGAGATGAGCCTTAGACATAAAATCTGATTTTGAGCAATATCACCATCTATGAATGCTACAAAGGGTAGTGTATTTTCCTCATGTGGATTCATGTGGTTCTGTTAGGAAGAGTGATCTGGCAAAGACATGGAGTCAGGTTGTTCCTAATGACTAGATTATCCTTAACTCTTTTATTTATTGCATGTTGTTGAGTGATGGCAACAGAGGGAATGCTCCTTCAGCTGAAGTCTGCCATCCACTTAAACACACGAAGAGCCAAGGAGCCGTGGAGTGGGCATGTGCTGGATGCTCTTCCAGGAAAACGTAAACTCTGGAAAGTTACAGATGGCTTTAAGATTCAAAAGTCATGGAGTGGGTCTGCCCTACTTCCAAAATAAATGTCAGTGTTAGCTCCTAAAACTGCTGGTATTTTCAAATGCCACTCTAACATCCCACCTACACAGACCATCTGCCTGTTCCTGTGGGAGCCTCGGTGAGTGCTGGACCACCAGCAGTGGCTGGGTACAACCTCACAGCTGGCCGCTGGAGTGTACCAGCTCCCAGCAATGAAGAGCTAGGGAGGGAGGGGAGAGAAATATTATTCTGTTATTCTTATTAACAGAAAATAATAAACATAGGGAAGGAGTCCTGTCTAAACAAGCAGGCTGCTGGATGCGGCTCTGTAAGCGAGCAGATCAGAAGAGCAACCGACACTTGACACTGGCAATGAGTCACTCCCACTGTGCAAAGGACAGTGATTTTGTGGAGCTGCCATTTTGCAGATACTCTGCATAAGATAAAATCTGCATTAGGCTATATTTCTCTTGTTCCAAGCTTCAGGAGAAAAAAACGTGCTATGATAAAAGCACAGGCTGGAAAGGAGATGAGATTCCAATCTGAATTCTGTTATGTTCTTTTTTTTTTTTGTGAGCCAGTTATTTTCTCTCTCCGTATCTCAGTACCTGAGGTACACCCTTCTGAGACAGCTGTACCCATGATACAGCTGAAGTTTGATACATCCATGTTTGAAGAGATATTTAAATATATATGAAAGATATAGCTGCATTTAACCTACAATATATACACATCATTGCTGCACTGATAACTATTTTTCATATACAGTCTTCTAATACCACCACTGTGTTTAGTGGGACTGTTCTTCATTCTCACAGTTATAAATAAGACAGAGATAGCACCTTGATTAACAAATGACCGTAAGTATAAAAGGGCTGAGTGGTCTAATTCTGGTTCACTTAGTATAGGGGTAGAGATAAAGTTATGTCTATAGATTTGTATCGCTTGCAGGAAACCTTTCAAATGCTCAGTGCTGGAGATTCAAACTTCCTTTCGTAGTCACATGAAAGTTTATGATGTCATTCTCTTTGGGGTTTATTAGGAACTCAATACGGCAAGAGGACACATATGTAAAATGCCTACAGAAATGTTGCTGCTCTTCATGCAACTTGTAGAACTTAACGTCAAGCCTTAAAATAGAATCTAATAAATCCACCTCAGTTTCTACTTCTTTAGAAAGCTACCTTAGCTTAGTCTTCCTCATAATAAAACTTTTTAAAGTTTAGATTATTTTGTTTGTTTGTTTCTGCTTCCCTTACTGGTATTGAAGGAAATTTGAGAAGTCATGGCAAGTTCAAGAAAAGAGGGTAAATATTGCTCTCTGGGCTCTGGAGAACCATGGCTTCTTTAGAACTGCTAGCAACGAGCCAGCATAACCAGAAGTCAGAGAAAGGGCAGCAGTTTTAAAATTTCTAAGCAGCTCTGACTATCCCTGGCAATCAGCATCACTCCCAATCAGCTGAGGATGCAGGATAGAGTGGCAATTCAAGCTACCTATTCTCATGGCATTTCAGACTCCTCTGAAGATGGTAATGACCTGAAAGCAAATTAAAGATGTAATATTTCAAATGTTACAGCAAGCAGCAAATAGGGCTTTTAAAAGTGCTGATATCATCACTAGGAGGTCCAGATGAGAAAGGAAAGGCAACAAATTGACTGTATAATTTTTTCCTTGATAATTCTAAACAATACACTATTAGTTTTGATGTGAAGTGACTCCTAAAATGTGCACCGCTGAAATTTAAATCTTCAAAATACACTGTGTTATTCAGCATTTGAACTAAGATCTACTTGGAGAAAACTTAATTTCATAGGTGCTAGAATTACAGAACTCAGCAGTGGAAATGAAGTAGATGATCAGGATCATATGCTTTTGTACCTTTTTTAATGCTCTGTTTAGCCTCATTTGAGCAAAGTGAATTTACGCATTACATTCATTTCCATACACCTTAGAAAGAAAATAATTTACATTTAAAAGCATGTTCCAATGAAAGAAAGAAACCTGTAAGTTTAACAGAAAATGGCTCGAATGTCTAGAATATTTAGGTAAAATGGCTAAATTAGGGAAGTTAGTAAGGTGGTGCTTTCCTCTGCTCAAGTATTGTAATGGAAAGTACATTTTAAGGCAGAAAAGAAGGAGGAGATAAAAAAAAAGACACAGAGAGAAATAAAAAGCCAAATAGTCATAAAAAAAATCTATAACTGAGCTGGCAAAGCTACATGCCAAGTTTCAGCTAAGGACATTGAATTTCAGCTGACAGGTTCATTTAATTTACTGCTTTGTTTTGGACATCAGGTTAAAACTCTTTAAAGAAAAGCTGGAGCAACACAGTTATGTCCTGAGTTTTCCAAGCCTGATGAGCTCAGCTTGGAGAAGGAGCTGAGTATTTGACCTTACTGTGCAGAACTTGGGTTCTCAATTTTCTTTCTTTCTTATTATATTTTAAAAGGGTTATTAAATCATGTATATTATCATGAGAAAATGTTTTCAGGGCAAGGATTTAAAAGCTCAAGAAGGACTTCAGACAGGACTGCAATAAGGTCTCGTGGTTAAGGGTGAAATTCAGACTGCTTACTCAGGTGGTGTGTAAGTCTGGGCTTGGAGAGCAATCAGATTGCTTGTACTCCATCAGAACCTAACCCCAGAAGAACCTAACCACCACCTCCATTTCTGACAATAAGTTGAGGCACCCACGCGTGTTTGGGAGGGCCACAGTACTGAGGTGCTTGTGCTTCCCTTCCCCCTGGGACAGCAGCAATGGTCCAACAGCCCACCCCTGCTTGACCTCTCCTGCTCCATTGCAGGGCTTGTGTCGGGGAGCCCTGTCTGGGTCCTTGCTCACTTAGATGTCTGTCATCTGAGTGAAACACATTCATGCTCTGAATCTCAAGTGGGCAAATGGATAATGACAAGAGAAAAGTTGCATTTTAGACGGACTTTGCACCCAAGGCATTTGTAAGCACCTTATCTTATAAGGTGCTCTTCTTATAAGAAGAGAAGAGGGTCCCACTTAGGTATCATTGGCCTTTCCTACAATCGTATAGAGAAGTTCTGGCCTTTTGTTTAGGTAATCTCAATAATTTATAGATGTAGGTATCAGCAGTTGTGGGATGAGACATCTCTACAGTTTAGGGAATATAGGTCTCTGAAGTGGGGTGTGTGACAGAAGAACTGGCACAATTGGGTCTTCTTAGAAGTCAATTTTAAACACAGACCTAGCATCTGTCCTAACACCCTTACATTCATTCCTTTGCCAAATGATACTCCAATAAAAAGTTCTGCTCTCCTGTAGTCACCGAAAAGCCCCAACGATGGGAGTATTATCTCCAGGTTCCAGTTAAGGCACCTGCTTTCCCTTTCCCTATGTTTTCCATGTCACAGTATGGCAGAGAGCAATACATTTTAAGTTCTTATGTAGGTCATATTCCCGTATGATGGGCCATAGGATTGCATTTCCATATGATAAAGTGGCACATTAACATGCTAGTCTGTATTTGTATAGCCCTTAAGTGACTTCTCAGATGAAAGGTGCTATATAAACTTAAGTACACATTAAGAACAGCAAATTCCCTTCCACAAAGCCGTGTCTCTGCCAGCTCTGTTGAAAGTTTAGTGCGGTTATTAGTGTCATACCTCACTTTCCAGACTCTCACAGTAGGAGAGACAGTTGACATAAGGACAAAAATTTCCTGTCCCACTTTGCAGTGGATTAGAAAAGTTTCCCCCATTGTGTAGTGTCCCAAATGAAAATCAGAAGCTGGGGCTGTTACCTCTCTGCTGCTGGTTCCTTGTCACACTACCCAAGATTTTCAGCTTCAAATGGCATGCCTGAGCCCCAGTCAGCTGCAGAACCTTGCTGCTCCTAAGGACTTCTCTTGCAACTCATGTGCATCTAGCACTGGTTTGTCACGGCATCCTAGGTCCAACGTCGAGAGCAGAACACAAAGGCAAATGAAGTTGCTCACCAAATTATATTCTACGTGGGCGCAAGTCCTATTTGAAATGACAAACAAAAAAAACCCAGATGAAATGTTTTGGAGTGCTGCAGCGTGACTGAAGCACTCAACCCTGAGGATGTCTAGTAACCAAACAGCAAGTGATGCTGCAGATGATGACTTGGATGAGCTGGCAGAACAGCCTAAGGTCTGTACACTCTGTTGCCTAGCCACATTTTTAAATCATTCTAATTACCAAAATAGTCTAGAAAGTCTGGTCTGCCTTTCACCTTCCCAACATAAATAAAGTCATGAACATGTTGGCTGGATTTAATTTGTGTATCTTTGCTTTCCGCACATTCTTTCTGGTTTGGGACAGAGAGGTACAGTCCTCTCATCCACAGAATGGGCCCAGTCCTGGCAGCAGCTACTCAAGATTAACCGCATCTGGGGATGAAATGTACTGCAGAAAAATGGCTGTTACTGTCTCTTCAGCACTGTGCTTCAGCTTGGTCCTGGAAGGACCTGCTTAAAGGCACTTCTCTTCCCCACTTTTCTCAGCTTTTTGCCTTTCTGCAAAGTAAACCCAACACCAGCTAGCTGTGGTGGTATATTCTTGGAGGGTGGCTGTGTAATCACTAAGAGTAGATTGACACCAACAATAATAGGTATTAAATAGGTATGAACTGGGCAATGCTTGTTCACTTCCTTCTTGGAAGTCTTCCAGCCAACAAAAGTTCTGGTTTCTCACATGAACGAGCAGAGTTTTGGTAGATGTAACCTGACTGAAAATGTTATCTACATGACTGAAATCTGCAATATTATGGGTCCATCCAACTCAAGTTATTCTATGATTCTATGATACTAATATTCTACAAGTGCTTCTGTCCTCCTTAACCTCACATGAACTATCAGAAATCTTGGGTTGAATGTTCATGGACATTGTTGCATACCTGCTGCATGCTCTTCTGCAAACTTTGCTTGTGGTCTTTCTCTCAGAATTTAAAATCAACTTTACAGGGAGAGAAGGTCTAAGGATTTGCAAATGTTGTGATTTAATCAACTCCAGAACCGCATGCCCAGGTACATATTTTCCTACAGTTTCAAAATAAGTCTTTCATAGCTGGATGATTCATTCACTTTCTTGTCTGATGTACAATTTTAGCAGTGTTACTTGTTGAGGAAGAAAAGCAGCAAAGGTCAAGCTTTAGCTGGAAAGCAATACGCAGTTCTGAGGCACTTCTCATTGGCAGGGGAAGTAATGTTAAAAGAGACAGGGAAGCGAAAATCATGCTTGGATTCCAAGGTTGTGGAAGTGCTTGTTCAGTGATTGCATTGTGCAAGGTTCTTAAAAGTGACATTTCTCTTGCACTTTTCTTTTTCTTTTCTTTTCTGTGAAAAACAGTCAAGTTGCTTAAAATTTCTCAGAATTTGTCTAGAATTTGTAATACCATTCAGGTGCCTTTGCTTCTGTTATTGCTGTCACCTGGAAGCTGTGGTCTTCTTGTCCACAGCAATCGCAAAGTAATCCAAGTCACCATGGCCTTCACAGTGTGGGCTCACTCAAGTAACCCTGCTCACGACATAGGCCACAAATGTCCAACTGGTCTTCTTAAGTTGCCATAGCTTGAGTTAGGACATAAGAACATCTAATTGTTGTTAAATTTTGCTCTGAAGTGCCCAGGGCTCCTCCCAGTTAAAGCTTGATCCCTGCGACAGTGAGTCAGAGACATTCTCAACGCACACAAAAGCTCCCACTGCCACCTCCAGTGAGATTTAGGTGCAATGCCAAGACCCTCATGTGGGGAGGTGATTTCCAGCACCCCCTGGCAGTTTGGTGCTCAGTGGAAGACATTTCATCAGTGTCGGTGCCCTTTAGTTTGGGTCTGAGCTCTCCAAGGATCTCCCATAAACTGCTGACCTATGGATGGGAAAAACTGCAGCCACATCCATTCTGGAAAATGTTGTCCTGGCTGTCTAAGCAGATTTAAGAAAATCACTGATAACAAAACTTTCAGTTTTTCCTTTGTATATAAATTGGTATCTCTATTTCCCATTTTTCCTGATATATTTTGATTCTGTGATTTATATCTCACACAGAAGCAAAGCTTTTTAAATACGGAAGAAGACCTAATGATGCACAGCTGCTAGACACTGTTGGTATTTAAATTAAACATATTAAAAATGTTCTACACTTAAAAAAGAGATGAGTAATCTTTGTTGCCTGAGTTTATAGATACCAGAAGAAAACTAGCCTGCTTTTCAGAGAGCGTTGAACGGCCATCCTTTAAAAATTAGATCCATTTGAGGGAACATTAAGTTGGGAGTCCCAGAATTGAGTGCTTAAGCTACTTAAAAATGCTTAGAACAGGGAGGTCACCTGACAATCTAGATTTGCAAAGATTAAAGACTTTATGGTAGACTAGCACTGCATCGCCAGATTCCTGCTTAACATATAATTTAATTTTTAACCTTAAAGCCTCTAAGGTTATTTGATTTTTTATTGTGTTTATTGAAGGATATGCTCTGTGAAAGTGTTCATAAATTTCAAAATCAAAGGAAAAGAAGGATTCCAGGAGATTAAAGATGAGAGTGTGTTAACCCCTCAGATTTAGGATGACAGAGCATTTTACAGTGGACAGTATCTTGCTTACAGGATAGAGAATGTGTACTACCAAGCTGGCACGCATAACAAATTTGACAATAGATATTAACCACCTGGCCATACCACTGAAAGAATCTGTTTTAAGAAGTTGTGTAAATAAACTTTGATAGTTTGCATAATAACATGTTCTTATCATCTCTGAAGTTGATGAGTTCAAACAGCAGGACATGGGAGATTAGCAACACGTGCCTTCCTTTCAAAGTGAGATTCAAATTCATGTTCTTTGAACAGACTGGAACATTTTTTGCCACCGTGAGAAACTCTCATAGACACATTATAGATTTATTTTTTTTTGTTAAGTTTTACATATTCTTTTTGTATGGTAAATGGTACCCGCAGGCTTAATTCAGGGCTTTTAACTCCTTTTTCACACTGCAGGTTTTCATTAAGAACACAGAAAATGCAATGCAACCTTTCAAATATCAGGCTAAGAAAATAGGAAATGCTTTTTGTGACAGGGCTATTTAAATATAATCACATATCTGTCGTCATACAGGTCTGCTTACAACAGGGTGCCAGTTCTCCTGGAGATGGGGTGATCTGCAGTCAAAGGTTTTAAATAAGTAAGAGTGTAGGATTTTTAAAAAGCTTATAATGGACATCTAAGAAAAAAAATCCGTCATTTTCATCATTTAATTCTATTAAAGCAGCACTCAGCAACCCCAAGTTAGGGTTAGAGCCCCGCTGTGCTGGACACATGAAAAAATTACTGTATGTGTATGCAGCTGCATGTTTATTTATGGGCAGATCTCTACTACAGTGACTAAGCTCTCTGCCATCAGCTGCAATGCACCTGGACAGTAAAGCATATACATAGTTTTGAAAAAACTAGGGGCCAACAAGTAGATTCTACAAACACCATGTCTTTCAAAACAAATCTTTTGTAGAATTTGTCTTCTAGGATATTCGGTCACAGAGACTATGTCTATAGTAGCAAATTAGGCTTTCCTTGAGAGGACCTGTGGAATAGAGATGTTATTGCACCCACTGCTTGTCAGCTGCCTGGTCCCACCAACTGCTCAACCCTACCTTGGAAATGTTGAGAGTCAAGGACTACTGTAACAACTTGCTCTTGCTTACCATTTTGATCTGAAGCGTCTCATTTTATTTGATTGCACTCCCTCTGCGTGTAATGTCCAGCTCCTTCTTCTTCGTTTATTCTCAGATCGTTGGTTCTTCTGGGCAGCTCCTGCTACGTTTAGTCCTTCACCTGCCATGGCTGGGCTGGGGCATCTGGGCTCTGGTGCAGCACCTCTGTGTCTGCCACGTACAGTTCATCAGACACACTATTTTGTTCTCTGGGGAAATGACGACACTTAAAAATGATTTTTCTTTCTCAGTAGGAAAAATAATATGAAAATGCTCATTTAGAAGTGATTTCATAAGTCAAAACTGAGAATATCCCCCAAAAAAAGAAAAGATATTTTCAACTGAAGTTAAACAGCTAAATATTCCAGGGGCGGGGGGAGAGATAAAGTGTTCTAGAAATCTGGCTCAAATACTTTGTTTACGTTCTTCTAACTGAAAAAAAAAGGAGAAATTGTCAGGTTTGCACAGACATTTGCATTTGATGAAACAATAAGCAGAAAAGCTTGCCAAAAATATTAGTAAGCCAGTACCAACAAGAACAATACTTAATTATGGTCTAGGGGATTAGGACACTGACATATAATCACAGAGAGCTGAGTACTCTCAAGTCCCACTGCCATAACAGACAAGACTCCACTTCTACTCTGTTGTATTTTATGACAGTTTTGGTTATGCAGCCTTACATTCTTGACTAAAATATTAATTGCATTAGCTATAGGTTTTATTTTTAATCTCAAAAGACATGTGTGACTCTCTTAGGACTGTAAAAAAAGAAACCAAATTTAGGGAATCTGTAAAAAAAATAATTAGGTTCCTAAGATAATATCTTAAATTTTTTGCTGAATTTCATGGGTCTTAGATACTTATTTCCCAATGTTAATGTCACGTACAAGGTGCTTTGCACTTCAAGTTGCTCCATTTACAGAGAAGGGAAAACAGCATGTTGTTCCTTCCTGTATTTTCCTTAGATACTGTATTATATTAAAAGGAAAATCAACTAGGGAAAGGTGTGAAAGAGTTAAAAAGGCAGCTTTTAGTGAAAAGCTATGGTCAGGATCCCACACATGCTGGAATGAGGATTTGCAAGTCAGTTCTAATAAAAGATGAGAAAATAAGGTTAGAATATCAGACAGGAATTCTTTGGGATTAAAGGTAAAAACAAACCAGGCCAGGCCAGAAGACTTGTGTACAATTGCAGAAGTTCCCCAAGAAAAGGCTTCCTGACCATCTGTCTGCCTGGGTATTCACACCACACCTGGACTGCTCCTGGACTCCTCACTGACCCTGAGGTCTCACACAGCTCCATCTCGGGGCAAGGCTTCCCATCTTCTCCCGCTGAGCAGGAGATGTTGATCCTGGCAGACCTCTGGGCCACAGTTACAAATGCCTTTCGTTACCTCTTGCGTGTAGCTGTGTGATACTGAGGATAAAATCATCAGTGTTTCATGAACTACAGCAAAGTCAAGGCACAGCAGAGTGTCCCAAAGCAAATGAGAGGTCGTTACATGGCTCCCTCCTCTACTGAGATGGGCTTCCCATGGCAGAGTGCCATCTAACCAGCATTAACAGGACTGCCTTTCCTCAGAAGAAACGACTTACAGTAGTTTACAGTCCAAACAGCCAAGAGCCTCCCCTTGGCACAGGGACCCGACAACTTCTTAGGATGATCCACTTCATCCTGGGCCACTCTGCAGGAGTAGCAGTAGCATGTGTCCCCCAAAAGATACGGGGATGATGGGAAGCAGCTTCTGATGCTGAGTGCAGGTAAGCAGGGAGAGAACAGTTTATACAGAAGAGTAAACCTGTGGCTGAGGAGACTGAATCCTTCAGCTCAAAATATCAAGTAAAATCCACAAAATTTTCCATGATCTTCCAGATGCTCAGTGCCAAACATAAAAAAGACAGGTAGATGCTGGGAAAGATGATCGATCAGTCATGCAAATCCTCATATAAGAGTAACAACCAGCAGTGTAGGAGACATCCTTTTGCCTTGTCCAAAGCCATGGAGTCAAATTCTATGGGAAATAAACAGTCACAAACCTCACCTCCTACAGACACTCCAAACGTGCCCTTTGCAACGGGCAGGCCCATCCCTTCACTCACGTGTGTGTAGGATCTGTTCTATTTTGGTGGAAGACTGAGGTACCACTGTGCAGGATCAAACCTTATGTCCAATGCTCTTTTGGTTTTGGTCCATTCCAATCAATTTTCTCTTTATCCACTAGAACAAACTAAAAAAGCCAATAAATATACTGTGAAGACAGATGCATCTCTAGCCAGCTTCAACATTTTTTCAGCATGTGATCAAACATCCCTATAAAAAACATGATAAAATCTTTGGACCCTCTAGGACTTGAACCTGATGAGACGTCCAGCTCAGCTGAACTCCATGTGCCCTTCCGGAATTCCTGGACTAAGGACATAATCCCCCCAGTTCAGGAAGGTTTTTTTAATTTATTTGCTTGCACATTGCTGAAACTTCAGTGGGACAAGCAGCGGGATATTCCTCTACAAACATATAGGCAAGAGCAAGACATTGGAATGATGGAAGGAGAACTTCAAATTTTGTAGAAACCATTTATTTCATTTTTCTGGCTTCTGAATCTATTTTAAAAGCTGTTTTGCTAAGATTAAACACTGCTAGGGAAATAAACATGTCATACCAACTGTCATTATCATTTCTATTACCATAGTGCCTGAGAGTTCTCAGGAAAAGCTCCATGGCATTAGATGTTGTGTAAACACACGGGGAGAAGAAAGTCCCGTATCCACCGAGAGTTTACACCCCACGTACAACACCAGGCAACAAACGACACAGCACAGCCAACAGAGGGAGTCTAACAGGGAACAATGAGATATTGTTGGTTTAAGGGTGAGTGATCTTAGTCCAGCAGAGCCTAAATGTTGACAATTTTTCAGCCTTGTAAGAAAGGCTTTGCCAGCGTTGATGAGGAAATCCTTCTCAAAATTAAGGGAAACCTCTGAGGTACTTTTTGCAATGTTTGCAAGATTAATAGCGGATAATAGTGAAGAAAAATGAAAGAATCAGAGGCAGGAGTTGGTATCTTGAAAATTATTAAAACCTCACAGATAGGATATGACTATGCTGTGAATGGCATATTGAAATATGCGGAGGTGCAGCATATGCTCGATACAAGCAAGTGGGAAGAGCTGGCAGTTGGATTCAAGAAAGTAACGTTTCAGTCAGCACCCTTTGGTGACAAAGTTGCATTTTGGATAGGTAAGAGCAGGACAAGATTCTGTTAACTAACATAACCTGCTGTAGCAATTGAGACGTGAGGCTGAAAACTTTGAAAATATTTTCAGTCTAGAGAGAGAGAAGACCAAAGATGGAAAAAAAATGTGCAAAAATTCAGATACTGTCCGAATGCGAGGACCTAGTGAGATGCCATAACCTGAATGAATGCTGAAGTTCTAAGGCTTGTCTGTGATCAGCAGGATTGCTTGATAAAGGAATGAAGCAACATGAAGTAATACTGAAGAGATGATCATGAGTTTTCAGCTCTATTTCAGCTCTACCTTCCCTATTAAGGGAAGATAAAGGATGAAGCTTAAGTTTGATAGAAAGAGACCATTCTGGAGGAGAGAGGGGGGACTCTGACCCCTCAGCACAGGTGGCTGCTGAACTTTGTACCATCTGGAGACAAAGTGTGCAATGGGAAGAGGGAAAGAAGAGTGGTGGTTCAGGGAAATTCCCACCAAAAGCTGGAGATGGGGAAGAGGAGGACCGTTTAGCCAAGGACATAGCAAAGGAGCAGCTTCCAAAGTATGCCAAGAGCTGGAATAAAGGGAAATACTGAAACAAAGTGAAAATTTCAAAACTAAAACATCGGTTGTGTGTTTTGAAGGCAACTGGCAGGACAACAAGATGGAAGAGATTTGGCTAGCAATAGATCACTGGAAACCTTGCTGAGAGCAATTTCAGTGGTCAGCGTGGGGACAGCCAAATTAGTGGGATGCAATATAGAAGTGCAACAGAGGAAGCAGGAGCTCCTGCTAATAGCACATTTCATGAGTGTAAAAAGAAAAGGGGAAGGGATGTACAGGTTAGGAATATTTTTTTTTCCAAAATGAGAGAAACTAAATTATTTCTCTTTCGTGACTGAAAAGAGCTACAAGTGGACAGTCAATGGGCTGCAAGTTCTGGGAGAACTAAGAGAGATGAAGGTAGACTGAAAAGGATCAAGTGATTAGGAAGTAACTCAGCAGAGATTAGGGAGAGGAGTGCAGCAATGTAACCATAAATGCATCTATTTGCTGCCTGGGAGAAATGTATAAACTCCACTGTCTGATCAGAAGCAGGAAAATTTATTCCACCAAAATGTTCAGCCTTCACATGGTTTCTACCATAGAGTCAAGCTTACTACTGAATCAGAGTCTCTGCCCAAATTGAGGAGAGTTCATGAAGTGGACTTGAATGCCGATATATACTGCTGAAGTGCCCTGCTGGAACATAATCCTAGTGGATTTTCCTCACTAATTTCCTTGGCTGAGAAAAAAAATGGATAGGATATATAATTGCTTACAATAGTCCTCATATTGTTAAGCTGACAGGTCAGAATTGCTACAGAATACCTTGAACACTTTTTTTCTGAAACTTTCTTTACTTGATTGCAAGCATTTCTCAGTTTAAAATATACAACTTTTCTAGGCTGACAGCATAAACTCGTTGGGATTTTTTGCAAACAGCAAATTAGCTCTTCCCCAGGACCGCTTTAAACATAAATATGGATTTCCTTCAAGACTGTGAGAAGCTTCAACTCGGATTAAATCCAAAAGAATCCTATCATTTTTCGCTTGTTGCTGTACAAGGTACTCCACAAGCTCTCTGCACATCAGGAGAGGATGGAAAACAATTGCTGTGACAGGTTCATCTGACCTAGACTCTTCTTGGCAAACAGACGTATGCCTGCTGTCAGATGCCTATAATAAAGCAGTCCTAAACTGTGATTTGTGGGGTCCCAGAGGCATCACTGTGATTAGGCCACCACAGTATGTGAAAGCAGGAGAGACCATGTACCAAGCGCATAAGAAAAAGATATGATCTTGTGATTATATGGAAAGTACTTACATAGACCAGAAGAAGGTCACAAAGTTGCTGAGACTCTCCACCCAGTAACATTTCAAAACTGTATTCTTTCAAATCAGCAAGCCTCCTGTACATTAGAAAAAAGACATGCTTACACTCCTATTTAAAATATACCATCCATCCTACTTCACTTCTCATGGTAAAAGTCTGTATTTTTCCTGTATTTCATGCACTTCCATGTAATTTAAGTCTACTGTAAAGAGAATCGTTCTGTTCAGCATCTTCAAGTAAATAAAAAAAATTAATCCCCTGCTAGTTTAAATTCATAACTAATCCTGTTATGATTCAGTAAATGCTTCATTTTAAACTTAGCAGTGAATTTGGGAGGCAAATTTTGTCACTCTTTACTAGGGACTCCATTTCTGAGCATCCCAGTACATCCTCTGCACTTCCCATGTACGGTCTAAGAAGTTCTGCCACACACACCTCCTTTGATTCAAGTCTGCGACAGCAACAGCACTTTATAGCACTTCCACTGCTAAGAGCACGGCAAAAATGCTAATTAAATCCATCTTCTTCACTCAACCGCATAAAGGAGAGAAAAATTTACATGACGGGCATCTCAGTAGCCCCCAGCAAATTTCTTTGGGATTTAACTGCCGTTTGGGCACCGATGCTCCTACGCGCTGCTTGGTGCATTTCAATTTGATGTTCTCCTCTGTGATTCCATTTGCTGGATGCATTAAGATTCCAAAAAAAGAGTCGCGTCTCTCATTCTTAGCGATCTCGGTATTTTAGCATCAAACCCAGATAACAGCCTGGAAAACATCACCGCTTCAGTCCAGTCCGGAGTGTGTCTGTGCATAAGGAGAAGGAGGGAAAATGCTGATGTAACGGCTGCTTTCATTTGATGATGACCATTAAACCGCTGACTCTGCTTTTCTGCTGTTGTTAGGAGCTCCGAGCACTGTAAACCCACATACTCTGCCTAAGGGAATGCCTGAGATAGGAAAAATACAGAGAGATTTGACAAAAAAGTTAACTTGCTAACGCTTTTCCAAAAAAATGATAGAAACACCACGTGCTGCTGTAGCAATACTTTAGAAAGCTACTCTTTTACCCTTGAAGGCTGAAATCCTCACCTCTGCTTTGATTTCTGTGCTTAAGGAAGAGGGCAAAGGAGAACAAACCAGCCCCAGAAAGCCCAGTTGCAGCCAGGGTAGAATTTTGCTACACACAGGGGCACATAAAATAGCCACCAGGTATTGTTTTCAGTTTCTGGTGGGGTTATGTGTACGAAATACCAGGGTGACAGGCAGAAAAGATAAAATTCAGATGAGGCAGCAGGGTCATGATTTTGAACAGCTACAGGAAACTACTTCAGATGGGAAGGACAGGGCAGGGAGCGAAGCCTTTTAAAGCCCCATCTATCCAATCTCCAAATAAGTTCCTCTTGGCAGGAGATTGCAGAATCCCTTGCAATAACAAGAAAATATCTTGGCCCCATTAGCGAAATTCAAATGAAAGGCTCCTTTCCCTTGCTTTTGGAAACAACCTAATTAATTGTTTCCTAGAGCAGCGACTTTGCAACCATAGAAATCTCTACCAGGCAGTGCCTCCCTGGGTTCTGGCAACATGCACAAGCCCAGCTCGATCACACAAATGCTACTATACACACAGGCATCTATAAGTTCACACATAGAATGTCCAAGTCTGTGTACGTACAGGCTTATTGTTTTAAGAACACTAAGAAAAAAACTGGGGGTGAGTTGGGCTTGGCAGAAGCTTCAGATGCACTTTATAACAAAACTTGGAAATTGTTTTACCCACCCTCGTGTGGCTCAACGGCTGCTGACACCCACGACTGCAGAGCCCTGTGGGAAAGGGACTGGGAAACGAACAGTACGTGTCAATTAAAGGATTTTAATCAAGCTGTAACCCCTTTACGGCAGACGCATTTAATAACTTCCACATCTACGTTCACGTAAAAATTGACAGACAAACCCAGCCTTGAAAGAAAAGATAAAAATTTTAATACTTATTTTTCAATGAAAAAGCTTTACAAGGAGAAAGAGGTTTCACAGGAGAAAGAGTACATTCTTTAATCACTGTTTATTTGTTGAATTGATATCCGAGGCTGACATTTCTTCTACAGTGTATTTATTTGTTCTCATAATATTACAGGACATTTACCTTTTATTTCAAAAGGATCATAATCCATGAATACTGTTAAGAATGCTATTAGGCAATGCTGTATGTGAAGAATTTACACAATCTACATCAGCTGTAGATGAAGAGCCTTCAGTTTTAATTCTTCGCATATTTTGTAGCAACAAACATAAAACACATCTTTTAAATGTCCAGATATCTGAAAGGCGTTGTATCAAATGCAATGGAAAAAGAGAGGTTTTGTATCCCAAAGAGCAGACAAAAATATTCCAATATCCACAAAGCAACACTGAAGTTCTCAAGGAAGAAAAAAAATCCACATCTTTCTCCTTAAACCATATGGAGACATTTATTCAGGTGTTAAGTGCTCAAACGTGACTTTCTTCACTAGTACTACACTGATGGAATTTTTAGACATCCCAGCATCAGACACTAAATGAAGTTATAAGGTTTCACAATGAGAGAACCTGACCTCTCCCTACAGCCTCTACACACAGCCTTCTGCCATTTAAAGAACTGTAGAACAGGAGGAAAACAAAACCCAAAACAAAGACCAACCTTCCACCTCTCAAATACACAGCATCACCCTCGCCCTTTTAGATCAAACTTGTCAAGTTTGTTCTGAATTGTAGAAAAGAGGTAACTACTTACACAACACTGAGAAAAAAAACACTTTAAAGTACTTGTTAAGAAGAGTAGCTTGAACAAAAAGCACCTTAGTTTCAACATAATTCAAAAACATAGAGAAGAAAAACTCTTCACAGTTTCAGAATTAGTATAGAACTAAAAACCCTTGCCAACCAGGAAGAAAAAATACCTTATTTCAACCAGCACTCCAGCTTTTCTGTAAAGATACACTTTCAAGTATTGTTATGGAAGGCACTGATTTTTTTCCTTCAGCCATCACGATGTAATGAAAAAGGCAGAATTTCTGTCCCATTGGGCTGAACTCCCAGCCCTAAAGATATTTGCTGCTAACCTTGGAGCACCTGGATTTCACCCAGTTGCAGTTTCACAACTACACTATTTCGTTTATTAATTTCTTTATAAAACCCCACAGATCCATCACAGGATGCAATGATTAACGGTATATTAATGATACTGATTTACAGAAGAGAAAGTATTAATTGCACTAATTCTCCTTTAAAAGTGAAACTGGATAGCTTTGAAGTTAAACGTTAGCAATTCCGTTCCTCCACTTGACTATCAACCGCAAATTTTTAAAATCTGGAAGCCAGTTACCTGATCAGGCAACTCTCAGCACAGATTCCTTGAATGGATGGTTCAAAACCAGGTAGTTCAGTTTAATCAAAAGCTTGAAAAACAAGCTCTTATTTTTAAAAAACACGAATGTAAAATCAAATTGGGAATCATGCCTTCTATTAAATCTGACAATGGCCAGATGAGTTGACTTTCTAAATAGTTTGCCAAAAGGGGGGAAATACAGTGTGGAATATTGTTCTTCTGAGGCATGTTGATTACAGAGCACTAAATTAAGGCGGACTTATGAACAGATTTTTACAAGTGGGATTTCTTTAGCTCAAAATTATTTCAAAGGAATTAGGCAAAACTTGAAAAATGCTCACAATTCTTTTCCTTAGCCCTAAGGCCTGCAATTGGACAAAGAGTTCTCTAGTACGCTTGAAAGCAATGGACCAACAAAGAGGTACACTCAGCAGTAAGTAATTACAGTGCACAAACACTCCTCAATTTATACCCCAAGTTTCTAGTTTTGCAGCTGTGACAAAATTGTGTAACCCTCTGAAAAGAATTAAGCACAATCTGCAACAAGATAGCAAACTGGGGTATCTTTCAAATCACCTAATAGCCAAAGTATTTCATTTACAGTATCAAAGCTTCCTGAAACTAAGAGCCATCAAAATCCCTATATAAACTACTCAAGCTTGATGGGATGTTCTGGGAGATCCAGAAAGACCTTCAGGACCTCACTGGAGAAGGTCAGAGGTAAAGGTAAAATTTTTGATGGTAGCTGCATCAGTGTAAAGCTTGATGAAGTTGACCTGAGGACATTATGCGATTCTAATGCTACTTAGAACCATGGGGGAAGGTCTGGATAGGTCCTAGATTCCAGTAATTATTATCAGACTATCTTAAGATAAAGAACAGTAACGAATCAATTAACTGAAGGTTTTTTCAGGAATAATAAAGGGAAAATTCTCACCGTCTTTATGGAGCAAGACCTTACAGGCTGTAAAGAGAAGTAGACCTAGGAAGCAGGAAACCCCAGAAAGTCAGTCTGCACTAGGTCTGTGCATTTTGTGGAATAGTGTCGTGGTGCAATTCATCCTGAAATCCTCACCTCATTTCACAGAATCATAGAATGGTTTGGGTTGGAAAAGACCATAATGTCTAGTTCCAACTTTCCTGCGGTGGGCAGGGACACCTCCCACCAGACCAGGTTGCTCAAAGCTCCATCCTGGCCTTGAACACCTCCAGGGGTGGTGCACCCACAGCTTCTCTGGGGCAACCTGTTCCAGTGTCTCATCACCCTCACAGCAAAGAATTTTTTCCTAATATCTAATCTAAATCTCTCCTCCTTCAGTTTAAAACCATTACCCCTTGCCCTATTGCTCCAGTCCCTGAATTTGCACCCTTTTGGAGTGTTATCTTTACACGGGACAGCCTTATGCACTTGGTGCTTGCATCTCCAGTCCTGAAGCAGGGGAGGGGCAAGGAGCTGGTGGAGGGATTTATCCTACTTGCATCTCTCCATGGTAACAAGATACTGGCTGCATTTCATTCTTGGGGAAACCACAGGAGGAAACATAGATCCAAAAAACCCTAACCAAAATCCCCCATAATATTATGAGAAGAAACTAAGATAAACCCAGAAACTCAATCATAGGTGTGCCGAATCCGTAACAAGAATAAACCCTGATCCTTAACTAGAGCAAGTGATTTTACATATGATAGTACAAAAACTAGAAAACGGAAGAACAGCTGCTTTGGATGGAAGACAGTTCTCCAATTTGGTTATATGAATACAACGGAATGTAAAATATTAGAAATACCATTTGTAAATTCATGATCTGTTGTAGAATACAAAGATAGATGTGGTGGTTTAATTAAAAAATAACCAGGTTTCACATTTTCAACAACTGTCGGCAACAATTGTCACCATTCTTACACTTTTCCTGCTTGGGACAGAGAAGGTCCTCTAATCCCTGACAAACCAATTTAAATTAAAATTATGATGATTAATTCTAAATACTAAATCTTTGCTAACATAAATCAGTAATTTCAATTGATTATATGAAGAACTGAGCTGGCAGATTTGAGTTGAGAGTTACTGTGTGTGGCTGATAAGCTCCTGCATGGTAAATTCTCTTCAGGTAGCACAAATGCAGCCTGGAGAACACACACACACAACGTGTCACAGCATCTCTTGCACATTATACATGCAGGAAAACTTAATTTTGAGCTGCAATACAGAGTTTACTAAGACAATTCTGTGGGGGTTTAGCTGCAACATGTCTCTGAGGTAAGTCTTAATGAATAACAGTGATTTTAAAAAATTACAGATCATAAGAATGTACATAAATCTCTACAACTGTCTGCTAAACCATAAGCCATCACTTATAACTCTACAAAGGCAGGCATTTAAAGCTTCCATGTATGTAGCAAACCTTGTTAGGAATCAAAATTTCAAAAGAATTTATGGTCAATAATACAAGTCTCTTTGCTAAAATAAATAGTCTATAATTAAAGGAACAGAAGGACATGCCCCTGCATGAGAAGGAAGGTCACTTCATTCTGATCATCCCCTTCCTCTGAGCAAGAGATCAAGAATATGTTTTTCTTGACATTCTCACAAAAAATAGTTTTATCCACTGTTTTCAGTTACAAGATTTGCCCATTGGAATAAAAAAAGTACAATAAGAATATATACAATGTGCTGGAAGCCATATGCACCTTGTTTAAGGGTAAGCAGATAAGGCATTTACACGATGCTATAAAACTACTTTCTCATGTATTACTCATCTCACCTGTACTTGCTTTGTATCACGGCATTCCCACAGCATGACACAGACATAGTGCTCTACAAGCAGAAGACATGAGAGGCAAAACACAAACTATGAAGAAGTGCATCCAGTAGAAAAGCCTAAAATGACATGAGACTGTAACACAAAAAGGAATCAACTAAAAATGTATGGATAAAATATGTGCCCATCACGAGGTTTACACAGCCAGCATCCCCCCTCTTCCTTACACAGAAGGGAACAAACAACAGGAAGTTACTACAGAATTCAAACAACATGAAAAAGCTATTAAAATACATTATGCTCCCTCTTACAAACCACATTATGTTTTTCCTACTATAATGAAGAATATTGTACTATAATTAAATAAAATTTCTAAAAACATCTCATGGAACTATTAATATATTCATTCAAAACCGAAAGCTGTTCCAGGAAAGTAAACACTAGAACTAAACTGCAAATGCCACTGAACTTGTTTCCATTATACAATACAACCATGACCAATATTCTTTGGAGATTTGCTATAGAGATATATTATCATAATGTACTACTTTATTAAGGTCTGATGCAAATCCTATTAAAGTCAGTAGAAAGCCATGTTTTGAAAAGGCTTTGAATCACATGCTCTTACTGTAAGATACAAACCTGGGAGTACTGAGCCATACCAACCTGCTCAGAATTTTTCTATCAGGAAACACTAATAATTAGATCACTATACAAAGAGACAGCAGTCATCAATATTAGATTTTTCAGTACTGAGACACAGCAGTAACATTTTCTATTTTTCTGAATTGTATTTTGAAGATGCTTTGTGGTACTTAACTGAAATAAATTTCTGTACCTTGTAGAAGCTGTTCTGTTTGCCTGTCTGGTTACATTTATGGCACTTGTTGCTTTACTGTTAAAAGCATCTTGTAAACCCTGGAGGAAGCAAAGGAAATAGTATCCCTAAACATCATGAGCTTCTATAAAACATGTTTTTCTAATTGTAGAATGTTCAAACGTCTGTACACCACAAGTGAAACAGAAGGAATGACTCCAGGAATGTGTATGCTATTTCTTGGACAAACAAAACATAATGTTAGGCTGTATGATTAAATGCCAGTGAACACAGACTGTGCGAGGAGCAGAGGAACCCCAGTAACCTCATCAGTGAGAACTGGAGCACAATGAGAATCAACTGCTCCTAAGATGACGAAAGAGAATGATCAGAGCAGTGTCCCTGTGTGAAACCCACTAAAATGAGTTGGGAAAAGCAGATCTCCATTGAAAACTAAAAGGGTTCTTGCCTAAAAGGGTTTAGGACTTAGTGCATATGGGGAGGAAAGCATTTTGGGATATACAGTTTTTCCTTGTAAATAGTGGTCTGCGTGTCTTTTTGAGATGGTATCACACTCCCCTAATTTCTATAATATTCAGTCATCTGCCACAAGACATGGACTTAAAGAAAAAATGGGTTCAAACAGATATATTCCTGTTCTCCACTAGTAAAGTTGAAATTATTTCCCTTGAAATACAATTATTTAAAATTTGATCCTCGATTTCAGCTTCATGTTTGTGTAACGGTTTTCCTACTACCCTACTACTATCACCCTTTCCCAATAAGCTTTTAGTGGTTCTGAGTGTGTCTACATACAGTGACTAGAAGTCAAAACTTGAAACCAAGAAGGATATGACATAAACACATTTTTGTATTTGTACATTTAGTTAGAAAAAACATATCTACAATACTATATTTAAACATTACACTCTATAGTTAAATAAAGTTAGGAATACACGGTCTTTTCCCCCCAGCAATACATTAATTAAGAAGTGTCAATAAAAAACCAGATTTGTTGACCTTTTTTTTTTTTTTTGAATACTGGAATTCAGGCAGAACTTGATGATCTCATTCAACTGAGATAGACAAATATAATGTCATTCTAGTTGAAAATGAGAGGGAAAAAAAAATCCATTTGCTGAATTATATTGTCAAGATAACTGTAAGAGCTTAGTCCACTATTCTAAACTTCTGCAACTAATGCTTGTTTTTTTCAGTAAGCAAGAGAAAATTTGTGAGTTAGCTGGAAGCTTATCTAAAGTTTCCTGGATACATTCCAAAGTTAAAAAAAAACCCCAAAAATTCTAAAAGAGTGAGTTGTACTAAAATCTAAAACATGATAAATGCCCAAATTGGTTTCTTTACTTTCATACTTCCAGCGGCATTTGCAATCTATGATCAAAGTAGCAAAACTTTCTCCTTCTTCAAAATGGCATGTAAGAACTGAGAGGGTTAACCAAAGGTGCTGAAACACTGGATTAGAAAACTTGCTTTAAAAACAAACACAAGAAAAATAATAGTTCAGCCCTTGCCTTGCTGACAGGTGAGATAATAACCATTTCTGGTACTGCAGAGAACTCGCAGATAGACTGGCATTTCAATGGAAGGAAAAACCACACCAGTCCATATGGTTCCCTTAAAACAAAAGCCTCTTGGGTTCATGACCAACATCTCAGTCAGCCTTTAAGTAAGAAAGAGCAACAACAAATCATGCTGGGGATTTACTGACAGGTATCAGGAACAACGGTGATTGTTTTAGAAAAGACTATATAAAAATTCTTTCATTACTGTACTTTCTAATATATGTAAAAATACTAATTTCAAACTTAACAAAAAATCTTCTTCTCAGAACTGATCCTCATGACCAGAGCACAGAGGCTAATCCAACTCCACTTCAGAACTGTGGAAACTCTTCCAGTTCAAGTAAAAAACTTGCACCCTTTCCTGTATTCCTGCTACTTACAATGGCAAATTGAAGGAATTTTACTTGCAAAACACTTAACCACTGAAGGCAGAGTTCTGTAATATGGTTTTAAAACATCTTACTCAAAGATTAGGTTACCAGTTTTCTAGCAAAAGCCCAAAACCTTTACACATGAATGCAAATAATCCATTATTAAATATATTGTTCTGGTTCAGCGGCTGCTATTACAAACTGGGGGACTAACAGTGACTTCAAAAAACTCTGAATCAGACTTCAAGAGTATAATATTATTCTTAATATTATGTATTTGCAAGACAGAAGTCTTCAGACAAGTCTTTACAGAGAAATCATAATAGTAGGAAAGGGAAGTGATTCACCGTGCTTGAAATGGTTGACATTTAATTTTTGCAGTTTAGATATTCAACCATTATCTACCACTTACTACAAAATGTAAATTGGTACGTATCAGAAAAACTCCAGCATGGTTTTGTGGGTTTTTTCCTTTATATATATGTACAGATTAGAGAGGCACATTCTTTGTTAGAAATCACAATGAAATCCTTCTGTAGGAACTTGAACACTTCCTTTCACAGAAATTTTTCCATGAAACTCTGCTCTTCACATAAGGCAGTCATATCTAGTTAAGCAAAACACTCAGTTTGCATAAAATTAGAGCTGCACCTAGTTTAAGATGTGTTTTCAAAATACGTGTCATAAATACCATCACAGAAAAATAAGCAAGACACTTCTTTTACAACCTAGAGAAAGAAACTATTTGTTCTGACATTCTATTAAAATTTAATAAGGGCACAAAAGGAATTTGTAAGTGTTAGTCCAAAAATGATCTAGCTATTCTAACAGTGTGTGCAGTGCAAAGAACTTCTTACAGTAACATCACAAAGTAACACCAGCTCTTTCGAAAGGACTCTCAAAGTTGTTGCTCATTGCTTAGAATGGCATACATCCAATATCTTCACAATTGGCAACAGAGTCTAGTGTATTACAATATTATTGCTGCTACTGTAATGACAAGAAATGAGGTTGTGATGATAAATTTTCACAGAAAGCTGTAGGGAACTCTACTTCATTTTACCAAGTATATTATTTCTTAGCTTTGTCATAAGCTCCAGGAAAATAAAAAAAAAAAAATAATAATTATCTATTCGTATCTTCTCCTGCAGAAATGGTGGATAGTAAAATAAAGCGTGACATTAGCTGCCTTTGGGTTAGTTGGTTAGAAAGGTGTGTATCAGTTCAACTTGAGTCAAGTTGCCCTGGTTTGTACCAGCGATCTGTAAAGGCTGGCTGAAGGAGATCCCTTTCATCATACAGGCACTGCTACCTGCGCTGCAGTAGTAGAGGCACGCTTTGACAGCCAGGAGAGCTTCAGCTGAGAGACAGCTCCCAGGCAACTGAAAGGGAATGACAGTTTGACAGGAAACATCCTTTATTTCTCCAGACGGACACTGTCCTTGAAGCAACCAGGTATTATCTGTAAAAGAATAACAAGTTTTATCATTAGGATGACATTTAACATCACGCCTGAAACCTACAGAAAACACTAATTTTACCTACAGGACAACATGGACTTTCTTTCCATATGCAACATTAGGGGAAATTTCCTTCTTGATTTTTCCAGTTGTGGTGAAAAAAAAAAAAAGTAAAACTAATTTACAAATGCTTTTTTAGCAGTCACTTAAAGACGTAGAGATCCACAGCTTTGCTTCAAAACTATAGCTATAAATACAGTACATCTTATTTAAATGCAATGGATCTGCAATTTGTCCTATAAGCTCTTAAGAAGATATTAAAATTTATTCTGAGATATGCAATCATAACTCCCTAAATTAATGGGTTGCTATACATTCATGTCAGAGGTGTTAGACTCCAGGTAAGATAAGTGCATAAAACTGCAGGTAAATTATGACATTTCCAAATTGAAGTGTTGGCTTTACAAGTGGGTTGCTGCAATTTAGCTGTGTTCAGGCTGTTACAACAGAACTTGAATTTAATATTTATTTAAATATTTAAGAGTACGTGAGCTGAAAAATGAACTGCATGATAAACATACCTCGCTCACTGCATTGTACTCTCTATTCTTCTGTGAGATGGATGAAGTGCTCTTTTTGGCATTTTTCAGAAAATACCTAAAAGTTGGCTCTAGAATTTATAAGCTTGAAATGACTTGTTGAGTTTAGGTTGCATACATTCTCCAATTTTACAAACCCTTGAAGCTATCTTTACTTCAACAATATTTGGAGATTCTGTAGGCCAAAAAGCGTGCCGACTCTCCTGGAAATAGCCTATTTGTGCTCCAAAAGCACAAACTGGGATGAGAAACTACTTTAAATCATGAGGCATATAAACAAATTGCAGTGCCTGTGCAGTATTTGTTGAGTGCTTTTAAAAGCAATCAATTTAATTAAGCTACCACATGGACACTTTGAAAGCTGGCCAACAAAAGCCGAGTCAGCAGATGAGGGGATGTTTACTTTCAGATCAGTTTAACTGCATCTACAAGCAGGGATAACTATTGAGGAGTATTTATCATTGCAGAAGCCAATATGGCATGTAAATTCGGCCAGAGAACAATTACTAAAAATTAATATAATTTTAAAATCTAGCAGCATTTCTAAAAGTAAATGTTTTCCAATGCAGTGCAACAACTGAGTGAGCATAACTGAAATATAACTGCTGTCTCTACTGCTTTCAAAAATCTATTCAGAGTGCAAATGATGCTATTTCAACATCAAAAACTTGACACAGACACTAAATAAAATGAAATTCTAGGCTCTTCTTTATTTTAAAACTGGTCAGCAACTCATTAAGCAGTCAGTTAAGCTTTCCTCTGCTCTGTGCTGGCTTTGTGAATATCTTGTTCAAGAGGTAAGAGTTCTCTGTACCGTTCATTGCTTTAGGGTGCCCAGAGACCAAGAGCAAACGTTTACGAGGTTCAGAAATTTCTCACAGAGTGTTAACGCAAAGTGTCCTCCCTTCACCTTCAAGAACACTAGTTTATGGGTTTATTTAGGCACACAGCCCCTACTTTGGGATACTTTTTAGAAGTATTGACATTCCAGTGAGATAATTTTTTTTCTCCTAGAGCATAAATCTATTAAATCAAATGAGTCCCACCTGAGAAACTTCATAACCAGGCAAAACTCCTTCAACGCACAAAGGGCATTAAAAAATATGGGTTATTTTGTGTATTGGCTTAGTACTTCCTAAAGCACAGGTAGATTATCCCTTTTGGGTACAGCTAGACCACTGGAAAGCCCTGTATCTGAACACCCACTAATGGTCAGCCCGTACAAGGTGCTTCAGATAACCATGCTATTTTTGTACTGAAGAGAATTTTAGGGAACACTCGCACGGTCTGTTCTACCAGTCATGTTATGGGCATAGTAATCTCCAGCGTAAGGATGGCAACAATGGCTAGAATTAAACCACTCCAGTAGTACACCATGAGAACATGTTCCATGTGTTCTTTTAGAATACTTAAGAGTTGAGAGGGATTAATTTAGGCTCAGGAAATCTGCCATACCTTGAAATATTATTTCCATTATTCCAATATAATAATAGTATTCCCATTTCACAGTAACCAAGGTACATAGTGACTGAAAGAGTTGTCCAGGGTCACACAGGAAATCAGCAAAACAATTTGCAAGAAAGGCCAATTATTTCTGCTGCCTTGACATATCATAATTTGACTCTTATCTAAGAAAGTGTGCCTTATAACAGGAATATGCAAATATGAATTATAACAAAGTAGGTTCAAAGTGACTAGGTATAGAAGTTCCTCAAATACTTTTTAGAAGAGACAAAAGCAAAGGAATCTCTTTCAGGATTATGCTTCAGCTTCATGGTGAGCTTTTTCCCAGAAACAAACGGTAGGGCTGGGATGAGCTGTTCATATAGAGTGGAGAGGTCAAGCATCCAAGCAGCAAGAAGCTTGACTGTTCTGGGATCAGCACCTTTGCAAGCCCTCAGTGGCAGCTTGCTCCAAGAAAGTTAAAAAAAAAATAAAATCAGCATGTAGTAATTAAAGCAAAAAGCAGCCTATCAGGTGTCTTGATTTTTTTTAATCTTCCCACTCCAGCTGTTAAATGTATCAACTCTAAATAACATGTATTGCATCACAAGGTCAAGTGGGAACACAGGACTTGGAGGGACATTTTGATTCATCAGACTGAGGTCCCTTGTGCTGCAGGCATGTTGTGATACAACCCACTTTGTATCTTACCTACTCCTGTTCAACTGATGCAACAACACAGGCACTTTACCTTCTGCGGTGATAAACCAGGAATTGGGTGCTTCTTCATTCAGTTTTGAATCTGGTGGAAGAGTCAACTTCAATAAAAACTGAATTGTCTGGCCAGGAGCTACAGTTAGTGAAGGAAGCTGAATGTTTGGTGCAGATTTAGGCAGCTTTGGAAGGTTTTTTATTTTATCCTTTTGCAGAGGAAGGTTATCTGGAACGTCACAGGCTTCACGATTCAGGATAGGCAACTATCAGTAGAAATCAAACAAAATATTCATTTTTATTTGTAGTGAAAGCAAATAGGCTTTCACAATACAATCACAGTTTCAAAGCTGACACAGCCTACGAAAATTAACACATGATAATATGGCTACTGGAATAAACCTTTCTGACAGTGCAACAATATTACAATGCCAAAGAAAAAGGTAAGTACAAAAAGGATTTTTTTTAAAATGAAAAAGATAAAACTGATTAATCCAAATAAAAATAGTATTTACTATTTAGTTTAGGGTATCAACTACTTAGAGTATGTTTTTAATTTAAAATTTTAACATTTGCATTTTAGTTTTACTTTATATAAAATTTGTAAGTATTTTCTTGTAATTTGGTGGTAGGATACATGCTTTGGTAATAAAATCCAAGATTTTAACCGTACAGATTGCACAGTAAGCAATAATTTCCCAGAAAAGCAACCAACCAACATGTTATATGATATGAAAATTTAAACATACATCAAGATTGTGTACTATTAAATGCAAGAAACATACTGGAAAACAGTTGGACCATTATGTTATATATATGTATACATATATATGAAAACATTAAGACATAGTGCCATTGTAAGAATGACAGGAAGACAAATTTGTTTTGCCTTCATGTTTATAAGCAAACACAGCAGTGCTCAATTATGCCTGTGGTTTTGATTTGACAACTTGGAAGTCCACCATGTATCCTGCTTTAAGTCACTGACCTCCCAAAATCATCCCTTACGGTTTAATTACAGGACTTGGTAATCTATTTCAGTTTCCACTTGTTACAAAGGGAGTTGCACGTGCTTATGAAACGATTTTCATACTGCAAAACTGGGCCGTATTTTTTTAAAAACTCATTGTTTTGTATTATTCTTTTCTAGAGGATCATCACTTTCTGTTTTCATGCAAAAGTTGTCTTTCCAAAGACTTAAGGCTTTCAAGAACTGTGCTAACAGGCAATGTTTATTTGCCAGGTCATCACAAAACATTCTGTGCATAGATCTACTGTGCCCAAAAAGCTTATTAGCTATATGATTTTTATATCGGTAGCTGAAATCTGTAATAGTAATTTATATCAAGAAAAACCACTATCAGCCTGTTTAATAAGTACTACTTGCCATGGAAAGAATTTTTGTTTCCAAATCCAGCACTTTAATCTGATGATTATTTGTGTCTGCGACGTACATCAAGCGCCCATTTTCTTCCACACACAAACCTCCCGGTTCGTTAAAAGTTGACTGTGTAAAGCTGGAACCAATAACGTTTCCTGCCTCTCCTGTGCCTGCCAGCGTAGCACAGTTCTTCATCTTGGGATCTACAACCTTAATCTAAGATAAACAAAAACACAAAAAAAACTTATCTGAAATAAAAGCCACCAGGATTTAGAACTTCTGCATTATCTTATGCCCCACGTTTTCAAAAGCCAGCGCTAACTCTGAGCACCTTGGCTACCAAGCGTGTCCCCTAGAAGCTCGGTTATCATACTTTACCAAATGTCATCTCCCATGTTCTCCCCCCCCGCCATTCCCTGCCAGACTTTATTTCTTCCTTTGGACTTCATTCAGCATTCTCTTTCATAATTTCTAAGGCACCTACTCCTCTGGTATAAAAGTATGATGAATGGCTTGTTTTTCTAATGTTTGTTGCTGTTCTGGAAACATTTGCAAAATAATAAGAGCATAATAAAACTGGCAGGCTAACTTCTATATCATTTTTTCTCTAAAAATAGATGAGGGTTTTGTTCTTAAAGTAACAGCAAAAAAGTTTATAATGCTTTATACAATATCTGAAACAAAATTTCATTTGCCACATAAATTTCAATAAGCATTTAGTGTTATACTCTTCATTCTTCAAATTAAAACAAATTAATTCTCTTCTAATGCATTTGATCAACATACAGTTAACCTTCTAGACATGAAAGCTTATACAACATCACAGAAGAACACTCATGCAAAACAATCTCTCTTATCTCAGAGTTCCACAGAGGGAACCCACAATACTTCTCAAAACTTGGGTGGCTTTTTTAAGGGAAAAGCAATTCCTCTGATTCTCCCAGTTTTATCAAACCTGCATCATTCCTCACTAAGCACTCCTAGCTCTTTTGCTCTCGTTCAGCATCATCCAAAGAAAGGGAAAAGGTCTTTAGTCTGAACTGTAACTTGGAGCTTTAAATTTATCTTCCCCCAGGGACCACCATATCAACACAGCAGTGTATGACAGCAAAACAATGGTCAAGAGAAGGACCCACAAGGGAAGGAAGGAAAGAAAAGAACCCACAAAAGAGCTCATATCGTTTGTTTCTTCAGCTTAACTGAACAAAGCACAATCTTTGTATGCTTCTAAAATAATCCCTTGTAGTAGTAACAACAGCAAAGCCTGTATATAACAAGCTACTATATGCTTACCTTATGATTATAGGAATCTGCCACATAGAGCAGTTTTCTTTTCTTGTCCCATGTCACTCCTAAGGGATGTTGCAGCTTTGCATTAATGCCTGCTCCATCCACATCACCAAAAGCAAACAAATTCTGAAAAAATATTTTATTAAATTAATACATTTGATTATTCAATGTTGGCATGAATTTAAATGACTCTAATTAAATGGAAAGTCGTTCATGTAAAAAATAAAAAGTCAAGACAACTTAAAAACTGAAAACTGGGAAGTGTGGATGCTAACCATGGAAATGGAAACTCTCACATGTAAATTATCAATATGAAACCAGCTGGCTTTAACGACCACACAGTGCTGAATCAGATTGGCTGTTTGAAGAAATAAGTGAAGTAATTTGTTATCTGAGGAGCAACAACCTGCACTACAACCTGAGCATCACAACTGGCACACATTTGCATTCCAAGCAGTGAAGTTAAGAAATTGATGGCCACGGAAACTGATTTACCCTCTCACCCCAAAAGTGGTTCCTCCAGGTCAGGCTTGAGGAATATTAGTAGGGCAGTGTGGGGAAGTTTGAAGTGATTACCAATGGATCTCTCTCTCCTCCTACAAGGTGCTTCACTGCTCCGTCCTTCAGGGAGATGGTCCGCACAGTGCTGCTCTCGCTGTCTGCTACAAAAAGGCAGTTCCAGGGTTCCTCGGGAGCCAGAGAGAGACCCGAGGGCTGCGCAAAGCCTGCCTTGTGCGGGTACGCGTTGTTTCTGTTCTCTTCATTTCCGCTCCCAGCGAATCGAAGGCAGACCCCTTTCTTTAAATCACTAAAGAAAAATAGTCCCCAAGTTCAAGAATCTGTTTGAAATACTTCAGGTGTTATGCATAAACAGAAGTTACAACACAAGCAGTTGTGAGTGATGAAAACAACCGTACTGCAGCACAAGGAATTAGTCAATGCCTTTGTGCTAACTTCTATTTCACCTCAGTTTATCATTCATCACTAGATAATTCAGCAAATGCAATGAAAAATAACATTCAATTATATGAATGTACCCTACCAAGTTGTCATTTTATACCAAAAGTAGTATCTTTCATTTCATCTAACAGATGTGGCGAAAAAGCAGGCGGACTTTAAAGCACACCCGCCTTTTAAGTCTGAACAGAAGCAGCAAGCTTCAAGCTTAGTACAGCTTGAGAAAAATTATTTTTAACTTAATTTGATTACTTCTATCTTCGGGGTTTGAAAGCTGGCTATCAAAACAAACAGCAATTTCACATGTCTCTTATTATGGCTGCTTACCTTCCCTTTGGTAGTTTTCCACCTTCCAACATCAATGCCCACACCTGATGAGTGCCTGCCATTGCTATCCATAAAACGTTGTCTTCCTGGGTCCCTGAAACTTTTAAAAATGGATGTATAAAAACAGATGACAAAAAAAACCTTTGGGAATGTTTCATAAAACAAAGCAATCAACAAACCAGCCCTGCCGTCCCCTCTACTCCAGCTCACCTTGTGCCACAGGGAAAAAAAAACCCAACAACCAAAACCAGAGGAAATGGACGAGAGAAAGAATGTCTTTAATCTACCAAGAACTCTGCTATTTTTCTTCTGTAGTCTTTCCAGAGATATAAAAATTCTGTTTTTAATATCCCTGCCTGATAAAGGCAATAATTCAAATGGGATTTGCTCTTTGTAACATTTTGTATTGGGTCCATGTTTCACTATCCTTTTTGGATTCATACTGGCCAACAAATATGTACGTATCTTTGCTAAGCATGGTTTTTGGGGGGGGTTGGTAGGTTTTTTTTACTAAGCTAGTGACAAAACGATATATTCCAAAAAACTACTGTCAATTGCATACACATTTTGAGAGAAATAATAATGGCAGTACCTTTGTTACATTATATACAGAGTACATAATGTTTTTAAGACAAGGGTACCTGATGCTTGGGTGTCACATAGACTGATGCTCTGCAGAGCAACAACTGCTGTTTATTCAAAGATTAGATGTGATGTGGGCAGTTACTAATTTCCCCCTGACCTAACCATCCACTTTCTAAGTTGTATTCTCTAGGCACATGTACATCACAAATGTTCAAAGTATAACACTGCTATTCACTGCTAACTACTAGCCAGTCAGCAGCAAAATACCTTCAAATTGCTCACAGACACTTTTATTCACATGAAATCATACAACACTATGCTGCTCATAGCTGTTTCTGCAAACTATCTAGTGGATACATCACCACACCACCACCCTATTTTGGAGTTTCAGAAAAAAAAAGCAATTTTATATATAAAAAGCTTGCAAGCATTTTAAATGTGACAAGTTAGTCCAGTCTTCCTAAAATGAAATTACCACTCTTTCCCCAACTGAGATCCTGCTGTTGTTCTTCTAATGCTAAACCTTTCTTACGTTATATGCTGCAAGAGGGAAAAAATAGCATCCTTCTGTCTCCAGAATCAATTTCCTCACACTGTGAGCCCTCTTCAGAGTAGTACTGGTATGATTTTAATGCAGTTTATAGAATTATCTTCAGTTTATCTTCAGCCTTTTCTGTTTTTTGGATCAAAATACAAGTTTCCAAGACTGCGAAAAAAGGAGCTCTGCTGACCCTCTCCTGCACCTCCATGTGGTTCCCTGGTTTGATGCAAACTCGAGCTCCAAGAATAAAAGTCAAATTTCCAAAGTACCTAAAAGCTTTTAGTTGAGCAGGAAGGTTTGGAAAATGAGTTGGAAAGCACACACTTTATGAGTCACCAGAGATGTTTCCGAAGTATTGGCCATGCCAAAAATACCCCAATAAACAAAACCGAAGCCCTGCAGAACCACCTTTGATTAGAGCTTGTTTCTAAGAGATTTTAATTAAGAAAATGCCCTACAAAGTAATTTCACTACTTTTGATATAGCACGTGTTCAACTTCAGGACTTTATGTTTCCATGATGCACATCTTGCACTTTTCAGATGCTACTATTCTGAGTGCCCCAGAATGAACAATGCTAAAATCACAGGTGAATTCAGAAAGTGGGCTTTTTATCTTGCTATGCTCTGCAGTTCATTCTGAGGGATCTCAAAAAGTGCTTCATTAATTATTTAGTAATCACTTCATCCACCAATGAAATGAAGGAGTAAGACTAGAACTGAGCACTTTAGAAAAATCTATTCCGTTCTTCATCTATCCAGTGCTGTAATTCCACCCACTGAAAACTCCCTCGTGACAGCTATACATTGAAAAATTGAAAAGGTTTCTTACTCGAATTCTGCACACTGAAAGGCTTATCAAATGTGAGACACAGGAGAAAGGTATCAATATTAATTTCAAATTATACTGAATATGTAAGATCAATACAGAGAAGAGATCCTTTCTTCAACTAGAGAACAAGACAGGAAAAGTAAGAGCTCCATAACCATCATAAATTTTAATGCAACTTAAATATTTTCTACTGGATGGCAATTAGAAAGAAGAGAATGGATGCAAGCGTGGAAACAGCACGATCACATTGAATTGTGGAAAATATGTCAGAACTTTCATAAAAAATTTTTATACAAATCCAGAACAGTAAAACCAATGCCTACAGTTGCACAGCTACGGTATTTTATCACACAGTGTTCCTGACGCTACAGAGTTTAATGCTTTATGTTCTGAAACAAAAAGACAGAAAACCCACTTATTTGAGGACAGAACAGTTTGAGGACATGTCACCATTGTCATCCTTGTACTGTTCTCACAGGAGAAGGGGGCCAGGGAGAACCAGCACACTAAGATTACGGTAAAGCCATCATTATCATAACTCCTTATCATCCTTGAATGGAAAGAATTTATTTTTAAAGAATTTATTGTAAAACAACATAAAAGAACAAAGCAATTATTTTACATTTATTCAATTAAGCACCACATTCCAACCTATCTTAAGCAGTTTTAAAAAAACAGTGTTGTTTCTCTTTATTAGGGTATGCACTTTCTTATCTTTAGCACTGCCTGTATCAAAGCAAAGTATGGCTTGCCAATGTTGATATACTTATGATATAAAGATTCACTAATAATGTACTAGAGCTCTGAATGCACTGGCTTTCCATACTATATGATGTCTCGGTGCTTTTCAAGTTCCTGAATTTGCCTCTGCTAAGTATCTGTGTGAGAATTCACAGTCCTGTTTGTACACATACTCAACTTTAAACAGTTCAGTACCATCGCTCACTATTAACTGTGAGTCAGACAGAATGCACAAAAAAGACTTTATTTTTGTACCAGTCAACAGCAGTATCTGTTTGAAGAGATTCCATTCCCAGGACTACCCACACTTCCAGCTTCCCTGCCTGGGGACTGCATGCTTACTTCCAGTCTGGGAACTGAAAGCCTGGGAATCAAAGTCACATTTTGTGGCTGGCACCACTAACATTTTCAAAAGAGCCTGAAGTTTGAAAACATTATTCCTGTCTACTAATTTTATTTTTAAAAAAAGAATAACAAGGAAAATGTCTGTTGGTACACCCATCCTCTGCAAAAACAAGAGGCAAAAATGGCTATCCAACACTCCCTCTGGTTTACAGACAGGCACGCTGCCTCTGAGTGTCATTTTCAACTTAAGTCAGTGGAAGTTTAGCAAATTTAATCTAAGTCTGACTGACAGAAAAACTACAGAATCATTGTTCTTCAGTGAGACACACATAGCACAGCCCCAAAGGAATGCTTTAGCACCCTAAGGCTGGACTGTTACAAGTACACATCATCCTTTTTTGAGAAGTAGAAATTAATTTTCTTCTTTTTTTCCCACTCAACCGGGCACTCTGACATTGTGCTGCAACACGCAAACAGCATAACCCTTTATGAAACAAAAGGCTTCTGGAATTTTTCTCCTTAGTTAACATACCTGCCTTCTCATCAAGGGAAATCCTTGGACATAGATACCAAGGGGGTATCATACAGCAGGAGACAAGTGAGCTAAAAATGATATTTATATTGAAATACATTCTCTTTCTTTCCCGAGTTTTCTAATTCAGGCCTTCTGGCTGTAATGGCAGTAAATACTTTCAAAAAACCCAAGGTAGAAATGCTAGCATTTGTTAACATGAAAGAACTAATTTAGATTATTTAGTGTTGGGATGCATCACTATACCTACAGAAAAAGCTAACTCTGGTTATGCATTTTATTCATTCCTATTTAAGCACAGCAAACGCATACACTTGAAGGTACTTCAGCACCACAGTCTCCCCTGACCCTCAACACCCACATTCCATATTCAAAAGCACTTTCAGCATCAAATGAGAACAGTTAAAAACTGTGTCTCATTCTGCCCCCCACCTGCCTGACAAAGCCTCTATACAACTTGTTAGGGGCGTTTATTTTCAGCTGCTTTGCATCTGGAATTTTGCATTAAAACCAGTATCTGATACCTGAACTAGCGTTTAGAAATCTCATTTGTAGTTGTAACTTCTTTATCATGAGCATACATTTAACTCACAGGACAAGACTGCAGACTATGGAACAAAGACAATGAGAAATCATCATTCCAGGTAGAAATATCATAAATTTTTATAGAGCGCATTTCAAGTCATGGACTTCAAAACCTTACTAAATTTGACATCTGTTAAGATGGCAACTCTGCTAATCCAAATGCTTCTTTTTACTGCTGAAAGTAATCATCATCATCCATTTTGTCAAGCTGTAAAAAAGTCCAATTTACTAGAAAATTAGTCTGTCAAACTAAATTGTGTGGGATCACTCTTGGATATTCCAGTCACAACTCCTACTACATCCTTATGTTAAGATTTTAGTCTTTGTATATTTCTGTCAAAGGCATGTTTATACCAAAATAATAATGTAAACAACTAATTTCTTGACCTGTTTCTATAGTGAATATGCAAAATATTAGTAATTTTTGTTGCTATTACTATTCAGCAATACCATAAACTCCTTAATCACTTAGTTTTGGTTTCGAATACAGAATCAGAGTATTGAGTCACCAGTTTAATGGGGTTCCTGTAGAGATAAAGTCTGTTGGGCTGATCGCACAAAAAGCTACTAGTTCTGAAAGTTCATCCCTCCTCAGTTTTCTCTCAAATGTTTAAGGGAAAAAAAAAAAAAGCCAGTTTAGGAGTAGGACTGAAAGCTTCTTAGAGGTGACAGAACCCATACAGAAAATACACTCCAACATGTGAAAACTTCAGCCAAATCTATTTGTCCCTCCCTGTGATTCTGCCAACACTATAAAGCTGGTGGAACAACTCAGACAATATACAGACAAAAACACTGTGCTTCTGAAGTCCTCCTGAAGCAAGACTGGGTAATCACTTGCTTCACTGCAGTCCTTCACTGGAGCTTCCTGATGTCATATTTCTCATAAGACTTTTTCTCCTTAAACAGGTCTTAAATAGGAATGAAACCCTGTAAGTCATCTTCTATTTCAGCATTATCTTTAATGAAGAATTTACTTTTTCTTTGAAATTTCAAGTATTTTAAATAATTACCATTTACAAGTAAATTTAGGATCTAGTTCAAGAAGAGAAGGCAGAAAATGTCATTTTGTGTCAATGACATCTCTAACATGATTTTCTGGGCTACTGAACTTGTATGATGGCAGACGCAGCCCAAACCTGGATGGGGTATGTCTGTGTTTGCACTTTGCGTAGGAAACTGCTACAGAGAGATGAGAAGGTATTTTGCATTCCAAGTAAATCTACATTGATACATCATGCAGTCATATTACATATGCGACATATGTTTAGAGTAATTCAAATTTTGAGTTGTCCAGAAAAATGATTCCTAATTACTCCCTGGTGATTACAAAAGCAGCTCTTTTATTTTCAGCTATTACCAAAGAAAACTACTTTCCCAGGACAGCAAAGGCTAGAGTGCCAGAATGAGACTAGACTAGAAGGAAAAAGAAAAGTGACATGTAGAAAGCATACTTTCAAGATACAGACAGTTCAGACATAAACAGTTCATATATGGTCTAAGCTCACCCAGGGAGTGCTAATAGGTTGGTGCTGAAGTGATTATTGCTTTAGGTTTTTTGTAAAATTAGGGAAGAATCACCATGAGTAATTCAGAAAAAAAAAGTGTTTCCTCTGGAATGCAGTGGTACTAAATAATCCTCTAGCAGAAACACAGAGCAAAAAAATCTTACATACCTTTGCCTTTTAAGGTCTATAAAAATTGTACCAGTATGATAAGGTACTGTACTTTCATTTAAATAATATCTATGTAAAACCTACACTGACGTACAAATTTCCAACAAGTTTACTGAAAGCATGGTCAATACTGTACTTCAGAGTTTCCATAAATAGATTACAATCACGCAATTTAAGACCAGATTTTGGAATGTGAAGCACAGTTATGTCACCAAGCACAGGTCATTGTCCTGTTCCTTCCAGCAAGAATGCAGCTATCAAGAACATTTCATGCTCAGATCAACTGTGCATTTAAGTATCACTTGCTTTCAACACTCACTGAATAAATATAGAAGGGGACAACAGAGGAAGCTAAAAAAGCACACAGTAATTTAATAACGTATTTTTAAACTGTTGGCTCTCCTCCTGTATTTCCTGAACAATCTATGTCAATGCAAATCTCAGCACCAACTTCAACAAAGGCAGAATTTAATCTATGCAGTTCATTCAGTAATTTTAAAGGGGGAAGGTAAAAAACAAGCTCACTGGCCACAACTAAAGAAATAAAAAAGATGACAAGGAAGAATACTGCCTGCCTGAATCCTCCCCTGCTTTAAAGAGAGACATCTGTAATAACTTTCTTTTAAATAGTATTTCACCTAACGTCTTTGCCTCAAACTTCAGCATCTGCATAAAATGGGGAAACAAAAGTCTCTTATCTCATGGAAATACCATAAAGATGCTTAAAAGCCTGCTACTTAGTAGTATCTGTTCTGCATATTGACTTAGCTGTGCCTGTATAAATATTTTTTCGGTATTTTTAATTTCACAACAAACCATACATTAAAATTTTAAAATGCAAACAATGAAGTCTTTTAATCGATCAATACATACTCTTAACTGTATGTAGGAGTAATCTTAAAAAATATAAATGATATAGAAAAAAAAATTATCTTAAGAGGTAACCTTTTCCTTTGAGACTTGGAAAAAGGTCAGGACAAGTTGTTCAATACTATCTAGTGTACTACATAAACGTTTACACTTTTTTTCTCCCTTTCAAATTGTGGATAGCATGGCTTTGGACATTAAAAGGAAACTCACAGAAGCATCACAAAATCCATAAACCTGTCTTCAGAAAAGAAAAAACGCCCCTTGCACACAGTTTACAATACACAGATCTAAGGAAAATGGGAAAGGATGATGCTATTTCCCATATACCATGCCAGTTACACAAAAGTCAGACTTATGAATTTTGTAATAATGAGCCTAAGTTGTTGAAGCGTACATCACCTCCTGCAACTTGCACAGAGATAATATAAACTTATGTAAAAAATGGGCACTGCTGTGTGGATGTGAACAAAAGCAATTTTTGAAACTCTCGTCAATTACTTCATCCATCCAAATGCCTAAGCAGACACTGGCACACTGATTTAATATACTGCCAACGGGGTATCTAGCTGTAGGACAGCACACTGAGAATCACCCACAGAAGGCGAGTGAAGATTTCCTACCCAACTGTGCTTTGCACGCAGTTACTGAATAACAAATGCATCCTTACGACCTACTGGACTGTAACAGAAGATCCTACAAGACTCAAGTGATTTACAGTAAGGGTACAACTTTGACGAACTCCTTTGCAGTGCTGACAAACTATTTCAATGCCTGGCAACAAACTTAAGTCAGTGCAGCTGATGACAGTATCTACGCCATAGGACAAATGCATTGCAGACTACAAGATACAGTCCTGGTTCCTCGGGCTCTGGGACAGACTCCCGTTAGCATTCTACTAAATATAACCCTCTGTTTTGTCAACTCGCTCTGGTTAAATTTATCTAAAGAGTTTTATACAGCTATTACAGTCATTTAAATGTTTCCTAGCTTACTTTACTCACAGAAAACCATATAAAAAAATCTTAAAAAGGAGCTGAAAGCAATGCCCTCCGTCCCCTCATTTTATCTAGTTGGCCTACTACCCTCTCAAAGAAGGAATTAAATTGATTCAAACTCTTCTTAACTGACAGGTGATATTATATTTTGTAGGCATCTAGATAGACAACTGACTGGTAGGTTCTAAGGGCGTATGAAAAAAATCTATACCGGTCTGAACACAAGGCATTCAGATCTGCTTTTTATGTAAACGATTGTAAAAATTCAGTGTTGAACAGTGCAGATGACTAATCCTTTACAGGTGAGTAATTCAATGATTATGTTCGTGTTGATAACAACCATATCAATTAACATTTAACAAGCAGAACTCTCAAAATTAAAAGGATCAACCCATATATAGCTACTGGCAGAAACAGAAATCATGAAAAATGCAAAGTAAAATTATAGGATATTTTGAATAGTCCTGTTAACCAGCTTAGATTTCTGAAGCACTGATGAGTTATTAGTCTCCTCCTTTGCTGACCTGCGAAACAGCTCTGCGGTAACATCGCAGGGAGATCAGCTTGCTGGTTCAAGATACCTTGAAAACTATATCCCCCCTAGTCACACAACAGTCCTGGTTCACAAGAGGAAAATCAGATTGGATAAAATTCAGAAAAACTCATGCCTTGATAAATAGCAACCCACATCCAGTGAGATTCTCTTTCAGGTGCTCCTCCTTTCTCTTGCAAGTAGGGTTCCATATGCTTAACACAGATTGTAAGGGTCAGTGACAAAGCCCTTCAAAAAAGTGCCTTTTTTTTTTTTGTAGACGACATGTTACCAAAAGTGTTAAATCTAAAAATTGATACCAGTTGCTTATGCTCCCTTAAACTTAATTTGAGTGTGTTTTGCTCTCTCGTAACTGACCAAACATTATAACAAATGCTTCAGGTCAGTAAAATGTTCTAATTTATTAATCTTGCAAAGCACCTCTACCTAAAGATATCAGATTTAAATTGTGCTACTTCCCCAACCCATTCATCTGCAGATTCAAGAAACTGCAATATTGGAAGTCACTTTTTACGCCTGCAATACTGACCTAAGGGTTTTATGCCACACTAAAGCATTGTTCTGACAGTCTTAAGAAACTGGCATCTGCAACTTCTAACCTATATTGAAATGGAACATGAGAAAATAGAATATGAACTCACAGTTAATAACAGCTGAAAACATTGTAGTTATGTGACGTCAGGCTCAGATATGTGTTAAGTGAATCAGGAAAGAAAGTTACTTAAATCCTCAGAAGATGATTCTTCCATCCTATTGTGCACAGATTTAATTTTTACCCCCTGATGCTTGCAAGGGTTTTTTCTGAGGTATTCCTCTCCTATCTGATTGACTCTCTCATGATCTTGAGTCTAATGATTTTATGTCACCTAAACAGGAATAAACAGAGGTCCCCAACTAAAATTATTTTTATTTCCTAAACTCAAATATTTACAAGTGGTCAAACATGTCTGTGTAGTCAAAGAAAGGAACTTCTAGACAATGCCCACTTCCTGTGAAATGTAGCTGCTTCTTAAGTGATCCTGGCATAAAGCACCGGCCCAACAAAAGCAATCACATCTTCCTTCTGTATTTGATCCCAGTAACTATGTAACTTGCTACAAAAGAATTCTTCTTCACATCAAATAACAGTTCACATTTTTTCAGGATCCAAAGCAGAACTGCAGGGATCACTTGCAAACGAAACCACTTGTTTTAAGACTCAGTTGTAAAGTATGTCTTTATTTTTTCACATTTTAGATTATTACCAAAACAGGAAAACATTTAGCAAACAGCCATGCATATGTAAACATGAGATGTTAAAAGCTCAACTGATACAATACCTGAATTTCCGAGGACCACATCCCATGGAGAGCTGATAGGCTGTTCTTCTCCTTTTGCTCCACCTTCCTTATCAACACCTTGTATCCCAATGCCTGCTACAGTGGTCACAATCTCTAATTCCAGGTCAATCTACAAGAAGCAAAATTATACAGACTGAATGTATAGCATTTACTTCACTGAAGTTAACTCGAGCTAGATGTCAAAACCAGAGAGTTTTTGCTAACAAATATAAAAAACCCCAACCTAATAAATTTCAGGTATTTGTTTATGTAGGAAAATAAATAATTTTACCACAATGCTTCCTGATGTGGGGGCAGGGGGGAAAAGGGGGAAGCAGTGGGCAGCAGGAAACCCATGTGCCTGGAATTCTCTTCCATATGGAACAAAATTAACACTACTCCATCAAGGTCTGCTCAGCAGTTGTAGAAGAAAGCATCAACAATTTCTAGAGAAATACCCTATTTCATTTCTGCAACCTAAATCCCTTTATTTTTCCTTCCCCTTTTGCTTATTTTCTAAGTGACTTCCCTCATGAATTTATTGTGACGATCATGTAAAAAGAGAGCCTTTCATGCATAGTATTTTCTAACTTTCATACCAGTAAATGCATTCTTTCTGCAAGGCGCATGGCCTGCACAAACATCTGAAAGCACGTCCTGTAGCTGTTGTATTACTTTAATTCTTGGATACCCTCATGGCACATTCAGATAACAGGGAACAGCTAATTCACATGAAAAACACTGAAGCACTACGATCCAGATCTTCAGATGTCTCTGTGCTGTCTTTGCTACCTGCAACACTTCCTGTGATCACCATGACACAGTGATGAGTATTAGTGGGATGAGGACTCTGGAGAAATCTACTAATTTTTAGTAACTATGTTTCTTTACCTTGGTCCTTTCCCGAATAAAACCTGTGAAATTAAAGCAGTTACCCGTATTTTAGAGACCAGCTAGCAAAAGTTTAGATACGCACTGAACCATTGTAATACAATCACTTTAGATAAGAATCTAATACTACTGGAAGTGAAACAAAAACATTTTTTGCTTCCAGTACTAAGAATAGATGTTTCTCACAAGAGGAAAGTAAGAGTCGTTAGGAAAAAAAATAAATAAGAATCAGTTATGCAAGAACAAGTAGCGCATATCATCTTCATTTGAAAGGAAGCGGAAAACTATATCTCGTCCTTCAAGAAACAAACTGCACAAAGCATTTATTTATATGATATTGGGCCAAATTTCCTTCCTGATGTTGAGGGTATTCAGAGAGTAAATAACTTGGTGTAAATTTTCATCTATGTAGAATAAGGTATAAGAGATTAAATTTTGGACTTCCTTATGGAAAACTTACCTTTCTAATTAGGTGATTTTCTGTATCAGCTACATAAATAACATTGTTTTTTATAGTGATCCCTTGTGGTGAGTTGAAAGCTGCCTCTGAAAATCTTCCATCTCTCCTTCCACTGTTTGGACCTATAAATAAAACAAAAGCAAACTCAAAAGTAATTTTAGGAAAAAAAATCTTAAAGTGAATACATTTAAATCTGTAAGAGAATTGCATATTCTAAGAGATGCTTTCATAGCACCTTGCATGGTTTACATTATAATATTTTGTGTAGTCTCATTTTAGTGACTGTGCTATGTAATTACAATAGCCTGGTGCTGCTCAGTTTTGAACTCATTCTCCACAAGTTCTCAGCTTCTTTGAGTTCATCTTCCAAAGAGAAGTCTTAATAGGGGTCTAAATTGCTCCTTCTCCCTTGCACTAAAGGACAACAGTAACAAAAGAAGAAATAAAAAATTACACCTTCTTTTACTCCCAACTACATCAAAGCAAGCCAACAGGAAAAACTCAAAAGTTCCACAACTCAATCCTATTTCACTGGTTTAGATTGTGGTGTAATCACAACTGAAATTAATATTTGATTAGCAGCACTTTCTCATTAATAATAATAATTAGGAAAAAGATGACATGGACTAATTACACAGAAGAACAGTGAGAATGATGGAGTGACAGTCTTCTGCACTGAACAGTCAAACAGAAAGGAACATGACCTGAATGTAGCAGTATGAAGGTAAGCATCGTGTTTCAGAGGGAGTAACATTTAAAGTGCATTAGCAGTATGTGTCAGCAGAAGACATTTAGACAGGAGTTATGTGTGCATCATGATTTATGATGCAAATATAGCAATTTCAACCTTTCTGCATGCTCACATTTATTACCGTATTATCAACCTCATTACATTATTTTCTGCCCAGTGAATCATTTAACTGAGTCACTGAAATACACACACTTTTACAAACTACTGCCAGAAGACAATTTAGACCTCAACAGACATGAAACACTGAGGTGCTGGTGTGTCAGATACCAGCAGTCCCCTTTGGTAAGTATTAGGGTGCACATCCCTGGGGAAGGGAATAGCACAGAGTGCCTGAGGAAGGAGGGGTACAAGTCCAGAGGTTAGGGCACTTCCCTCTGAATTGCTGATTAATGACTACCCCAGAACACCAAAGGGCACCTTATCAGCAGAGACTTTGTCTCACGTATCAAAGAGAATTTTCTGGATTTGCAATGTAAAGCAAATATTAATTTTACAAAAACAGTTAAAGAGAATGGTTTTATAAAGCAGAAATGTTACTAATATAAACTTTGTAACAAATGTAACAAAATTTAAAATATTTTCAGGATTTTGATTATATGTTACACCTCAATTTTGGTGAGAGCACAGGCCTTTTCATCTATATTGAGGTAACTTCATTTTCAGGTGCCTATGCACTAGTGCAATGCCACTGTTCTTAATAATTCTCCTCTCCTCTAAAACCAAGAAGGGGATCCTTCAGAGGAATGCTCTTGATTTTAAAAAACAAACAACAACCACCAAACAAAAAACCCATCCCAAAATCCTCCCCACACAACATCACAATTCAACATTAATTTCTTCTATTGGAAAGTAAAGCATTATTGTCTCTTTTTCTTGCTTGCTGCTGGATGTAGATACGTGTCACTTAGATCTAAACTTATTTGCAACTCTTTCAGAAGAATACGGAATGTATTTTTTGTAATTAGTATTAAACCTCACCAAAAAACCCACTTAGTCAATGGAACAAAGAAAAAAGAAATCAGACTTCTCAAAAAGTTGCATTCAGAGTTTCCCATTGATGGTATAATGCTATATCTCCGCGTATCCAGTAAAAATTTTTGGCAATGCTTATAAGTTGCTCAGTCCTCTAAGAAAAGAATCAACTCAGTGGGTCCAGTGAACACACTCTACTCCTAAACTAAAATTACTATAATAAACTTATATACCCTTACCTCCAATGGTGTGTAGAATTTCTCCATTTTTTTGAGTAACCAAAATCCTGTGATGCCCAGTATCTGCTATTACCAGCCTTTCTCCTGAATTATCTAAGGTCACTTTGCCAGGAAACAGCAGGGGAGAAGGTGGGAGTGAGTCTCTGTATAGCTTTATTCCAATGCTGTTATCTTTAATTTGTCCTCTCTCCTTGTAGAATTTCAATGTTATAGAAGTAAATAAAAACAACTTCTCTCTGTGTCCCTCCCCAACAAGCGAAAACAGCATGTTTCCACGAGGCCCAAGAATGACCAGAGTTGGCCAGCAGGTCACTTCTAGTTCATGCCACAGTGTTGCCTCTGCATCATTCACTACCGGGTGGACAATATTATACCTCAGAATGGCACTTTTAATGTTATCCAGAACTTTTTCATTCGGGAATTTCGCTGAATGGACACCAACAATAACAAGACCATCTGAAAAGAAAAATAAAGTCGGGGATTGAAACACATTTGCATTTCAATAAATTAAAAAAAAAAAAAAAAAGTAAAACCGAAGCACAGTTATCTCACAATGTGACTGGTTGCTTTCCAGAATGAAAGAGGATTTCACCAAACAAAAGGAGTTACATCTCAGTAGGAACATAGATAGCTATGTATACAAAATACTGAAACTCAGAAATAATATTTCAGTAAAATTACTGAACTTTAGGACCATTAATTCCCCAGCTGGTTGACATTTAATATGTCATAAATTATTCTTAGTTACTGAACCTCTACATAATAGGGTAGAAAATACTTTCAAAATAATTATGGGTAAGTTGCAACAGTTGAACTGATACTTTGTGATTTTTTTTTCAGATGTTTATGATACCTCTTTGTCTTTTGACTCCTATACGGAACTACACTGTTTTAGAAAATGAATTCTTTTCCACAGTTAACTAGGAATCACAAATGTAACACTGAACTCTGGAAGTCCAGAGCTACCTTGGCATATCTAACTCTAGAAAAACAGTAAAAAGATAATGTATAAGCTTCTGAAATTAATACAGTATTCTGTATTTCAAATCAAAATGGCACCATTGACAACAGGCAACAAAATAACAGCACTTCTTACAAACTAGGCAGGCTTGAACCCTTTTCCTTAAAAATAAGAAAAAAAAGATTTGAAAAAGGGGTAGGTGAGGATTAAATCACTGATTTTTACCCCTCCCCTTAAAATGTTTAACTTAATTTCTATATCTGGTTAATAAAGACAATGAAGAGTTTAGGTTTTCCCATGCAGGGGTAACTGCACTTGAAACCCTAGTATGGCTCAGACTTCAGCTGCTTTTCCCTTATGATAAGAAATAAATGTACTTCCACCCCATGCAGACAATTATGTAAGTAGCTGAAGTCAATATTTCAATGCGACAACAGGAAAGGGTAAAGTGCTGCACAATAAAAGACTTAGTTGAATATAACAATTTCACAGATAGAGAATTTAAAAATCACTATAACCGATACAATCTTTATGAATCCTATAGGCACAGCACATTGCAGCATCAAACAGCTGAAGTTGCAGTATCATTAACTGCTGAACTCCAAACAGCAGGCCAAACATTTTAACTGTAATAGCATCAGCAGCAGCACTTACATTTGTTCTTCAAAAATACCATTAAAGCTAGAAAGACAATTCTGTACTGAATACCTGAACAGCACAAGTAAGTTATAATAACCCCTCATGAAGAAAACTCTTGTGGAAATTGATGGATGCTATATTGAAATACAAGAATATGCACACCATTGAAAACTCTTTGTTTGAAGGATAATACCAGAGTACAACACTGGACTGATGCCAAGCTATTTCTGAATATTAAAAAGTACTCCCTCTTATAGAAGTCATTTCTGAACTGCTGATAACATGAACTGAATATGCACTGGGGTTTAAAATAACTTTCTGAATGCCACTTGAAAAGCAGAAATAGCACCACTGAAGATAGCAGCGAGAACATATCAGATAAAGATGCTAGGCGACATTTAATCCTATGGAAAGCAGCCTTCACTTTGAAACAGCTCTCCTGAAGTTCCAGACAATAGAACTATGTGGATATGTACAATGATATGTTATAATGGTTTAGGATCACCTTAAAGCTACAGCTTTTTGTCTTCAGACTTCTCAGGTCTGATGATCACACTGCGGAAGTTTCAATGTACTCCAGGTAAGAGGGCATTTGAACCACTTTACAAAAACTATCAGAGTATGAAAAAGGTAAGTACATAACGTACAATCAAAGACATTGCTGTAAATTATATCAATACTGAGGTTTCTCAGTGATGCCTATAATATAGGCAACAGTCCATCAATTATTCAAACAATAGGTTAACAATCCAAACACATTGAGACAGATGCTTTGTCACAGTGAGATGTTGTTTTCATTTGGATTAACATTGTCTGCTAGGTCAGCACCCTCTGACACTTCTATAGCACGATAAATATATACATTACATGTGTAAATAAATGCTATGTTTACAAATCTAAACTTCAGTAAAGATGCAGTTTCACTATATAGTTAATCTGACTTGCTGCTGCCAAAAGAAATCGTGTTACTCATCTTTTGCACCAAAATCAGTTTTTGCAATAATGAGCTCATAGATTTTGGAACCAACCCAACCAAAAGTGAGCCTGTCCCCCATCCCCTGAAGGGAGAGGAGACTATTAACTAAAGCAGAGAGTAGATTAAAATAGAATCAAACTCCAGAATAAGGCCGAATAACAAGATACCTGTATTAATATACCTAGGCATCCCTAAAGCATTTTTTATATATTTGACATCCTTTCTAATTTAGTCTTATTCGTCCAATTTTTATCATTCTTAAGTCAACAACTCTCCTCTTTCTCCTAGTGATTAGTAAATTATGTTTGCCTTTGGTTAAGAAGATGCACATTGATGTAAAACCATCTACTGAAGTATTTTTCTGTGGCTTAAAAATACACAACCCTTACTGTCTTGATATACTTATACATACATATTTCAATATATAGACTTACACTACTGTAATGCTAAAATTTACACACTTAGCACAACAAAGAAAGATTAAATATTCCTAAAAAGGCTGATAATCAAAACATGAAAACAACAGAAAACAACCAAAAGGGAGATCTATATTGAAAAAACAAACACTATTTTTCTTTTTGTTTGAACCATCAAGTACCTTAATCTCTCCCTGAATGCAACTGCTATCCTCTGTTTCCTAACACATTAAATTTAAGATTAATGTTACACACACCTGCTCTTCTTTCCTTTTACCTCCACTTGTTTTTCCACTTTCATCCCAAGTATTTTTTTTTCTCACTCCGGCTCCTGTAGGAACAGGATAGAACTAATCCAAAAAGAACTTATTAGGGTAGCTCAAATGCAGGAAGAATTTATCACCTCTCAGCAAAGTACTTTCCTCAGGTATTAAATCCTTTGACAGGAAGTTTGATAAAAGTCAAACAACAAAAAGTGTCTCCAGGTGCACCTCCAGTTCAGTTCAGAGTGCTGCAGCCTCTTCTACACCAGTACAGAAATGTTCAAATGCTTTAAAGAGAAAGCTTGTGCAGAGAGGTTGTTAAAAATAATTTTTTGTTATCAACTGATTTAACAGCTTGGTCTTAAAAAACATTAAGGATATGACAGCTATATTAGTACAATAACACTGTACTACAAAAGGTTTACCATTTAAAGACATTATTCATTATATGACTAATGTTATCTTCTGAAATCTCAATCTAGACCTTCTTCCCAGCATGCCTGATATCCTCAGCAGTCCATTTATCATTTGCTAATCACTTTCCACTTAGATCTGCCTCCCTCTCAAAAAAGTGCCATGACCTTTTTCCTTATTACAATTCCTCATACCTAAAACATTATACCAGATCTCAAGTCTCTAAGCTTTTCAAGGTAGAAAAATTAGTGTATTTGAGTCTTCTGTACAGTGCTTTGTAAACTTACAATATGCAAGTGAACTACTTAAAGAATTTGAAATTTCAAAGACATTGTAATTTCTTTTTCTAGTGAAAGCAGGTAACATACGAAAATAAATGCTGCCAAAATTAAAATCAACCAGAAACGCCAATGGAGAATCAAAGACTTAAAACACTGTAAGATAATGTTATTTTTATTACATACATGCTATACTTAATATAATATTTTTAGGGTGAAAGTAACACTGCTCTTCATCTCACTGTTCAGTCTATTAAAATATCCAAGATAAGTGAGCAGCTGATACATCCTGTGTAAGACCACAGCTTATCTCTGACAGGTCATCATGATGACAAGAGACTGCATTCTAAATAGTAAATACCCTGCATTTTTAGTCACTTGGAGAGAGACCTAAACTTGCATCTGAGATGAAATCTAAAGAGCTTAATTCCCTCTCCCAAATACAGGACTACTAACGTTATACAAGGTGATGCCAATAGAAAAAAAATCTAAACTAAGCTTACATATTTTGTTACTTCAGTTAGAATGGAGAAAAAGAAGTAACGTTAACTATATCTGTTCTACCACCTTTCCAACGTTCTGCTCACAGTTGGTTCCTAAGTCAAGTGTAGAGGGTTATATATGTAGATTAACTTTGAGTCCATATCTTACGTCCTTCTGTAGCTTTTTGCAAACAGCCTTATTTATGAGGGTATCAGATTTGGGCTTTAAGCACATATCCTGTTTCTTTAATTATACAGACACAACAGATACCTTATTTAACCCCATTCAAAAATGTGATGGGAGTATACACAGTCACCTTTTTTAGGCTGCTTAAAAGATTAGAAGACATTTTTAGTTACCCCTGAAATTTTGCCAGCTGTTTAGTAACCAGCAACAAAGTGACTCAGCTACTCCGCCTGCAACGCTGCCAGGAAATTCTATTCCAAGCCAGCCAAAGCACTTTTACCTTTATCAGAGTACTGGTGCTCTAACGCGTGGAGATCAGGCAGCAGGTGCAAGCAATTGATGCAGCAGTAAGTAAAGAAATCCAACACCACAACTTTTCCACAAAGGTCTTTGTGAAGAGAAATAGGACCTTCAGTGTTTAACCATTGTAGATCTGGAATACAGAGAACAGAGATACCCAGTTAGGGGAAGGGTAGGGAAAAGGCAGACACTTCTACTAATTTGCACAATAACACACAATGTTCCTTGTACATTTCACTAAAATAATAAAAAAAAAAAGATCAACATCACTTTCTAAGCAGGTAGAAAAGCAGACTAAAATCTTCTATTTATCAAACTCCTTAAGTTCCATGACTCTTCATAGTTAATAAATGAAAAGAAATACTATTAACAAGATTTAACAAAATATTGAAACTGTTGTATATATATCTAAATAGGCACCTTTTAATTGAAAGAACATGTAAGCCTCAGAACAATTCTCATGAATTTTAAAACATCACCTACATTATTCAACCCCCAGTAATATCACATGGGTAACAACTATTTATTTAAAACTCAGATAAATGCTAGTAAACTAAAAAGCTGTTAAACTCTTAATGATTTTTCCAACAGTTTTATACAGGATTAATTTCAGAGATTGCTGAAATATTTTTGTGTTAATAGTTTTTATCTTGATTTTCAAAGTTTGAAATGACAGGTAAAAATGAATCCTGTTACACAGGAAGAAACACAACTCCTTCATGACCCAGTAGTACTCCAGGTCATTTATTTTAACCACTTGGTATGAGACATGAAAGCATTGTTTTCTCACTGGTAACCGATATTCCTCTGATCCCATAAGAAACTGGCATCAAGCTAAGAAATAAATATCTTAGAATATGGTCTGCCATTATTATCACTCAACATTTCTGAAAATAGCAGAGGGGAAAAACAGACGTGATACAGTGCAAAGCTGAAACAAATTTTTGGAAGGACTATGTTTTAAAAACATATGCTGACTAATGTAGAAATCCCCAAAACTTCCACCCTGACAGTTTCAGCAAACTAAGTTCTTCAAGACCCAGGAGAAGCTGTTGCTGCTGAAATGAGGAGGCTTGTTTTCTGTTTCACTACAAGGAGGATTGGTCTCTACCTCCATATATTTATAAACATAAATGGATGTACACACATTCAGATGTGGTAACAATAATGAGAATAATTTATCAAGTTTATGCATTATTTCCTCATAAGAGCAATGCTTTACTGTTTATTTTTTTAAAAGGAAAGAGTAACATCTATTTTATAGCATTGCTCCCCTTTTCAGAACTAAAATACCTTTCATAAAGAAATGCTGGAAATTAAAAATGTTGGCTACCTATTTGAGCTCTTTTTAGAGGAGAAAATAAACTTTGACAGAACACAGAAAGTGAAACAATAGTAATGACAAAAGTGAAAATTCAACAAGTGGTCCACATCTAGAGAGAAGCAGTCACTTTGCTCCATTGGTTACAAGTCAGAATTCATTCCCATGACACACATGTGATTTTAACCCTGAAATTCACCTGCCCGAGGTCTTGCAGTCAGATGCGAGCTCCCACAGTTGCAGAGAGCCTCACTAAACTTAAAATGAACCCAATTAGGATTTAAAAGATCTTACAAGAATTAACCTTTGATTTCACACTTATCACAAGAGATATAGAAATGTGTGAAATGCATGAAAGGGAAATGGGCACACCACTGAAGGAGGATGACATTTCCAGCACAGTTTATATTATCAGGGATGTGAAAATTGACAAGCACAGGTAAGTCACAGGTAGAGCTTCCTGCAGCTTCAGGGAAACCAAGGAGCTCTGGAGGAAGCTGCAAGAGTTGGTGAAGTTCTCACTATGACCAGAGAGATATCAATGTGTTGTACAGAAGGGAAAGGTTTTATTAAAAAAAAAAAAAAAAAAGGAAAGTAACGAATCACAGAACGGTTTAGGTTCGAAGGGACATTAAAGATCCTCTGGCCATGGGCAGGGACACCTCCCACCACACCAGGTTGCTCAAGTCTCATCCAACCCGGCCTTGAACTCCTCCAGGGCAGCTACAGCTTCTCTGGGCAACCTGTTCCAGTGTCTCACCACACTCAGAGTGAAAAAATTGTTCCCAATATCTAATCTAAACCTACCCTCTTCCAGTTTGAAGCTATTACCCTTCATCCTATCACTACATGCCCTCGCAAAAAGTCCCTCCCCATCTCTCCTGCGGCGCCTTTAGAGACTGGAAGGGGCTCTGAGGTCCCCCCAGAGCCTTCTCTTCTCCAGGCTGAACAACCCCAAGTCTTTCAGCCTATCTTCACAGCAGAAGTGCTCCAGCCCTCTGATCATCTTCGAGGCCCTTCAGGGAGGCTTTAAAGAACAGGTTTTTGCAAGTAGTAGCAGGGGGAGCATTTATAAAGGGGTTCTTTTTTTCTCGTCCGTTACTTTCAGGAGTGACACTTCTGTAACTAGAAGCGCCTTCTGAAAACGCCGCTAACGGGGCCGTCATTACACGGGCCTCACAGGCAGCGGCACTTCATGACAGACACCACACTGTGACCGTCGGGGCTCAGCCACCTCCACCGGGGGAGGCCCCGCAGCTGTCAGCCCACCCGCCCGGCGGACCCGGGCCGCCGAACCGCGCTCCGCCGCGGGGCCTGACCCGGTGAGGCCCCGCCACCCACCTCCGCCGAGCTCGGGCACCGTTAGGTCCCGCTCCCGGCTGTCCATCTTCTTCAGGTACTGGTAGACCAAGTTCTCCTTCTCCTGGGGAGTGTCGGCGTCGAGCAGGGCGTACTCCAGCTGGGTCTGGGCGGGCAGGAGCCCCGCCAGGCCCCCCGCCGCCATGACGGGACGCTGTTTACCGGCCGGCCGATTCGCCGCCGCACATTCGGCACCGCCGGGGAGGGAAACTGTAAACCATCAAAATCAAACCTAAGCGAAAGTACTCATTAACCGGTTTGCCTTAAAGGGGAACCTCCTCATTCCTTCCGTGTTTTTATATAGCTTTGCTATTCGCAGAAGCACATTCGTGAAGAGAATCCCCGGCTGTGGTTCCAGCTCAAGCAGATTCGACACAGCCTCCTTTTCCCGCCCAATGACTTTTTTTAATTTTTCAGCGGAATAGATCGGACTGTACCGAGCCAAGTCAAAAAAGGCACCAATATTTTTTTTCCTTATTTTTTTTTAGGGGGTGGTGGTGGTGGATGGGTGCTACGAGAGAAGCAGAAAGTTGAGCATCAGCTGCGGTGGCGAAACTGCGGAAGCGAATGCGTTGCCGAGGCGGGGAACGGCTGAGGAGAGGCGCGGGTTCGAGGAGGTGCCGGCCCGCCACCCTCGGTATCGGCGGGAGGGAGGGAGACCGCGGACAGGCAGCCGCCCCCGGTATCGGCGGAAGGCAGGCCGGCGACAGGCAGCCGCCCTCGGTGGCCGCGGCGGGTCCGGTGGCGGCGGGGAGCGCGGCCCCTCCCGGCAGCGCCGCAGCGGTGTCGGCCTTTGCCGTGTGGTGACTCCCAGCAGCCGATCTCTTCGTCGTTTTCTTTTAAAATCTTCCCGCTTCGGGGCAGCGAGGTGTCAGGCAGGGGCTTCACCCTCCGAGGCGGGCTGGGTGCTGAGGAGGGGGGTATCTGAGGGACATGGCCCACCCTGTCAGTCTTTCTGCATCCGACAGGCTGGGGTTTTGTGTAACAGGAGCAGCTACGAATACTCAGAGAGACGCTAATTAAGTTATTTTTTAGGATAAGATCCACCATGCTTCTGTCCATTCACGGACTGTGGTTTGGTTTGTGGCCCAGTGTTGCTTTTTTAAAATGGAGTTCAGGTGCTTTTCTTCAGATAGCGAAGAGGGGAGGGAAGAGAAAATATATTAGCAGAAAGAAAGAGGGATTTGTGAACTGTTGTTTAAAAGCAAGGAGAATATTTAATGAGTTGCCATGTCTGAAGATGCTTTATTGGAAGAGGACATTTGGGAGTACAAATCCATTAGGAAGCAAAAGCACCAAGGTAATTCAGAGAGCATCTCTACACCAGCGCAGAAAGTATGTGATGGCAAGGGCAGGCCAAAAAGAAAGAGAAATAGAAATAACAAAAAATCCCTAGAAAAAACTGATACACCTCAGAAAACTGGGCAGCGAACAAAGCCAAACCAGGATGTAGATCAAAGCAAAGATGACAGTGGTGAGCACCCCCAGGAAAGCGTGAGTAGCCTGACGGAACAGAGCTCGCAAAGCGCAAAGCCTGTTCATGATGGATACTGTCCGAGCTGCCAGATGCCTTTCTCTTTGCTGTTGGTCCAGACACCTCGATGGCACGTTGCTGAATGTTTGGATGCGCCGGGATCCGTTGAAAAAGGTACGAATGGAGTAGGAAAAAAGCCTCCAGAAAAAAGTTAAAGGCTCCTCGCACAATGTTGCTGTAAACCTTGGTTTTCGTATTTAGTTCAAAATTTGAGAGGGTAGTTGGTGTGATTTTTAGAATGTTATTAATGATAATTTATCAGTATTATTTTAGTTTAATATTTTGGGGATTTTGTGAAGAACATGGAAATCTGACATGAAAATCTCATATGAGAATCTAATCTTAAAAGTTTGTAGAGTAGTGATAAAGTTTCATAGTTGTTTATCAAGGTCCAGTTTTAGTAGTTAATTGAAGAAATTGAAGGTGCATATTTACTGTTTTAAAATAACGGAACTTGTTTCAATTACTAAGTCAGTGTCAGCAAAAAACCACCTTCAATTAAGAGGGTGCTACTTCTGAACTGAATTTCTTTCTCCTTAGATACAAATTTTATTATACTGTACCCATGTTGCTGTGTAATTTGTCCATTTGTCAATGGACAGTTGGAAGCTGAAATTAGTCTGTTAGGCTAATTGATTTGAAATGTTAACCCTTGATCCAATATGCTTTAGAAATTTTATGCAGAATTATACATGAACATTTCTATTTCATAAGACAACAGTTTTGCTTTGAGTTTTGTATGAGAGAAATAAAACTGACTCATTCCAATTGCCAGTTTCATGTGGGGAAATACCATGTCTGAACAGATCCAGGTATCCAACTTCTCATTCTTAATACACCTCATAAGTTTTGAAAAACAGAAAGCATACAGTCAGGAAACTTGAGTCAAGGCTGTTTAGGCAACACAGTCACTTTTCTTTTTATGTATTTGTAAGTTTCATTGAAGTTTCTTCTTCAGAACAATGAACTTTGGGAGGGGTCTTGTCAATGCTTATAAATACTTAAAGGGTGGGTGTCAGGAGTATGGGGCCAGTCTTTTGTCAGTGGTGCCCACTGACAGGACAAGAGGTAATAGGCACAAACTTGAACATAGGAAGATCCATCTAAACATGAGGAAGAAGTTCTTTACTTTCAGGGTGGCAGAGCCCTGGAAGAGGCTACCCAGAGAGGTGGTGGAGTCTCCATCTCTGGAGACATTCAGAACCTGCCTGGACATGTTTCTGTGCAATCTGCTCTAGGTGGACCTGCTTTGGCAGTGGGTTGGACTAGATGATCTCCAGAGGTCCCTTCCAACCCCATATCATTCTGTGATTCTGTAACTGTGCGCCCTTTTATCCTTAAGTTGGGAGTGATTTTAACTTAAAGTGGATGTGTTATCGCCTCATTTTCATCTATTACTGCCATAATTAACAAATGAAAAATCCTTCTCATTGATTTTTGCATTCACCTTAAAATCCTCAAAAGTCTAGCAAACTCTCAACAAAAAAGTCTTAGGGAACAGCCACAGCTTTTTTTCTGGCATCTGAGTGCTGAATGCTTTCTTTCACATAAGAAAATACATGAATTTTTTTTGTTTTGTTTTTTAATTTATTTGGTAACCCAGCAGAGCATTTCAAATGGAATTTCAGCTTGATTCATTACCAAGGCTTGGTTTGTTTTGAAACATCTCTACTGGCCTTTTCTGATGCTACTGCTCTGAGCTCATAGCTTGCATGTGAGATGATTCCAAACTAGAAGCTATGTGATTACATTAGCACAGCACTGAAACAGGGTTAAGTACTCTTGCTGTTAGAGGACTGTATTAATTCAGGCATGGCGCTGTATTAGCAGCAGCTGTTTGGTTTTTGGTTGGAAGCATTCTCATTTCTGGACAGCTCAGGGCAGGAGGTTTTGGCAGCTTGAAAATTTCATTTTGCTTATTATGCCTTCTGTCTCCCAATAACTTCATTTCTAAGAAAAAGCTTTTAAATTGTGTGTCATGTGTGATTTTTATTTTAATAATTATGCCAACTGTATTTGCAAATACATTAACATTATTTCCCTGTTTAACTGTTTTTTGTAGAGTGTCCTGATGGTTTACTGTGCAATTCCACCATTCCATCCCACTACAAGCGCTATAGCCATTTTCTACTTGCAGCAAGCAGGGCAGGAGAATATCTTGTGGACTCTTCAGCCAACACTTTGGAAAGGAAGACAATGTATTGTACTGCTATAAAGCCCAGCTCTTCCCCAAGTCATGTAGAGGAAATGTCACAGAATGAGAAATCGTATAATAATGTAAAAAATGTCCCAAATGATGACTGTATGTTGATGGTACGGAGTTCACCACAAATGAAGTCTCTAAATATAGTCAGTGAAAGTACATCCTCTTTTGCAGATGTTCAAAAGCCTCAACAGACACGTCAGCTTACACAAACCACAGATAATAGTTGTAAATTTGAATTTTATGACTTTGCATCCTCTCAAGAAAGTGGAACAGGAGAGGATTTGTGTAGTCAGAAAGATACAAGTCAGCTGAGTCTACTACAGTCAAAAGCTGACTTCAGTGACTGTGAAATTTCTTATTCTCCACTGAGTACTTTTGAGGAAAGTGAAGAGGAAATTGAGGAAGAGGAGAAGAAAGTAAAAATATCACAAAATAAATTATTCACAGTCCAGAACTTTGAAGATGAAGAATCTAATGCTCTGGTGTTTAAAACATTTGATGGAGTTATCTTACAGCAGAAGCCTCAGTATGAGCATACCATTAAAAAACCCCACTGTGAGGAAGTAAATACATTGAAGTATCTAGATCACAGTGAAAAAAGTGTTTCTCAGAGTCATGTGAACAGCGAGTTCTGTAATTCAGCATGTGTAGACAATCAGCAAGGGGTGCTAACCAGTGGATCCTCTTTTCCTTTTAATTGCGAGGAGGCTAAACAGCCAGGATTGATTTCCTCTGCTGCTAAAGCAGGTAACACAGACTCGGAAGATACTGGTGCTCGTGCTTTGGATTCTGCATATGTAAGTTTTACTGAGACATCATCGCTGCTAGTTGGGGAAGGTGCTGGATCTCTTCTAACGCAGAAGAGGAATGTTTTGAGGGACCCAAGTAACATTTTGCTTAATACAAATAAAATGACTGCCAGTGCAATTGAAAAAACACTTTGCCGGGAGAGCTTGCAATCAGTAGTGGAGAAAGAAGAAAACCGTAATACAGCTGCTGTTTGCTTTCCCAGCCCCATCTCTAAAACAGTGTCATCTCTTTCAAATGTGAATTTGAAATCCAGTCCTGCCAAAGAACTCAAACAAATGGACATTGGTGTTTTCTTTGGGTTAAAACCCAAAGTAAAAGAGGAAGGCAAAGGAGAGACTCGTTTGAGTGAGGGAAAGCAGATATCAGGTTCAGTAACGCCTAATGCAAAGAGAGCCAGACAGCAAAAAAGGAAAGCTGAGGGGTCTGTAGAAGATGTGGAAGCAGTTACAGAAAATTCAAGTGAAAATGGAGCCTTTGCAGAAGTGAGTTCTGGTGGCCAACGACGGTGGAGGAAAAAATTTAAAGAATTACCTGCTCCAGGTGAAGGAACAGGAAAAAAACACTGCCCTTTCTACAAGAAAATACCAGGTGAGAGGTAACTCTTGCTTTTTGTAGAGGTTAACCAATTTTTGTCTGAATGTTGGCTTTTTTTTTAAATCCTAATTTTAGGCTTCAGCAATCTATGCTATTCTTAACCATTTAGATGGCAGCTCATAATGAATCTTCTTTCTTCCATCTAAGTTGATAAAATGTGGTGTAGGTGCAGATCTCCAGAAAAAGGTCATTCTAGAACTAGAGGCAGCAAAGGCTTCATCAGTGAAGGACAATGAAATACTTGTCTCAGGACAATCATTTCAAGGATTGACTTTTACATGTTTTTGACAGAGTAAAAAGCATAAGCAATATTGAAAGGTGAATCTATTATCTTAAATTATTTTGAATATATCCCTTGATACTATTCACTCTTAATTCCTGAATTTAGTCTTTTACGTTACTTCAGTTGTGCCTGAAAATAGGGCTGTCAATAGCAGTTGTTTCCTTACACTGTTAAAAAACATGAGTTTAATTTTGTCTTTGAAATTCACGAGTTCTAGCAATATGAAGTACTACAACTGTGAAAACAAATAAATGAAAACCAAGGATAAGAATTTAGCCAAGGAAACAGCCAAGAATTTCCCAGAATCTCCTTAAGCAGTTACATAAAGTATGGGATGATGGATTGGTGGCTTGAAAAGCTTCAAATCCTCACAGTTCTGTTTACCACTAAAGGACTGTCTTAGGTAGGTACTTGAGGAAGCTAAATAGAAATATATTAGTGATCCTAAGTGCCAAGCTCCTGCTTGAAGGCTGATCTCTAAGTCTTTGTGGGGTTACACCAATATCATGGGTTCCATGGCCTTAGAGAATTTCCCAGATAGAATACATTTGAAGAGCATGCCTACAATGCAATTTTAAATTTGCTTTGGTATTAATTATGTTATCTTCGGTCTGAATTTCGTTACTACATCTGAAGTATATTTTGCTGTATTTTCTATGTTGCTAATGATACATACTTATCCCTGTGGCCTAGTGTAATTCAGTCTCCCTGAAGTTTTGAGTCTGATACCTCTCAAACACTTGGGGAATTTTTTTGGTTTGTGATCTTTAATTAGCAGACTGTTGTGCTTTTTTAGAGTTGTAAATACTTGAAGTTCTAGCCTCAAGTAAGTAGAACTATTTCTAGTTCTCCTAAAAGATCTGGGAAATTTGCGTAATGTAAAATGAAAAATATCTGAGTGCCATCAGATGAATCAGTTCTGTGCACTATTTGGTGTTTTTTAGAAAGTATAACCCAGTGTGAAAGGACCATTTGTCAGTATGTTTGAGTTTTAAAAAAAAATTATATTTGCAGAGAAAAAGGATGTCTTCTGTACAATTGACTTTATACAGCATCTTTACACACTCACTCACTGAAAGCATACAATGGCAAATCAGTCATGTTTCATCTCGGCAGATGAAGATCCCAGATTGCTTGCTTCATAATTATATGGTGGTGTTTTTTTAAGCGTAATGTTAAATGCAGAATAATTCAAAAATTGCAGTTTGATCACAAAATGCATTTTGTTAAACTGTAGTTACCTGTTATATTTTGTGTTAAGATGTTGGTATTAGATCTTAATCCATGTGAAGTCTCAAAAATACCAATTGAATACAGATAAATGCGGTTTATTTGCTTAACCAGTTGTCATCTGTATAGGATGGCAGCTGAGCAACAGGTAATTGGGAAGCCTGTGAAAGTATTTTTGCATGGACACTTTGCTAAATTTTTATTTTACTAAGTGAAAATCTTTTTTTGTGACTGACTTATATGCAAACCATACTCGTCTTTAAATGGCTCCTTCAGCTGGATGCAGTATAACTGTATTACCTTTTAATTTGGAAGAAAGAAAAAAAGAACAAAAGGAACATCTAATTAAAAACTAGTTCTGAGCTATGCATGTTTACTGACTGGCTTCTCTTCCTTTTTTGCTGTAGGAACTGGATTTACAGTTGATGCCTTCCAGTATGGTGAAATTGAAGGCTGCACAGCTTATTTCCTTACTCATTTTCACTCTGATCACTATTGTGGGCTAACAAAAAACTTCATGTTTCCAATTTACTGTAATAAGGTAAGGCTTTCTGAGTTCACTAGGTATTATCAAATCCATATGCAACTGTAATTCCTTTTGTACTGATGAGAGTAAGTAGAAGATCAGAGGTTCCACAGTTGAGTCAGTTAGGCACAGTGGATACGGATAGGGGAATCTGGGTTTCCCCTGTGAGAAATTCTTACCCTGATGAAGATTAGTGAAACTTCTCTGTCTAGATACCATGAAGAAATTCAGGTTTAAAATCTCTAGGATCTCTAGAAGTCATATAGTCTGACCTCCTAGGTCTAACTTCAGTGTTAGATCAGACTGCAGAGATCTGCAGAGATCAGACTGTTGTTGGCCAAATTTTGAAAATAGGACAGATTCCACTGCATCTCCTTGCAACCTGTTGCATTGCTTACCCACTCTGAAATTTTTTCCTAATACGTGGTTGACATGTCCCTTTCTGCAACGTGAGACTGTTGCTTGTTCTTTTTGAGTGGATTGTGGAGAATAACCTGGCACCATCTTCTCTATAACTAGAAATCTTCTCTATAACTCTATGAGAAATTAGATTCCACTTAAGCCATCTCTTCTCCACATACAGTTTTAGCTTGGTCCTGTGTGTCCTGTGCTTCAGGCTGCTGACTGGCCAAGGCTGCCTTATGTCTAACCAACTCTTCTTTACTCATAACATGTTTGGGTACCTTTTCTACTCATCCTATCCAGAACCTGCATCCAAAAACTATTTCTGATTTACTCTGGAGGCCTCCTGGAACGCTTGTGTCCGGTGTTGCTCTTCCAGCAGGTGTTGGGGTGACTGCAGTCCTCTGTGATAAAATCCAGGACCTGTGACCTGCAGAGTTCTTCAGTTGTGCAAAGAAAGCTTTACCCAGCTCCTCTTCTTGACTTGGCAGTCTGTAGCAGATATTATTTCCCCATGTTTGCCTCCTCTCTGATTCCAATCCATAACCTGTTGACGGCTTTTGAAAGTTTGCTTTCGTAAAACAGCTTTTTTTCAGTTTGCTTTTTGAGAGGTGAAAAGCTACTGAAAAGCTTGATTATACCCAGGATCTCATAGTTTCTCTCTAAGCCAGACAGTCTGGCTTTGAGAGCCTTTGTTTATTTTAGAAACAACAAAGGCTCTTTTTAGATTTTGTCTCTATTCCATATTAAACCCTTTCCCTGTTACAGATAACTGGCAACCTGGTGAAGAGCAAACTTCGAGTCAAAGAGCAGTACATCCATGTGCTACCAATGGACACAGAGTGTATAGTGAATGGGATCAAAGTGGTGTTGCTTGATGCCAATCAGTATGTATCATTGCATCTGTTGTGGAATATTTGTATATGTAGAATATTAAAGAGAAGTAGGTGTACAGATATGTTTTCATTATTTTTAGGTTGCAATGGATCTGAAAAAATAGTACTTTACATTCCTGAGTTAGCTTAGTAACATGCATTTTCACTTCAGAAGTGAATTAGGTGTGTAAGAGCCTGAATTTCTTGCAAGTAGTTAGCTTTTGAAATAGGTGAGTTATTTTTGAAAATGAAACTTAGGCTTTTTTAATAACTTTATCTTAACTTTTTTGTTGTTGTAACGAGTACATGGTGTTCACCATACATGGCTCCATTATTTTTAACCTTGTTGAGAGGTTGAATGATTTTTCTAGTTGTGTGGACACTTTGGCTTTTGGTTTCTAGTTGGAAACACCCTAGATTTGATTGTCAAATACATTAGGTTTCTATAGCTTTGACTGAAGATAGTGAAATCTTCAGCTAAATAAAAATGTAATCCTTTGGATCCTGGGAGAGACAAAATCTAGCCAACATTTTGAAACCAGAACTTTAAAGAAAAGCCTGTTGAAATGTGCAACAAGACTTCTATTGGATTCAGTGATAAAGGGTTAGACTCTTGTCCAACCTTACGCTAGCACTGTATGGTAATGCTGGATTTAAAGTTAAGTAGCACTGACTTCCAGTCTTGTCCTTTTGCTGCCTCTTGGTACCTTATTTGGTGATGGGCTAGAGGAAAAGTCCTTTCCCTGAAATATATATTGAAATTCAGCGCTGTGTCACAGCTGGTTTGAATATTACTTATCTTCAGATTTGTTTATAGTTGGAGAGATAAGATTCCATGAAGTCCTTTGAGAACCCTTTCTGGGAATGAAGGAAGCCTTGTTGCTTATGTAATTTGGCCACTTCTCATTTTTCCTGTTTGTCTTTCTGATCCTCTGCTTCAATTTAAAAGGCATATAAACCTTAGGTACAAAGTTCAACTTTTTGGAGAGTTCACCGGTTCTGTCATTTTTAGTGCTGATTCATGCCAGTTTTTCCCTTTTTTGAGATTTCATTTGCCCTTTACAGATGATTCATGTCCAAAATAGTCCCACTTTGGTTTTCCAGTCTGAGCACTTGCCCTTCAGACAGCTTTGGCGAGGAACTGCAGAAGGTGTAATGGATTTGCTGTGGCCAATAAGAGAATTGTATTTATAACGAGGGAATTCTGGATGGAGGATAACGTTTAAAATCTGCAAATAGCATTTAAAAGGAAATGCTTCAGTAAGTCCTGCAGGAATGGAGATGCATCTGCAATAATACAATTCTGTTGCTTCTGAATAAGAAAGCTGCTTCTCTTTGGTGTGCTGTTTCCACTTTAAATCAAGCAGTAGAACCTCAGAGATTGCAATTGAGGCAGCATCTTTGTCACACCTGGAAGACAGAGCATCCCAAAAAGACAGTTAATGCTTGATTACTTTACTGTTAGTGTGGTGTTTTTTCTTTCTTCCGTCTTAGCTGAGAACTCAAGTCTAGATTGTCTATGGCCAAAGGGTTAGCTTTAGACTTTCTTCAGAAATTGTGATTTTCTAGCTAAATTAGGCTGTGTGGCAGCTGTGATTTAAAAAGCTGTTCTGCATGCCTTTCTGCTGCTGAAGGGTACTGTATCTCCTGTGGCAGTTTATAGAGATCTAACATAATTTCTGTGGGGTTTTTGTTTGTTTCAGTTGTCCAGGCGCAACCATGATCCTTTTCTATCTGCCGAGTGGGACTGTTATTCTGCACACAGGAGACTTCAGGGCAGATCCTTCTATGGAGCGCTACCCTGCTTTGATTGGGCAACAAGTCCATACCCTTTACCTTGATACCACGTAAGTTGTGCTTTATTATTTATTTTTTTCAATGTAACCCTCTTTTCAATTTTGTAAGGCTTTACAAATAAATGTAACTATAAATGACATTACTGTTTTAACACTTGTTAAACTTGTTATATAAAATCAGATACTTATTGAAAGTCCGTGTATATCTGACTTGTTCATCTGTTATGCTGTTACATGAAAGAGAATAAAAGTGGGTGGTGGAAAAGGTGCTGAAGTATTTGCTGAGATGGCCTTATTATTTATAAGTGGTATTAAATTCCAGGTGTCAAAATTCATACGTTGTGTTCAGCTCTAAAACGAGAGGTTTGTGGAATGCTGGTCTTATGTGGATTCAATTCTGTTATGAAGTGGGGTGTGGGGGAATTCAAAGACTGAAAGAATGCCAAATGGTTAAATCAATTGGTCAGGTTTTCATTAGACCTTTCTCTGACTCATGTATATAAAATTGTTTTTCTGTGTATGATGACTAATGCCCAGCTGTAGTCTTTTATTTCTGTTCCATATGTTTCTGCAAATGAATAATGCCTTATGTTATGGTTTGTATGCATGACAAAAAATAGACACAAGGATGTAATTAGTACATGATACAAATATCTAGCTTGAAAGAGCGCTTGGTATTTATAGAGAAAAAAACTGCGGAATTGGGTGTCGGTGTCAGACAAGTGAATAGTTGTAGAGAAAAGTCTGATGTACTCAATGTTAATTTTATTGCCCAATCTCATCTGGGCATCTCAGTGGTTTCTAATAAAGAGATTTCAAGTAGACTGAAATTCTATAGAAGGATAAAATCTTTTTCATTACTTTGTTGTTGTATGCATGCAGTTTTGAGGGCCTTCTTGGTAAATTCAGATGTCTTCTATCTTGTGTAACAAGGTGATGCATCTTGTTTCCATGCCCCAGATACTGCAGTCCTGAATACACTTTTCCTTCTCAACAAGAGGTTATCCAGTTTGCTGTCAATACTGCTTTTGAGACCGTGACTTTAAACCCACGTACTCTAGTTGTCTGTGGCACCTATTCCATTGGAAAAGAAAAAGTTTTCTTAGGTATGTAGAAGATGTGTACTGGGTAAAATAACTAATTAAATATCTAAGTCAATGTTAAAAGACCTTTTTCTTGAAGATGTAAAGGGTCACTTAGTCTTGACAGCCAGATATTGTGTAAGAAACTAATAATCCTACTGCTAATTTTTTTGTTTTCTAATTAACAAGTTTTAAGTTTCTGAAAGAAATATTTTTCTGCCATGTTTACAACCCCCCTGAATACACAGAAGGCCAATTTGGATACTAAATGAATGAACCTATTTAATTGCTTGTGGTGAGAAAAATGCTAATGGTAATTAAAAAAAACATAAATGAGGTCTTTATGACATTTTTGGTGTTAATAATCTCATTTTGTCAAGAAACAGCAATGGAATATAATTATTCTTAAACTTCAATTTTGCTAACAGTTTTTCCTTCAAGATTTATATTACTTATTTTCCTAAATATTTATAGTAATCAGTTTGAATGAAATCAATTTTAACAAAGCATTCCCCAAACTAAAACATGTATTTTCTGACTTAATGAAAATCTTGAAAATCACTCGGTTGCAGCAAATGTATGCTGTAGAGCAGGCAGCTGTGAACCGTTTGTGCTTTTGAGTATATTTGAAGTCATCGATACAAGATTGACTTTCACTGAAATTTAGTTTGTTTTTAACATGAGCTGTTTGTTGCATATTCCAAAAACTGCATGTGTTTCTGCCTTCTTTGAAATAAATACCTGTTCACCTCAGTAACGTTCTGCCAAAGAGATATGACTTAAAACTTACCAATGTACTTCTATGCTCCTCTTTCCAATTGTCATATACAATTCTGGTGCTAAATTGTAGGAGCCAGAGTTTTTTAACAGCCATTACAGGTTTCTCTTCTTAATTTTAGAATATGAAACACTGTATCCTGTTGAAAACTTATTATTTTTTTTTAATAGTAAAAATAATCCAGTGCAATAATTAGAAATATCTCCAAAACAAGGAAAGAATGAACTCCTATAATTTTCTTTATGTGGTTTCTTCCCAATTAATCCTAAAGCAATTGCTGAAGTTTTGGGCTCAAAAGCAAGTATGTCCCGTGATAAGTACAAAACGTTGCAGTGCTTGGAGTCAGCAACTGTTAATTCCCTGATCAGTATGGACTGGAATGGTACTTTGCTTCATGTTCTTCCCATGATGCAAATTAATTTTAAGGTAAGTTCAGAAAATATACTCTGTCCATTAACCTGCTGGCTAATCTTACTGTTGTCTCCTCCCAACCAGTGTTGTGTTTGGCGCTTTTTAACCTCTTGTCAGATCATATTCATTTACTAAAGTTTTGACATGTAGCAATACGTTGAAAATGAAATGCAATTAAACATTAATATCTGTCTCCAAACATGATGCATAGACAGTGTAATTTCACTTCAATGCGGTGCTTGTACAAGATCAAAGTTCAAAGGCTTGTTCTTTGTGGGCCTTTTTGAAGTAGATTTATGTAATAACTGCAGGATCTGTCCTATTAGCAATTAATATGTTGTGACATGGAGTCCCTGTTTTCAGCCTGTCTTTTACCTGGTATGATGTAGGAAAAGACAAAGGCTTTTCTGCCTGTGGGCCTCTGTTTTGAGGCAGCCTGTGAGCATGGTGTTTGATAAAAAAGGAATAGGGTTCTCTGTGTTCCTCTGAGTTCCATGTATTTATCACCATATTTTCATATTTTAAAAGAATATTTTCTCCTCTTCTGAAAATTTATGTGGAGATAAAGATACCTGAAAAATCAAGAAAAACTCATGCATAAACAAATGACACGTTGAGTTAATTGGAGGACACCTCGTATGTACATGTTTTTTCACACAATCTTCTCTAATACTCATAGCAAAAACAAGGAACTCAGTTTAAGATGTTGTTTCATTTAAGTTGACTTCAAATGCACATTTCAGTCAAGATTTGAGACAGTGGGTTTAGGTTTTTGAGAGTTTTTGTGGGGATTTCTCACTTAGGAAAGGTGGCTTATTCCTGGGGGGGAAGAAAGTTTTTCTAAATAGACTACAAAATACACAATGGCATTAAGACAAAGCCTCAAGTTTGAGATTAAAGGTAACCTGGAAGAAAGAGAAAAACAGTGGTCGTTTACACGGCCTTACAGACTTGGATTCATTTTCCTGCTTTGCTTCAGGCCTGCTGTGCCATCTCAAGCAAATCCTTCAGAGCAAGATGGTATTTAGCTACAGGGCCAGTCAAGGTCAGAGTTGACCTAAAAAGGAGAAAAAGAGGTTATACGATTTGGATGGGAGCTGCAGGAGATAGAACTTCATATCTTAATGTTTTAGTGTTGTATAATCTTTTCCATGGTGGTACAGAAAATGAGTAATGGAAATGTGTATGGATTTATTTTTAATGTGTTGTGTTGTCTCAAACGGCAATATATTTTAGTTTCTTCTGCAGATTTTTGGGTTGTTATGTGATTTGGCTGTCATGTCCCAGCGTGTATGGCATGTTCACGTAGCTGGAGTTTCAGGCGGAGGATGCGATTGTACCACAAGGATGTCTAGACAGCATTACTTCTTGGAGAGAAGCAGTCGTATCACGTGCAGGGTCTCATCTCGGAGAACAGGAGTTTCTAGACAAATCCACAGCATGCCAGAAGCAATACCTGGAACCTGGAAAGGGCCAGGAAAGATTAAGGGCACAGTGATGTAGTGGACAAGAGTCCTGGTGTAAGTCGTGTCCTTCTGGTACCGGGGCTTTGACTTCATGTGTGAAGTTGTTGGAATGTGGTCTCATGCTGTCATTAGTAATTGTGTGTCCATGTAAGTCAGGCCCACGAGGTAGAGTTCCAGAGGGCTAGACATCCCATGAGGCCAGTAGCTCCATGAATGCTCAGGTGGAATGTAGTATCAGTAAAATGGGGAGAATGTTTGTTAAATGCTTAAAGATGAGTTAATATGACCTTTTATGTTATTTCTGCTCCAGCAGAATCAGTAAACATGACCTCAGAAAAGACAATATTTTTAAGACTAAATTATCTGATCACTTGCAATCTTGTTTTAGTTAAAGAACGATGAATGATACCATCCTGTTTTTACAGACTATGTAAATGTTGATGTCATCATCTCCAGTTGCGTGTTTTTGGCTTCTGCTGGATTATACAGCTTTTGTCCTGAATTACTGGCTCGTTGTCCTGAATTACTGGGAAAGCCAGAATTTTGTAGTGATCCTCATCACTGAATGCCAATGTCTTCATTATCTTCTGGGTCTCTCCTACCACTTCTGTTTTATTTGATCCCTAGCCCCACTCAGAAACACAATCCTGCTTCTTAATTTTGTCTAATTTCCTGCTTGTGCAGTTTCAGCTGCGAACCTACAAATCCGTGAAATCCTTATGGGAGTAGTCTCAGTCAAAAGCTCAGATTCAATCCTTATTTAGTAAATTGAGTGCATCTGTGGTCTTGTCCATCAGTTGGCTTTTAAGTGGAATGCAAATAGCTAAACCCTGATGGTATATTATAGTATATCCCAGTTTGGTATCATTTTTTTGCTTGTTCTGCTGTTTATTGATAGAAAGAAAACCAAACCTGTCGTGCTCCAGACTTGATAGTTTTAAGAACTGTAGCATGATTCTTCTGCCTTTTATCGTTGAAAAACTTCTCTGGTCTATTTCTAGATAAAGAACAACAACAAAAAAAAGCTGCATAAGCTACATGTGCTTACCACAACTGAAGCCTGGTTTGTGGTAACTGTTGATACACCTGTTCTTGCCCAAGGAAAACTTCCATGTTTCCATAGCTGACTGCTCCCAGGACTGAATCTGCATGCCCACAGCTTTCCTTTCTACCCTGAGTAGAAAGGAAAAGAGTTCCTTTTTTTGAGATGCTCCTGCATATGCTTCCTTGTTCACAGGCTTTCTGCTGTGATTTTTTTTTTTTTCCTGATCATGTAATCTCCAGATTGTTGGAAAATATTGGATTTTTTTTTTTAATAAAACTGGTGGTTTTTTGAATGCATATTCATGAATTTTAGAAGTATTTTTCTTGCAGTGTCTGTGCTGTGAATATTTTTTCCTTTTGGTGGCATTGTCCAGCTGTTTAATTCCAGTTCTGGGACTATCTGAAATCTGCTTTTCTCCATGTTGATTTTCAGGAGT
>JAHREE010000098.1:1731342-1749068 GCA_033628505.1 Tringa tobata
CTCCAGTGCTGGCTTGTAAAAGAACCCAGTTCCCTGGCACAGAGTGACCTGGGCACCCCAGGAGGGAAAACTCAACAGGGCCAGACACTTACTGCTGTAAGTCCGGTCCCGCTCCCACCGCAGCGGCTTGGTGGCCCCTGAAGAGCTGGTCCCGCTAGGAGATGGCAGTGGGATGGCCGAGTCCCCAGGCAGCTGTTAGCAGCAAGCGAATAGCTCCTGGCTGCTGATACCCTCCCTGTTTCTCTTCAGGTGTTTTTGCTGAATGAAAGATTTGTATCAACCTTGGCTGGCCTCTCCTTTTCTTTAAATGAGGCAATAAATTAGAAAGTGATAAGGGGCCAGAGGGAACATTTAAAATTCCAGTGGTGTTTCTAGGAACTGCCCGACACGCTCCAAGCTCCTCGCAGGAGGGAAGCGGCTGGCTGTGGTGAGGCACGTACGTGGGATGACTGTTTCTCCCTGGGAAACAAGCCAAGAAAGCCCTCAGAACATCTCCGGGTACATTGTCAGCTCCCCAGAGGTGAAGGTAGACGGTCCTGTGGTGAAGGCTTTCTGCAGAAGGTGAGTATGCTCTCTTTCTACCCCCTGAACCGGGCAAAGGGAGCACCTGCAAGGAAGTACCTTTGTAGATATTAGTATTTTTCCTAATGGGGCCTGAAGTACTGGATGAATCTATTTGCCTGAGGAGATTTCTGTAGACCCTGCTCGGGGCAGCTCTCCATGAGCAGTGCACAGCCAGGGTGAGCCAGTTCCCTGCAGGGAAGGGGGAGCATCACCTAATGCTTTCTCGTGCCTGTGCTGTCTGAAGGGTGACGGAGGGTAAGCTGTGTGTCTGCAGGGCACTAAGGATGGCTTCTGCCATAGCACTGGATGGGCACATCAGCATCTCTCCATAGCACGGGGCATTGAGGAACCAACCCCCCCCCTGCCTGTAGAGTACAAGTCTGATGGAGGTGTTTCCAGCAGATGTTCTGGGAGGGAAAGCAATTCGTAGTATTGAATGTGATGCTGGAGATCGCATTCGTTGTAAGAGACAGCACCGTGCTCACGTGTCTGAAAACACTTCTTGAATTTTACTCTGTGTGCGAGAGGAAATGGCTCTCCTGAGGTCACCAGAAAACTTGGAGCTAAACATAGATTAAGCACCTGGTGTCCCCAGCTCTGATCCACTCCTTGGTGTGTGAGGTGACATTACTGTCCTTTATTGCAGCCCCTCCTCTGTGGACTCCACTTGCTGAAGGTCCATCCATAGTGAAGCCTGACTGGGCTGTCCCTCCAACCTCTCAATGATCTCCAGTCCTGACACCGCACTGCACAGCGCTTGTCTCTGCCTCGGTCCAGGATGGACACAGACAGCACAGATACAGCCTTTCCTGGCTGGACTCCTTCTCCTGAAAGACTCCTGCTCTATCTCTCTGGTCAGTGCATGTCTCCAAGCCCAGTTCTCAGTAGTGTTGCCCTTGAGAGGAAGCGTGGGGGTTGTGTGGTCTGGTTTGTGCTTCCCATACAATGGGCTTTTTATTTTAATTAACTTCAGTGGCCTCACACTGATTTGGAGACTTCTCCTACCAACACTTCCTCTCTGTTCTGGAACTTGCTTTTCTCCTGGACAACTGCCATTTTCTGGCTGGAGAAGGGTACTACAGTGGTAGAAAAAGCATGATTCACGTTTGGAAACTCCGGGGGGGAAATTAGCATCCACTGATGAATGAGCGCAGCATGGGAATGCGCCGTGAATTAACAGCCAGGGAAACAACCTAAAGGCACTGATTGTATTCAATGACAGAAAATAAAACAGTGAGGGACACGTTAATCATTAGCTAATCAGGTAATCTGTGTTGCTGCTGTTTGGGCTTTCTCTCCCATACACCCAGCTGGCAGATGCCGAGCGATTCAAAGTGGTGTGTGTTGCAGCTGGCATTGGTCCCTGCTGCCAAGCAGGTGACTTCGTGGGGTCAGCAGTGCAAGAAGGTTTCAGGATCTGGAGCCTTCTTCCAGCTGTGATTTACATAGATATACCAGTGAATTCACTCAGTGAATCCACAGACTGGTACATCTGTGTAAATCACTCAGTGAATCCACAGACATGATCCTCATATCACAGAATCATAGAATGGTTTGGGTTGGAAGGGACCTTAAAGATCATCTAGTCCCACTCCCCCTGCCCTGGGCAGGGACACCTCCCACTGGACCAAGTTGCTCAAAGCCCCATCCAACCTGGTCTTGAACACCTTCAGGGATGGGGCAGCCACAACTTCTCTGGTTGCCCAGCCTTCCTTGGCTGGGCAACCTGAATTTAAGCATCTGTGTCAGGAACCCTCCATAGTCCAAAACTCACCTGGAGACCAGCTAAGAAAGGATTTTGACACCAGAGAGCACACTGCAACAAGAAGCTATGATATCACCTATTTTCTTTAAGAGTGTGTGTTTACACCACACATTTACAATGCCTGTAGGTGATCTAAAAACTTACCTCTTACCCCTCAGACAGCATGGGTGTAAGGACATTCCCTTCAGGTCTAAAAGCAATCACTGGGTAACACCATGCAGGTAGCCTTCCCTTCTTTGCTGCATTTCCCTTCTTTGCTGTTGCTTCTAGAAGCAGCCCAGAGGTTTAGCAGAATTTGGTCATCTGAAGAAAGGTAAAATTTCCACATTGGGAAAAATGTTGCAGAATGAGATTGATCTTGTTTTTTTTAAGGGTAGCTTTTTTTAAAAGGGCTGTTTGGTGACTCAGCTGCAGGTTCCTGGGCAACTACAGGTAGTCTTTGGAGAATGAGGAGGGGCTGTGGCAGTGAGGCATTTGCAGAATACAATGTGTTGTAAAGTGTTAAGGCATTTATTAATCATATGTGGGCAGACAACTTCACACACCCCACCAGAATTTATTGTACCGATGTCAATTCCATATTGTATTTGTCTAAGTGTTATGAATCAGCCAATATGTGACATTAATTATCTGCATTTATCCCTGTGTAAACTGACATAATGATCAATTACAGGGTAACACATCAGTAACTGTTTACCGACGTATAGAATTAGTCCCCCAGTCTTCTGAAATATTGTGGAATTATGCTGTGCAGGATATATATATCTACCCAAATCTTGGTTTTGTCCAAAGGTAACGTTCTTCCACGGCCGAGAGGTGCAGGATCCATTGTGCAACCTCCGCTTCATCAGCAATGCCGCGTGCAGGTGCCACCGTGGTGGGTCTCCTCCACCACCACATAGGGTTCACAGCTTCTTGGCTAGTTCCACTCTTTTTGGAAACGTTTCTCTATGAAGTTTCAGGAAACTGCTTTACAGCTGTCTCACCTCTTTTGCTCGCCCGTAACTGGAAAATGAGGTATTTATCTCACGGTTCAGTGGCATATGACCACTTTCAGGAAATGCTGAAAAAATGTTGAAAGAATGCAGGATGTTTGGTTAAAAAAAAAAAAAAAAAGAAGGAAGAACAGGCAGAAAAAATACCATCCAGAGTGAAGATTTCTCCGGTGGCAGTGGAAATCAAGCATTTCCCATGCCCACTGAAAACAAGGCAAGAAAAAATCAGGTTCATTTTCTAAAAAGACCATCTAGGATAAGTATTAGAAAAAAACTTCCTAATTATATAGAGAAAGGAGTCTTGGAACAACACAAGAAGGTTTGGACTTCCCTTTTTTAAAGTTCTGAAGAAGGGCTTGGGCAAGCCTTGGGCAGGAAAGGTCAAGGGTGACATCTTCAGTGGATACTCTTGAACGAGATGATCTGTGATTTTTAGGATTCAGGCTTAGAGGCTGACACAGTCACGGAGCTGGAATAAGCCTTGTGTGGTGGTGACCAGCCATCCCACCCCTCAGAGACTCCTCAGGCAGCAAAGGATTTGTTGAGCTCAAAGGGGCAGTGCAGAGCAAAGGAGTCCCATAGCAGCTTTGGAGGAGAGCTCCCGAGGAATGTCTTTTCTTCCATTTTCAGCCTCTGTAGTTCCAGAACTGGGGTTTTCCTCTGTCTTTATGCAGCTTTCAGCACAAACAGGTCTCTGAACCAAACTGAAACAGAAATATCTAAAAGTGATCCTTTCCCACCTTGAGAAATATACGATCCAAACACTCTTATCTCAAAAGTAGAAGAGACAGGCTCTGGAAACATTCAGTCTGGAAATTAATCTTTTGAATAGGAGCTGAGTCTGAATAGACTGTATAAATATTTGTATTTATAATGATTTTTTTAAAGTCCAGCCTGGATTCTAAAGGATGTATATAAACCACATTTGTCAAATTTTCTACCGGTGCAAGTGGCACCAATGCTAATTTTAGTGAGTGTAGTCTCTTGCTGTAGTAACTGACTTGGCCTAATTCAATTGGAAGCTGGACAAATACCTTCTTTGGGCGAAATCCACCTTAATCAAAGCTTATATAAATCTCTTAATATGAATAATCCTATGCCTGCTAAACCTAGTAGTTATTTTGGTTGTATCTGGCAAGATAATTTTATCTGTACTCAAAAACAGTGATTTGGTTGATTGCCACAGCATTGAATATTTCACTGAATTTCACTGAATTTTTAGAGTTGGAAGGGACCATAGAGATCATCTAGTCCAACTCCCCTGCTAAAGCAGGACCACCCAGATCATGTCAGATCGTGCCACTCAGATTAATACAGTCTATTTTACAGCAATATATATGTATGTAAATATGCCCCCACATAAATATGTACATATCCATATAGAGAAACCATGTTTCTGTGAGCGACAGAGGTCACTGTCGTACAGGACAAAGCTCCCCTCTGGCATCCAGGAAAGGTACCCCTGCAGGCAGTTCTGTATCAGGCACCAACACCTTTTGGTGTGATATTAGCTGAAAATCAGCCATGTTTCTACGATAGCAATGGAAGTGAGAGAGATTCACAAATAAATATTTACAGGACATGTACTTGTTTGAGAACAAAATGAGCACTTGCTCTGGAAATGTCTGTGGTACTGGTGACATCCCCATGGTAGCATCAAAACTCTTCCACTGAACTCTGTTTGCTCTGGGCTGAGTGCACACACAGTCCTGTGCAGCGTTTCTCTCCCCAGTTTTCCCAGCTATCTTTACCAGTAGCACTTTCACAGAGCAGGCCAGCCCTCCTCTCTCACAAATCCGTTCATTCAGTCTTCACTTAGGGCTTCTTTTGGCTGCCAGTGAAACCAAAGGTGCTCCAGACACATTCCTTTTCTCCAACCTGATCTTTTTCCTGTCATCCCTTGAATGTATTTTTGTGGTTGTAACACAAGAAGGACATAACACAAAAGGAGGCCCCCCTGAATCACCACCCAACACTTTATTCACCAGCCTCCCTTCCAACACCACAGCCCTCAGCTTGCCTTTGCCTTTCCACAGCTAAGGGGAAGTCAAGGGAAAACATGGCTTTGTTCCAAATATAAGTTGTTTCCACACCCTTAACTGATGAGGAGATCAGTATAAATCAGTGTAACTCAATGTAAAGAGGTGAGCAGAGGCGTGAACCAGTGCTTTCCACTCAAGTACAAAGTATACACAGTGCCAAAGAAATGATTTGGTCTGCAGGTTTTTTCATGTAACTGAAATACATGCCAACATGAAATACAAGCCAAACATGTGCCATTCATGTCAACAAAACAAGTTATTAGGACATACAATGAAAATTAAATCCACATTCTCTATTCTTTGTACTTCAGCAACAAAAAGATATCTGGCAGCTCTAGAAGATAAAGATTACCTCCCTATACTATATATCACATTAGTTTCCCTGATCTTTTCTCTTGAACTTTGGCACTTACTTAATCATTGAGGTCTTTTTTTCAGGAACACGAGCAGCCTTTAACGTGGAAGATACCTGAATGTGGAATCCTACATACAGTAAGTTTCACCTTAAAAAAAAGAAAAAAATAAGAGAAACTTTCAAAGCTTGTTATATCTGATCAACATTTGTGCTACCATCTGACTTTTGTATTTTAACTAGCTAAATACAAATACCCTGTTAAGAGATGAGTATTTTTTTCTTGCTGAGACTGGTTTTCTTTTCCTTAGATTGCAACATCATCCGATGACCTCGACTTTCTCAGCAAAACTCAAACAGGAATGTGTTCAGGTATGGGTCAGAGAACATGGATACTAAAATAATGAGTCCATCTGAAAGCAACATAGGTGTCAATGTGTAGCAGATCACGGTGGTGTTAAGGTACCACTTGGAAATCTCCCACAGTCTTCAAAAAAAATAATAATAGTATCACACAAAGGAGATATGTGGTGCTTGAGGAGGGCTCTGACGTCCATACCTAAAACCACTGTAAGCAACTACACACCCACTGGAGGCAATTGTGTATTTCCCAAAGTTTGCAATTCATGGGCCTTAGCAAAAAAAAACCCAAGTAATTCTAATTTATGGTTGCCCAGTAGTACCTCGTGGGATTGCTCAGACTCTTTGAGATCAAGTCCTTAAATACAGCAGCGCTGACCTTGCATTCCCCAGATAGCTCAGCAATAAGAGATGCCACATCAGAATGATGCTGAGGAGCTATTTGGTACTGGAGTTATTCGTGCCAAACTGAAACCAGGGTAAACTGGCTTGGATGGGGCCACTTGAAAAGCAAGAAACAACTTACTTTTTCATTTGGCTTGATTCTTTTGACTGTCACCTTCAGGTCGGTCAGGCTTACCTCCTTTCTTGTGGACCTGCTGATGAAGAAGTAAGCCTCCTCCACGTCCTGGGGCTGCAGATCATTCACAGCCACTATATGGTCTCCGTGGTTAAACAAACATCCCAGCTGCTGAGGACCAGTCCACTGTGAGACGCTAGGGTATTTGGAGGACAGACAATAAAGGAAACACACGGGATATCCAGTTACTGCCAACAGAATGGCAATGGTCCAACAGGATTGCATTTACGGTGCTGCCCTCTGGAAATCACACACAGGTTCAGTGGCTTCACAACTTTCTGATTTGATTCTAACCGAAACCAAGCTGCTTCGTCCGTCCCACCGTGTCTTCCTAAAAGCAGCAGGTTAACAAGGGAGATTGGTGATAGCAATGTCACCGGTGAAAGTTGGGGATTCCAGTCCAAAAGCAGCAGACCAGATGCACTGCAGATGTTTTAGTGTGATGCTTGACTGAGATGATTTCCAAAGTCATCCCAAAAGAATTAAATTAAAACTTACTATCATGTATTTTATCTATGATAAAACTGCAAGGATCAAGAGACATCCACTGCTGCCCTGACAGGACCCCTATGGAAATCCCAGTATCTCTTTCCTGCTGGTCTCTGGTAGACTCTTCTTAATGACAAGCTATTTAGGATTAGCTGACCTGACAGACCTAGTACTCTGTTCCCTCCTGAAAGGAGCCCCAAATTCTTTCACTATAAATTTCCACTGAGAAAGCTCTGTAAATTTAGATGTATATCTAATTATCGAGGTGGGGGCCCATTTCCAGTCCCTTTTGCGATGGTATTTTTTCTTCTTGTTGACAGTGGCTGAAACAAAGTGATTTGCTGTGCACACACTGCACCTATCAGTGTGAACAGGAGAGCAACAGGCAAAGGCAGTCTCGGTGACGTGTGGCAGTGAAAGATCAACAGGCAGAATAGGGGTATGCACTGAACTTTTTTCTACTCCCGCTGCTTCACCTTAGTTATTGAGATTGAAGGTCTGGGGACCTTCAATAGGTCCCTGATGAGCATATGTATGTGCTCTAGCCCATAACACCTGATTGTGGAGAATCTCTGCCTAGCACTGAACCAGTGCTGGGATTAATTTGGAGATAGTTTTATGCTGGCATCCGACTCAAGGCAGCTTGATTTATGTAACATCATTTATGTTAAATTTTCATTTACAGCTCACACTTAACCAGAGAGTCTCAGAGCGCTTTGCAGGTGCTACTGTTTAAATGACAAAATGATGTGATGTAGGTCTGTAATACAGGGGACACAGGGTAAGAGGTTAAAGGCAAAAAAAGATAAAGGATTAGATGAAAGAGAGAGAAAACCACTGAATTTACTAGGTTTGGAAATGATTCCTTCTGTGCCAGATGGTTCCATGTTGTCACCCTTCCCAGTGTTTTATGGTTTATGGCTTTCCAAAGATGACAAAGATGTCATCTCTATCCACAAATTCCCTTTTTCTTCATAAGAGTTAAGTGTACATAAGGGGGTACAGAAGTCAAATAAATGGCACTCAAAGTTCTATCCCTTGTATGTGCTTCCTAATTTTTGGCTTTATCATCAATAACAAAGGGTCGTTAGCTACCTATACCAAAGCCTGTAAGATTTTTGGTCTAAAGGCCCTATTTACCCTCACAAGATACATCTCCTCACTGTATCTCTGAGACACACCATCATTAGGGTTCACCAAATGACAGGTGAAACTGGCTAGTAGCGATTAGGTGATTTCACATCAACATCAGAAGATTAGCTTTTGGGGTGGGACTTCATTGCAAATCATTACACAGCATGGTAAGACATCTTGATTCTATGTAGCCCTTTTTAACAGCAGTTGAAATAGAAACTCAAGTACACGAAGAGTTAGAGCAGAAAGGAATCACTGAAGTTCCAGCACACACTGGCCTGCCCTGTCCTGCACTGCCAAAACTGTATGTGGATGTGTGTGGTGGTTCACTTTAGTACCTTCACTGATTGTCTCTCATTCACATCTGACAAACACCATCAGAAGACATCTAGGACTTACCATATTTGTCCTGCTGCTTCAGTAAGCTTTAGGTAACTGTTAATATCAGCCAGGGGGACGGAAATATCCAACTTCTGCAGCTGGGTCTCATCTTTAACTTGACTGTGAGAGAAAACATCAGAGACCAGGCACACTCTACCAGTACCTCAACTGAAACCCTCAAAGAAGACACATCTGTCTTCTCTGCAATGAAAAATGGAGGGGACACTTACCCGAGCAGTATAGACAACTGAACCACCGAAAGTGGTAATGAGTTTTGTCTTCTCTGGAGGTCTGGCTGCTGGCTGGTGCTGCTTTCTGGAAGTTTTAGGTCTCTGTTTGCTTCCAAGTCTCTTGGACATGTACCATTGTCTTGGCATTTGGGAGGAGACGGGAGCTCATCACGTCTGCACATGAACTGGCAACTCTCATCCAGCAACCTACTGAAGAGGAATGGTGGTAAAAAAATGAACTGGTTTGGCTGTTCCAGGTGCTCTTGCTGTGTTTGAAGCTGGATCAAATAGCTGTCAGTGAAGCAAAGATTAACAAGTTCTTGTAGAATATGCAGTGGGCAAAATTACAGCTAAGTAAAATAAACAGTCCTTCTAAAAATGGACCATAAAGCCCAAAATAAACCTTTTCTGTATTTAAAGACTATTTATTAAGCCAGAAAACATTCCAGCTAACAACATGCCTTGACAAAGAAACTGAGTACAGATTGTTGGCCTTGGCTGTACTGGCTTCTGCAAAGATGTAATGCTGTCCCCTGGGAGGTACAGCAGCTCAGATGTGCTTGAATGCTTTTTATTTGATTGAGCCATATAATGCTGGGGGCAACTCCCCTCCACGCCCCAAACAACACCAGGGTTAGTAGCAAAAGCTACTCGTACATTTTAACTCAGGTGGCATAGGCTTGTGAGGTTTCTACAGTAATTCTCTCCAAGGGCTCCCAGACACAGATGAGCTTGAAAAAGTCTACTAGAGTAAGTTGTTTTGTTGGTCTGCATTTCTAATTGCCTCCCACTGTGTGGCATAAGACCTGACTAGCTGGCAGGCTATAGCTAATGGCCAAGGACCAGTCCTGGGGCTCAGGAGGTAGACTTATACTGTGTAGGCACACTTCTCTTCAGTAAACTGTGCTGTATTGTGGAGGTTGTGAAGTTTCCCTGTGTGCCTACAGCTGTCATAAAAAGTTCAGGTATTTCTTTGTGTCAAGCCAAACACTGAGCCTTCAAAGTACAGGGCATCAAACCCGTTCTTTATCTGAGTAAAGCGGTGAGCTGTTATGATGTCATGAAAACCTAGAAAAAGTGTTAAGCCAAAAGTGCTGCATCCTATAGTCAGAGCCTGTCTAAATGTGTGAGTTTGCAATGTGAGTTTAAATTTCACTTCGATTAGTTTGACTTTCACTCTGGTATTTCTGTGAGTTCTGAACCAAGACCAAAGAAGGACTCATTCAAACAAGATGCAGCCTCTAGATATTGTTATATAAATACCATAGATGATAGCTCTATCTGTACCACTTTTAATTTGAAAACCATAATGAAGTTTTTACTTACAGTGATTTCATTGACATATAAACGTTCTCCTTTACTGGGTTCTTCTGCACAGGCTTCTCTTGCACAGAGACATCAGACTCAGCTGTATGGTCGGGCTTTGATACTTCAGAAGTGCACTGTTGGAAACACATGACAACATAAGATGCAATTATCCTTGCCCTACCTACAGAAAAAAAACCTTAACTTACCTCTTTTTTTCAGTCCTTTGCTTTTTAAACACATTGGCTAAGGTACCTTGGCTTTTCCCAAATAACTCTTTTCCCAGAAACTGTGAACTAGAAAGGTGGTTCAAACTTACAAGTTATTGTTATCTGGTGTTACTGATGCTACCATTTGCTTACCTTTCAGTTTGGGACATTTCCAGCTATATTTGAAAATACTATCACAAAAAAATTTGTTATGTTTTAATTTAAGCAGTTTGAAAAGCTTAACTTAAAGCACTTAGATTATATGACAAAATCACATTGCTAATGTCCTTCAGTTAGCTGTACAGTCTTTGGGGAAAGGCTGTGACTTCTGCAGAAGCCTGACTTAGCTTGTCCTGACCACTGTTTGGGAAGCTGAGAGAAATTAGCCTCCCAAAATAGGTGCCAAAATTTGTTTAAAATAACCAGTATGATTCCTCCCGTTCCCTTTTTTCACACTGAAATGTAGATACCAAAATGCTTCACAGCATTTAAAATTACTGCTTGGTTTTATGCAGCTTAATGATGCTTCAACAGAATTACATTTTTAAAAATATAAAAATAATATACAGCTACATTTTGTAAATGAAGCTTTCACTTTTGAAAAAAAAAACAACAAACCAACAACCAACCCCGTGATACAATAGGCAAAAGCCATTTACAATGAAACAGTCAATTTGGGGAATTTCAACAAAACCAACAATGTTTTTGTCAAAATGCCGCTTTTCACCAGAAAGATCTTTTGAATGAGTCTAGTGTATTTTTTCTTGTACAAATGAAAGCTCTATTATCTCCTGCTTTATCTACCTATTCCTTTTGCAAGGTACTAGTGGTTCCTCATACCGGTTCCTTTTTGGCTCATTAAATGTCTCCTGTCTCCTTGGAGCTGCCAACAAACCAGCAGAGCTCACAACTGATCACCTACCTTTGCTAAAATACTGCTGGGAGTTTGGTAATAGTCTTCTTCATCCTTTTTGGCTTCTTCATCTGTATCTGACGACAGCAGATTTTCCTCACTCTTTCCCACATTGTTGTCCTGTTAAGAGAATGGGTTTGTATTTAACAAGTTCAGTTATACAGATTTACATGGAGAAATAATAATAAAATCAGCCAATATCCACAGCAAACACGGGAGGGTGTGTTTCTCCTTGAAGCGAGACATGCTCAGAGCCAGCCTGTTTTACATACAAGGTTTCTATACTTGTGCTCCTTCTTGTACTTTGGAGATCCACTGCAAAGAACTGTTACCTCCCACTGTTATTTGTGCTTCTGGATGGATTTGTGGTAACTGGGCAGTTGCAATTGACTGCATGTCCACAACCTGTTATTTTGGATAAAAATCAAGTGGGTTGAACGCTTCATGTATGAGTCTGCATGCACTTAGGGTCACTTGCGCGGAAAAGACTTTTTATTTGGGCTCAGTTCTAAAGTCCTTACACTAGGAAAGACACCTGTAGGAAATCTAGAAGTGGATCGGGATATATTTGTCCTTTTTATGCACCTTTTAGCTGCTACCAAGTACAGAATGAATTTGGGACTGCCCTGACTGACGAGAATTCCATTAACTCACACCTCTCCATGATCAAGAACCTCTCTGTGGAGGACTGGAGATCCCACATTGAATTCTTTGTCCTCCGAGAGATACTCTGCCTTCATAAATACCTGAAATCCTTAGTTTGTGGCAATTTGGTATGACAAGGAGAAATTAATTGCTCCACTAAGTTTGCCTTTCTAAGTCACAAATGTAAACTGTTTAATTTTATGTCTCCTTGTTGACTTGACTATAATGAAGAGTATGGTAATGAGCATTTAGCTGCCTCCCAATGCAATCCTCCATGCCATGTTTGTGATGCAACTGTTTTTTATCTCTCTGCTTATATCCTTGGTTTCCATGGTAATCATTTTAATAATTGCTAAATATGCCACAGAATATATTACCATTTTCAAGGTAAAGTAAATTAAACTAATTACTTTCTTACATGTAAAGAGAAGGAACTGGCATTGAATAAAAATTAAAGATGATGAATGTATTTTTGTTCCTTGTTAGTGTAAATGACATGAAAAGCAGCTCATGCTGTAGGAGTCAGAGCAAACCTGCAAATGGTCCTTCCCAGAATTGCAAAACAAAATCAGAGCAGGAACAAGCCCAACTCTGTGGTCACGGTCTAAAATCATGAATGAATTTCCTAGGGACTTTTCAGGGGGGTTGGATCAACCAAACAAACACTGGGGGAAAACGAGCTGATTTTATGAAGTTTTGAGGTCCTCAGTCTCCCAGGACATCTCAGAGAGCAGATGAACACTCATCTGCTTCCCAAACAGAGCCTTCAGTCACTGACAGTGGCTACCTTTTACCAAATGCAGGGTTCCTCACTTGGCACCATCCCATATACTGGGGACAATGGGAAGGAGAAGGCTGTCCTGAAGCACTGTATTTCTCTAAAGAACTTTGCCAACATCTCTGATCCCCCAGGGGCTTTACCAGAGCAGTGCAATTAACCTCGGTGTATAATTACTCTCAGGCATACAGCTAAATGAGCACTTAAAGCATCTGTCAAACCATGGTGTGGCTCTTCGTCAGAGAGAAAGAGATTATGGAGAAAATTGGCTGTAGAACAAGATGGAAACGATACCTGGAGAACAAGGGAGAAATTGTTAGTTACAGACTCCGTTGGGAAAGTTGTGTGTTGCCCTTGGACAGAGGAACTTCTCTTTCAAAAAATTGGGTGTGTGTAAGAGATATTGAAGGCAGACTCCTGACGAGGATGCCTAGGTGTCTGCAGTACAGTAATGAGCACTATGGGGTGATGCCAGTCAGGGCTCCTTATTTTGATGTATTTCAGGTATCGAAAGCCGTGTGTCAAGATAGCTGATATCGAGCTGCTGAGTCAGATGTGGTTTGGTGGCTCCAAAACGTGGGCTGAAAGGGAGCCAGGTCCCCAAAGCCCTCCAGGGTCCCTGCCTGAACGATGAGACTCGGCTGATGCTCATAGATCTGTTCGCATCAGCGATGCTTAACGGACCAAAGCGTTTTCCAGATCTGGGCCTGGATGAGGGAACTACTGATAAAAAGCAAAATGAATCAGATAGTAGAGACATGAGTCATACTTCTACGGGAAGGAAATACAAGGGATTAATCTGGAAGTCAGCCGTGTAGGTATCACCGAGCAGAGAATAGATCCAGAGATGTTTGCGGATGCTAAACTTATGAGGCAAGTCAAATATTTTTATCGAATGAACAAACATTTTGGTTTCTTGTTAGCTGTATGGCAAATGTTTATATTTTCACACCTGCTGAGACAGAAACATGAGCTTCCTGCTATTCCCTCTGCTTCAGGCTAGAAAGGTAAAATCCAAATTCCTTATCGTTTAACCCTCGTGGTCAGTCTGTCCTAGTCCGAACAGCTGCATGTAATACACGATCTCTGAGGCATCGTAAGTATGAGAGGAGTTAATGTATGAGACAGAAAAGGCAGGTGTAGGAAAGAGACAGAAGGAGAGCCCTGGTGTGCATCCAGAGCAGCACCAGTTAAAATCAGACTCGATGCATTTCAGAGATCAGACTCACAGTGGAACTATTGCAGCTTCATAAAGCACTGTGCATCAGCTGAACCGTGCCAACTGCCCATAGCACTGCAGCCTAGTTTCAACTATTTTTTACTACTTTCTGCTAAATTTAGTTGTATTATCTCATACTTGCTGCCAGCCTCTATACGTGGATGGTGACTGCAGCACATGCTTTACCACCCTGTTAGCTACGATAGCAGGATGGATTCTTTTCCCTGTTTCTCAGCCACTCTAGGTCATAGTCCAACGCATAAACTGTTAATAAAAATGGGTTTAAACTCAGCTGCCAAACCGTGTGCTGGTGTGGTAGGGCCTTGGTTGAGCCTTCTGTTCTGTTGACTCTGCTGCAAAGGCAGTAATCCAGGGCAGAGCAATGGTGAACACCATCTGAAACTGCTGCAGGTGTTAGTTCAGGCAGCACAGGTCAGAACAGTTAGCCAATAATACATGAAAACATCCATCACCGCATCTTTTTAAATCCTTCCTGCCAGATACGGAAGCTAATTTACTTGAAGTTCTATTTCTTGATCAAGTGCAACTTGCTACAAGTGCAACTACTGCACAGAAGTTCTCAGGATCTGCCTCTAAGAAACAAAGGGTATTCCAAGCAAATTCTTAGAAAGTTATTTTCAGTGCTAAACAAGGCAACAGAATAACCATCTTTAGGAAACTTATAGTGAAAACCAACTCATTGTGCTGGGAAAGCAGGTGAACAATGTATAGTTACAGATACTTGGGTGAGATGAGAGCCAACAGTCACTTCTGTGGACTGAACAAGTCAAGAGCTGTTTGATCTGTTCTGCTCACCTGGCTTGGAAAAACTCCTTGTGGAGCCCGATGAGGGCCAGGATCTGAATTAGGCCTGTTCTTGTCTTCTGAGGGACCATTCTCCTGTATGCAAGAGAAAAATGTTGACTCCTAAAGACACGCTGGAGGTGCTTCACCTGCATTCAGCTTCCTGCAGCTGGGCCATGGGCACACAGCTTTGTGACCAGAGGAAACCAACACTCCCTTGGCTGCCATTCAGCCTGTCACCAGGGGATGGGGACAGCAATTGCTCGGGAACAGCAGCAATGCTCTCCTGCCTTTCTATTTAAATAGTGAGGGGGAAGATCTGGAAGGCACAGCAGAACTGGACGTGAACCCCTCTCGAGCTGAGAGCGACAAAGAAAAGCAGAGTCACAAGCCAGGAGGAATGTGGGAGGCAGCTGCCAAAACAATCACCGCCTGACTCTGCCAAGGCATGTCAAAGCCAGTCTGCAGGGGTTTATTTCGTGCCCACTGATCTTTGCCAGTCAGTCGAGACAGCTAATGAGTATGGTTGCTTATTGCCATCAACACCTGCCTCCACTTACATGCAGACTTTACTCAAATGCCTTTCCTTTGTGGGGACTCTCTGGTGTTATCACCCAGGTCCTGCTCAGAATCCCACCAGAGAGCAGAACAGACCGGACACCCATTGCACAAGCTCTAAGAACTTTTGATACAAAAAAGCAACTGGAAAAATCGAATTTCACAGTCATTGTTTGCCCTAGGAGCAAACTCATTAGTGAGGACGGCGAATCTCTTTACCTTCTGGTAGCTTTGCCTTTCCTGGAAATTGGTGGAATCTACGGGATTCAAGAATAGTGGCAAAGAGGAGGGTCGGCTTCTGACTTCTGGATTTGGAAGATCTTGCGTCTAGAAATAAGACAACAGCAGTATAAGAAGACAAGGACCTGATGGGCATGGACTACAACCTACCAACACATCCCACTTGTCCAGATTTTACTTCTAATGGCTCAGAGAGGTTGTCCACATGGCACTTTTCATAAATTGTCCTGTTTGCACTTTGAGCTGAAGGGGGAAGCTGTAGGGATGGACGTAGCTCAGTGCTGAGTCTGAACCAGCAGGCCCACCTGACTGACAAAGGGACAAACTCGGGCCCGAGCTTCACCTGACAGAGCTTCCAGCTGCTCCTACATCGACAGACTGGATGTGGATCAGTTTGTAAAACAGCATGTAAATATAACCAAAAAGCACACGGTAAGGATAACACACCAGTTTTCATTCCGACACATCAAAGGTGCAATTCATTGCAGCGTAATGTCAATCATCTCCTGATTTCCATGTGGCTTACCCTTCAAAGAGACTCCTTCAACATAAAAATCAATCCCAGCACAGACTGTGCAATGCCTGCTTAGTGCATAAAGCCAGGGTACAGGATTTATATGGAAAATGAATTTCTGATTAACTGAGGCAAGAGCCAACTTGCAAGGCCAAAATCAGGGAATCAGGACAATTCCTTTGCACAGGTTTCTAATGAAATTACAAACTTCTTTCTTTCTACAATCAAGTGCAGTAACATGTCACCTGAGGGCAGCATCCACCTCCTTTGGCCTCCCTGCAGATTGAAGATATCACAGCGACCCAATCCTCTGTCTCCTGCCTGTAGGTTGGAACAACAGAAATGAAAAACTACTCCCAGGTAAAGCACAGAAAAACCCCTTTGCCTGCCTGCTTCTTCCCACGGGGCTCACAATAACACTCCCTGAAATCAACGGGGAAAATCTGCACCTTCCTTTCACGAGAGAGTGCTGGGGGCCAGATGGCAAAGTTTGACCCCGGGGGGGTGCAGCCCGGGACTGGGAGCTAAAAGGTGTACAGGGGGTTTGTGTGTGTCTGTGTGTGTGTGTGCAAGAGACATGGAGAGGGAGAGAGAGATGGGGAGGTGGGACGGTGCCTTCTGCTTCATCTTCTGTGTGTGATGCTGCTCTGCCCAGGCCTGCCGTAGAGAGAGCTAACGAGGCTTGGGTGAGCAGGAGGAGAAACGCCCCATGACCGGGCTCCTGAAGCCCTGTTTTGTGCCTGTGGTGGAGTTGGGTTAGTTCTGGAACACTTCCCAGCCAGCGCCCTGGGGGAAGGCGTGGGGTGGCACGCTCAAGTAACACAGAGGTATGTGTTTTCCTTCTGCGCTTATCAGCACTTCACACACCAGCTGCTCTTCTGCCTAAAGGCAGGGAAAAAACCCCCAACGTGCCCCTGGCTGGGAAACTGTAAGAGGAGAAGCTGGGAAGCAGCAACAGAGGAGCACTGTGCCGAATGTCTTCCCTCACCTCACAGAGCTTTGGCTGATGCTCTTGGCAGCAGCAGGATGGCAGCCTGGGAGAGCAGGGAGCACAGCACCCTGCCCCAGGCCTTCCTTCTGGGACCTGTTCTCCCAGGGGGGAATTTTCCCCTTAAATCTGCTTCCCTTGATTAGCAACCTACTTTCCAGGGCAAGGTTATTTCCTGTGATTTATCCAGAAGGAGAAGAAGCTTTCCTAATTCCCAGGAGCGGCTGGGTGAGAAGACAAAGCTCTCTGCTCTCCCTTGACCCTTAACTGGCAGGGTTTGACACGGCACCACCACCCTGATGTGCTGCCGCTGCCATTCCCGCTCCCAGCTGCCCCCTCCCACCACTTCCACATGTTGGACGTTGTAGCCTCAACCAGCAAAAATTAACTTGGCCACGGGGGCAAAAAAAGAAAACCCACCAAAATGGGAAAGAGTTTTCCATTGGATCCACCAGCTGAATCGTTTCATCCCAGGGCTGCGCCACCAGTAGCTGGGAGGCAGGAAGGGATGGGGGCGGCTGTGAAGGAGCAGGACCTGGCCTTGGGGCTTAACTTTAATGTCATATTGTGTTTCCACACCCTGCTGTGCCCACCTGCTGCTTCCAATGAGGTAGTAACGTCTGCTTCCAGTACTGACGGACATCACCTGCTCAGGAAGGCA